>NSJX01000025.1:162371-408467 GCA_002286715.1 Dentipellis sp. KUC8613 | reverse complement strand
GAGCAGCCGACGAGCCCTCGGCATTACCTCACTCTCGTCGGCTGGCCCATGTTCTACCTCGCCCACAATAGGAGCTCCAGAGGCTCCATTACTGACGGAGTAGCCGACGAGCTCATCGGCATTACCTGAGTCTCGTCGGCTGAGCCGCATTCTACACATGCCCCATGCCAGAGCGGGCTTCATCTGGCATTGGTGGGGCAGCCGACGTGCTATCCGGTATTACCCTGGGTCATTTTGGTGACCCATTTTCTACTTCACCTCAGAAAAAGCGGGGTGGCATCCGAGGCAGCCGATGAATATGTGAGTACTATTCGATGCCCGTCGGCTGATCCATGAAGTACGCGTTCGGCATCTCCAAGATATATTCCATCTCACTCGGATCGGCTAGTTGTTTTAAAATTGAGTCCGAAAGCTATGGTGCTCAGCCGATTCATGTCGCACAGTAAGTCATCGGAATTTGCAATCCCATAATATATGGGTCAGCCGATGGGGTCAGCCGATCCATCTTACCTCGACTAGCATGTTTTCACCACGGTCCTCTGATGCCGAAGGTATTACTATGGGCTGACCCGTATATCATGGCATGCACATATCAGCCGAGGCGTATTCAAAGGACATAGCACTCTAACCAACTCTCATCAGCCGAGCCTTCTGGTACAGCCCCCGGCATCTATCAGCCCAGCCGTGAGCTACAGTAAACCGGTTCATATCAGCCGACGTCCGCTGGCCCGTCTTCATCCCACTAAGTGCACATCGGGTGGCCCATGTTACTCCGGGCAAAACGACTGAATGGGCTGCCATAACGGGTTTTCACCCTGTCGCATCTGCAAAATTACTGGAGTTTCGATTCCCAACTCGGCAACGAGAACATACTATGTCCCGCTGTATCGTGCAAATCACCCAGATGTAATTCACATTTCTCGTGCCGATACTGTGAAGGTATATGATCCTGCAAACCTCCCTCTGCGGACGCACGACGAAATCATGGAACAGGTCCGAGAGATGGAACTCACGGAGCAAGTGAATGTCCGCAACGCACTCGCTCGGACGTACGGTGTGAAGGCTCGCAGCATCCTCTCATCACTTTCGTCTCTCGATCTTGCTCGTTCCTTCCCATACGACTTCATGCATCTAATATGGGAGAATCTAATTAAGAATCTAATTTCTCTTTGGACTGGTGACTTCAAAGGTCTCGACGAAGGCACCGGATCCTATGTTGTGGACTACACTGTCTGGGCTGCGATTGGAGAAGCGACGGCAGCTTCAGGTTCCACAATTCCGGGATGCTATGGTGCTCACCCACCCAATTTCATCAAGGATAAATCTGCAACTACGGCGGATACCTGGTCATTTTGGACCCTCTATATTGGTCCTATACTACTATACAAGCGCTTCAGAGACGAGAAGTACTACAGACACTTTATCAAGCTTGTGAAGCTCCTCAATATCTGCCTGCAGTTCACAGTCACTCGGGCTGAGATTGAGGTAATAAGGGAAGGGTTCATTGACTGGGTAAAGGAATACGAGGAGTGAGTTCAATTCATGCTTTTGCTTTCCCCCGTTCTTTTTCCTGAATTACAAAAAATATAGGCTCTATTATCAGTATGACCCAATGCGTGTTTCAACCTGCCCATTGACAGTCCATGCCCTGCTTCACATTGCCGACATGATTGTTCTATGGGGTCCTGTCTGGGCATACTGGGCATTCCCTATGGAACGCTTTTGCGGTTTGATACGGCCTGCTATCAAGAGCCGCAAACATCCCGATGCATCGCTGGATCGCTACCTCCTTGAAGTTGCCCAACTGTTCCAAATCACCCTCGTGTATAATGCACAAGATATGTCTCATGTCCTTCACCCTCGTCGCAATCCGTCCAATCCAGATGGTTGCATTCGCGTTCACGGCTGTACGTACACACTGTGCCTTTTATGCGGCCGTATCTACTATCTAACAAGGTTGCAGATGCATGCACCCTACTTCCACCATCCCCAGCTGGTCGTCTGACAGGAACAACACTTAGACGGATATCTAGGTGCTTGAGTACAAGGTACAACTTAGAGAAACAGCCAGGGAAGCTGCGCGCACTCATGGCAGGTGCAAGGATGCGGGAGTTTGCCCAATTCCGCATTGACGAAGGTGACACGATTTCAGCCGCATCCATGAACGCATTTGCCGAAGATCGCCGTGATTCGAGCTACATTCGGGTGAGTCTCTTCGATCTGTTGCTTCACTGGCGCTAGTGATTGACTTTCAACATCGTCGACAGTATCAAATCCTTGTTGACCGAAACGCAAGCAGAAAAAACGCACCTGTAGAATTTGAAATGCAGACCTTCTATGCCCGCCTTCAGCACATCATCGCAGTACAGATCCCGAAAACACCGGCGGCTGGCGTAGAAGATGCGGAGACCGTTCTTCTGGCAGGTATCACAGATTGCGACGTGTACTTCAAGCATGATGATCTTGATATACATTACTACAAAAACGAGTCGGTAACTGAGCAGTTCATAGATTTGAACTGCATCCAGTGCCTCGTTGGTCGTGTCGCTCACAATTCAAGAGTGTGGGCAATCATCGACCGAAGTGGTGTTCTTTCTCGGGCTATCTACACGGAGGATTCAGCTCCTGATATCTCATCAATATAGGTATGCCTCATTTAACTTCTTACTCCTATAAATTCACTGACATAGTGATAGGCTTGTCTTACCAACTCCTATGGCTCGGTTTCGATAGTGTACTTTGCCGGAGATAATATACTAAAATATTCAATGACTCCAGTGCGAACATTAACTAAGCGAATCCAAGCCAGTCATATCTTCATGATACCTGAATGCATACACTGACAGGAAATCAAGGTGTACCAGCCACGAATGAGCGAGATATAGCGTCTCGAAGGGAGGGGTATGCGGGCGATTGAATGTCATTGAGGTTAGGGTTACCACCCTCCAAGCGCTGAAGGCGGGAATGCCGACTCTTCCTCCCTAGGCAGGCGACTCTTGCCCGTCTATCGCACAGACCAATCACCGCCCGCTCGTTGTGCAATTATCGCCCTCACGACGCCTTTCGGCCGCCATCTCATCTAGCCTCTTCTCAAGAGCCGACGATAGCCCGAGGCTCGCCCGATTCTAGAGCGACGACTCGATCGCCTTTCGCATCGCCACCCTCGTCATTCGCCCCTTTCTCGGCTGTTTCCTCAGAATTCGGTCGTCTGCGTGGCGATAATCGCCCTCTGTGCCGCTCATAGTGATCCTTATTGTCCCCAGGATTGCGGTAGCCTTGACCTCCATACATTCGCTCACGAGGTCAATGCTTCAACTGCTAAATTCATCTTTGTGGCTCACTTCTCAATTTGCAGGATGTGCTTCTATTCATTGTGGCGTCGTGGTGCGCACAGCGGCTTGCCGGCCTAGTCAAAGAGTTTCGTCTGCTGAGCTTTAGCCTGCGATCGAGCTACACTCGAGCCACAACGCTACATGCTGACATACATTGTATCTCTGCGTAAGCTATCGTAATGCGCTTGTGTGGCTAGATGATTGTCGCCACCTAGAATTTGAATAGGTGCTTTGCTTGACATGCTGCAGGAGCTAGGAAGGACGCTTTGCTCCCGGGAGTGGGAGCAAGAAAGCTATAAATTGCTGGGGAACAGTCGAGAGACAGACATCTCCCTTTTTTTCTTCATCTGTCGTGTCTGGTGTAGGCGAGCTTCAACATGGTTCTCAATCATGTACGTATCTCTACACTCTCTTTGTATGAACATGAGCCCTGATAGACCTTCAGGCTTCTACTTTCCAGTCCTCACGGACGAACACTGAAATTGAGCCCTTGTAAGTATAAGTGACTGTCAGTCTTTTTCGAGACCAAGCTATACTGACAACCCCGGCAGTAGTTTTATTTGCGAGCAGAGAAATTGCGCTCCCTTCCGCATTTTCACCAACGCCGAGCAATACGATGCGCACATGCGCAAGGAGCAGTATGTAACCTTTGCACGCTTCCGTCCCATCCTGCTGACTTTCGCTCTCAGTGAACTATTCCCGTGCATGTTTTGCCCACGGCTGCTCGCCAACAGTGGCCGAAGAATGGTGCACCGGGAAACCCATGGACACAAGAAATCTTGCACAGTGTGCGGCAGGCAGTGTTGCCTCCTGTTTCCTTGCCCTGCTGTCGGAGGCGCCGATCGTCACTGCCATGACAATGACCACTTACCCGCTGCACTTGCTGAGTTCGGGCCTCTGCGACCCACAAAGACCGGGTACAAGCCCCGTCAAAGCACCCGAACAGCCCGAGGCCCAGCGGCCTTGACACCCGAGCCGCATCCCTTACGGCCTTTCCTTTTTCCGGCCCCACAGCCTCGCACGGATGTGCTCTTAGGTCATACTCGCAGCGAGGTCCAGCTCCCTTCTTTGCGTTCGACGCCCACGGTGTCTTCTACAGGCACTCGGGACTACTTCGAAATGCCGCCAACCTGGAATCCTGCCCCACCTCCGGCTTTCCCGAACTCGATGATCGCGCCCCCTCAGACTTACCCGCCGATGCCGCAGTGGTCCAGGTATCAGCAGGCCAACTATGGCTACAGCCAAGGCCGCCATGGACCTACGGGTTCGTACATG
Organism: Dentipellis sp. KUC8613; assembly: GCA_002286715.1. Lineage (NCBI taxonomy): Eukaryota > Fungi > Basidiomycota > Agaricomycetes > Russulales > Hericiaceae > Dentipellis > Dentipellis sp. KUC8613. The sequence goes on along the minus strand of NSJX01000025.1, from coordinate 403,860 downwards.
AACATGGATGCCCCGTTGAACGCCCAGAACTGGGCTCCTCAGGGCGGCTACTCCTATCCGTAGACGAGACCATGCATCGCGTCGGCATCTATCGAGGCATCCATCAATTCTCCCACCAACAACGCACGCCCACCAGCACACGGAATCATCGCTGCCATCTATCGCTGTCTTGTTTTGTCACTGCTCACCGCCCCCTTGCTCTCAATGTTGCCGTCGTCGTATCGCTATCCCTAGAGTTTTCCGTTTTGCTTTCTTGTACGCGTTGTTGTTGCAGTACCTCGTTGTCTTGAATCCGTTGTTGTGACTCGATTGTTCTGAATGTGCTGTCTACCGTTAATTGCTTTAATATGATCCTATCGCTTGCCTTTCGTACACGTATGTGAACGAAGTTGATTCAGCGCAGTACTAGTGTGGCTAAGAGCGACATTGTTCGGACTGGGGCCTTTGGGTCTCTTCAATATGCGCATCGAGGTTAAATCTGCCACGGCCTCGTCCACTGGATTGTGTAGAGTGTCTCATTCATGCTCAAACTCTACTACTACGGTATCGCAAGTCACTCTTACAACCGCTACGTTACTTGTCTATAACTCTTCTCAAGCCTTCGAACATCTACCTGAAACTAACTATATTACAACGCTCCGAGCGTATCTCAAGCGCCTCTCTTCGTCAAAGAACCCACCGCACCGCCCACGATGACCGCGATCTCGTGGTACGACTCCCACAGCGGCAGAATAATGCAGAACATGCCGCTCATGAACACCCAGATGCTACGAAGTAGGGCGGAATCAGCTCCTGCAAGCATCAGAATTCTAGCGGAATATACGCACATAGAGCACGTCGCCCAGAACGCATAGAACCGTTCACTGAACACGTAATGCGAGAAGAACATGGGCAGAGGCACTAAACGAGCGCACCGCCGCAGTCAGCCGAGTGCATGGCTTTGCGAGCACGAGGGACGCACCGATGAACATGACGATCGCCGTCAGTATCCCCGAGTATATCGCCGCGCGCTTGAACACGGCCTCCATGGTGGCTTTGTCCACAATGTTCTCTCTGTTCTGTAGCCCCGCGACATCGGCCGTGTCCGTAGGGACTTCCATGACCGAGACCCGGTCGCTTCCCTTCTCGCTCGCTTTCTCGCTGGCCTTCTCGCTCGAAGGCGACGAGCGCTCGATGTCGCTCACCACGGCCGGCTCATCATCCAGCTCTGCAATGGCACGCGTGCCCTGGAAGTCGTACTCCTCGTGACCTTGATGAAAAATCAGAGGGTAAGCCAACGATCAGGCTTGACTCGGATGCAGCCACGCACTCAGAAGCGAGACCCCGACGGTCAAGATACCAGAAATCAGAAGCCCCGTGAGCCCCGAGCAGACCGCGGAGTACGGCAGCGCCAAGTTCGTGATATTAATGGAGCCTTGGAGGGGTGAGTCACAGCAAAAAACTTCGATGGAAGCGAAGCTTACCATAGATCTTCCAGCATCCTATCATCCATGCCAGCATACCCGTCACCAGCCCACCCAATGTTCCCGCAAAAACACCTGCCCGAGACAGTCTGCTCCAGGTCACTGTCAGGCCAATGGGAATGACTGCCGGGCTGAGCGCAACGCCCCTGCAAATGCGCCATTTATTTAGAAATGTTACTGCCGTTCATGCGGGGTTACTCACTGGACGTAGAATAGCTAAAGGGGAGAAAATCATGGTCAGAGCGTATGAGGTTGGTCAAGAAAAGGTATACGGACCCAACCGAGGTCAATCTTCGCCTTGTTAAGGATGACAGCCCAGCAGCCCATCCAGATAGCCCAGACGCAGATGAACGCGTGCGATACGCGGACAATTTCCTTCCCGGAAGCACGAGGGCGGAAGTATGTCCTGTAGATGCTACATGAAGGTCCGTGCATGAGCATCCATGCAACAATAGTGCACGAAATATACCAACTCATATGAGCTGCGAAGCAATAGATTGAGCCAGAAGAAACCAGCGTGATATTCGAAGAGACACGTACAAGAGACTCGAGACACCGATGAGCTCCGCGCTGGCAGCGGACGTGACAGCCATACTACGACAGACATCAGCAGCAGCGTCAAACTACACGACAGTCTAGCGCAACGCACAATACGACGAGGAGCACGGCGATGGCACCGCCCTTGCCCATGAGCACCGCAGCGGCCGCCGGAGCCGCGAGCCCCGCACTCGCCTGAGAAGCAGACAATGGGTTCGGATAGGTCGGGAACTTGGGCTACGTCAAGAAAGGAATGACTCGAATTGAGGATGAAATCGCAGTAATGAGTCGAAGAGTACGCACGTCGTTAACAAGTGCGCGTGCGGCGAGACCCAAGCAGGATGCAAAGGCCCAAGGGACGGCGAACCACGAAAGGCCGCCGAGCATCTGCGGAATAGCGTTAGTCACGGCCTTCGCCGTGCGATTTGGACAGTACGCACGTATGCTTTGGTGGTAGATTCAGGAGCAGATGCGATAGCCTGACATCCCCGTATCATTGAGAAAAAGTCGCCCAGAAAGTCTATCCCGAGAACTGCTCACCCTTTGCCAGTATCCTGTTTCCGCAGTCAGTATTAGTCGAGATTGAAGATGTGAAAGACCACCATACCCTGATCGCAGAACACCCCTGCAAAGCCTGACAAAATAGTCGCAGCGCCAAACACCAAACCTTGGTTCGACTTCATCGTGAGATAGCTCCCGTCCTGGTTCCCGACCACCGGCGTGTCGATCCCCGCCTGCTGCAAGAGCTCATACATCTTGCCGAAGCTGCCGATATCCGGCGAGGTACCGCTGCACAAATGGCACGTCAGTGACAGTTCATCTAATTTACATGCAGGGGATTTTTGGCGGGGGAACGTACTAGGTGCGGAATATGAAGATGTAAATGACGATGAAGAGAATGATGGTGTGGCTCCAGTCGCACACGAACGTTGCGCGCAGGCCACCGAAAATGACGTAGACAGCGATGCCGATGGGCAGAAGAATGCAGGCCGCATCGATGTTCATGCCTGTAAGCGCGTTGACGGTCGCGGCACCACCAACTGTACACGAATCAGTATCAACACCTTCAAGTACACATCAGAGCCCAAGACGTACGGAGTAAGGAGCCGCTGACGATCAGAATGCAAAGGAACCCGTAGAACGTGAACAGCATATGCGCCGGGGTTCCGAAGCGAGCCTTGACAATCTGAAAGCAACATCATCAAGTTGAATCCATCAAGTATATGATATAGTACGGACACACCTCGAGGAATGTATGCGCGCCATTTGCGTTCATCTTCACTTTTGCGGCAACCATGGCGAAGAAGGCGAGCTGAATGGTTCCACCCACGCCATACCACCTGCACGATTCATACGTGGTTCAGCCACCTTCAGCATTGAATGTTTTAGTGGCAAACAGACCATGGACCGCTGACTCCTAAACAGGGGTCAGACGCGTGCAGAACTCTGACAATGATGGAGGACGCACCGAAAGTGTACGCTGCTGTACTGGACTGCAGCAAAGTCGCACTCCATGTCCAAGCGCTGACTCTGGAATTCGCAGGAGTTCACGTCAGACAATCATTTCGGCCAATCGAAATCGGGGAACCACACACATTCCACAGCAAACCAACCCCGGCTTCACAGACCCGGTCGTCAGAAACAGAACGAGCGTAAAATAATGACGCAACCAACCTTGACGCTCCGTGAGGCACTCTACAGAGCGCGTCAGCTTCACGATGTAAGAAAATCCACCAACAGACTCACCGAGAACTCTTCCGAGGACGAAGGCGAAGTCTCCGTGTACTTCGATTGCAGGTACGTCAACACGAGCATCATGCCCGCGAAGAAGAACCCAACGCCTGTTTCCACGATATCAGGCCCCAGGAACCCCACTCCCACCAGACAGAAGACAGTACGCACCCACGACGACGCCATAGCCCACGCTCTGGCCTGCACCATCCCGCCAATCAGCAACCCCACATCAGACATGCACAACACACAAGCAAAACAACGCACTGAGCAAGGGCTTGAACTCAGACATCCCGGTCTCTGCCATGCTGCTCTAGTCCACGCTCAGCCTCGAGAAGTCCAAAAACTGTACGCGTCGAACGTGTACGTGTGTACCCCGCAGCGAACGCGAGTCGGACGCGCACCGTGGGGCGCGCGCGCGTCTTTTAAGCATCGAAGCCGCGCGCCCTGAGAGCACGAAGCCTATCGCAGATAACGTTTCCCGTACCTCACTACTAGCTATAGCCGACCGATAACGCGTCTGCATTTCTCCCAGAACGCTACTTATCACCGCAAGCGGGTCATGTGGCCTGGCGAGCACAGCGAGGGAGCCCGCGGTGCGTAATGAGCCTCAGTGCGTGGCAGGCTTATCGTCTCGTGGCCAGGCGCTGTTATCGGCGGCGGGGGCAGCGGCGGAGCGCGACGAGGCGCCGGGGGAGCTAGCGCTAGCGGAAATAGTAACGCTGCGCCGTAAGAGGACCTGTGGATCAGAATGGAGGCTTCCTCTCACGGCTGCTATCGCAGACTGGCGCTCGCGAAGGCGTCCTGTGGTGCGTGAAATGTCATTGTGTCGAGTAATTGAGGTGCCTCGATATTTAGACAGACGGTCAACAGGATGTCGCGATGTTGAGAACGCTGGCTATGTTGCGGCTTTTGTGCACCGACGCGCCAGGGTCGTCTAGAGCGTCCTTATCGTCGACCGTGTTATCTACGCTGCGATTCCATCAATGAGTGCAGCTAGGCAAATTAGCGTGTACTAAAGAGACCTGCGGGCAAGACAATGCGTAGGCTGGGAACTGACCTATTTCCAAACGACGGAAGCGGCTTGCGGGACTCCATGCTCGGATTCGAACTTCGCAACCGAGAGGCGCGGGCCTCGAGCCTGTCCGGCGCCTAGAGTTGATGAGACTCGAATAGACGATCAAAAATTCTGTCATGTTCGAAGAAAGCAAGGAGCCTCGCACGACAGAGCACTGGAGGGTTTTAGATGTAGATGACTCGACGAGGAGAGGTTGTTGAAGTTGGTTGAGCGGTCGGTGTTCGAAATTGGGACCCAGCTTACCAAATAGAGCGCGCAGCATTCTGGTTCCGTTCCTCGCCTGCTGCGAACCAATGTGATTCTCTGAAGCTCTTCCAAGGCAGTTTTGAAGAATAACTGGTCGGCGTGCCTATGAAACCATTCTTTTTGCAAATGTACGTACTACCTTACTCGCTACGGACTTACGGAGCGTTCAGGAGGCACCACCATCAGCTGCGAATCCTGCCCTCACACGCCGTACGTAGGTACCTTTACTGCCTTTACCAGTCTCATATCCAACCTCCAGCACCTCGTCTCCTCCGCACCCCGTCACGCCACTAACACAGTTCACACATGTCGACAAAACGCACGCCCACCCCGGCCGGCACATCACCGGCCTGCCATCCACCGCGTTTCACCCTACAACACTCCGAGTAGTTTTCCTCCACATGCAACTGCACGACTTTCTGACGAGCCAGCGGTCGCTTGCACTCAACTGGTATCTCCCATTTCCCAATGTCCAACATCCAGCATCCAAGCGCGCGCGCCCAATGTCAATAACCCACCTGTCATACTGTCATCCCGGGCTGCATCTGCCGGAATGCTACTTACCGTGGCATGCGGTGCAGGTCCGGGGCCATTCGCCGATTCATGGATCTGTAGGTAAGCCGTCGTGGGCTTGCCGCGTGGTGCAAGTGTTTCCGGGAACAGCGCTCGCATCCTTCCCTGGCCGGGGCACTCAACTCTGATATGCGTATGGGTATTACCGAGGACCGTGCCGCTGTCCTTGTAACCATGCATCCACCTGGTTTGCGCGTGCTCTGTACTGCACTCCGAAACGCGAATTGAGGCGTAGGCGCCACGTGCACTTTACCGTCCCTCCTAGCGTGTGTACTGCGCGCCTGTGAGCTAGTGGCACGGACTCCAACCCATCTGAACATCCACGTAGCTGTCAATATGTGCGATATCTGACTTCACACCGGACCTGCATAACTGCCGTGACACTTGATGTGTACATGCCCGGGATCCCCTCGTGCACCCCCTCTGTCTAGGATCTTCATTACCGGCCCAACGCTCATCTCGGTGAAGGGGACAATTGGCACTGTCCTCAGGCTTCGCTCGGACGCCTACATCTGTCGGGCACACATACGATCCCTACAACCAAGATCACCCAATCCCAGATTCACATCCGGCTTCTCGAAGCCATATACGGTAACCCGTCTACCACATTGCTGCAAGATCGTCACTGCCCTGGATGCCCACATCGACCCTAAGCCGAAGACCGCTCGAAATTTGCTGACACCGACAGGCGTATGGCAGCGACTCACGTACTACAGCTACAACACACATTCATTCGGGCCGACGTACAATTAGTTACAAGCACCTACCACGAGCCCTGGTTCTCATTTCCGCAACACAGCTCTCGCCCAGGTGTAGCATGAACACGTTGTGCCGTATGCCGTATGCCGTATCGTATGTCAACAGGAGTCGAAACGCGCACCAGGTACAGCACCGTGGCCTTCGAATTCCGTCCGCATTCCGCACCCGAGGGCCGACAAGTCAATATTCGATATTGCTTGCATGGAGCGCTTCCCCGGATCCAAGCCACCCCTCCTCGTTGCCAACACGTTGCTAATATCTACTAACTACTCCAACTCGAACTTCCACGCGCACTCCACCGGTACCACACCGCCAACAGGTACTCCCCCGCCTAGAACCCCCATTCCTCCAACCCCCTACACCAGGCACCCTCCCGTCTTTATTGCTATCGACCCGCACCCCAATCGAACCCGAGCTCCACCTACTGTACGCGATCTCGACGCGCATTCAACCAAGCGCAGCGCGGGCCCAGACCCAATAATTATAATTGATTTTGGTTCCGGGCTCGGACGCGGATTCGGAACGCAGGCGGGTACCTGGCTCGCGGTCTGACTGATCTGATGCAAATCTATGCCTGCGGTCTTGGCTTCGAATTCAATCATGCACTACAGTAAGGACGGCGGTGGCATTTTGGTGTGCGGCGTGCGGCGTGCGGCGAGCAATCGCGTGCGGGCGACGATCGCGCGTGCCCCTCGAGCTCGCCACGGACGTGCTCGAGCTCAGTCCTGGCCTAGATATACGTACTACGCCGTCGACGTCAGTGTCGGCGCTGTGCGCCTCAACGCCGTCGACGGAATGGCATGGCATGGCATGGCACCTTGACGTCAGGCCCGCTAAGTAAAGCCCAGATAGCACCACGTCGCACGACCAGGCCCATGCCAGTGCCACAGCTCGCCTCGCCTCGACACCGCGTTCGAATTCGAAGGACTTCGCGCGGCTTCTCGCCTATCGAGCCCATCGCAGCCATCTCGCACCCACAAACGCAGCTTCACGGCACCAGTTGACCACATCCACTAGCTCAGAACGTTCAGATGGAAGGGAGTGCACAGTGCACACGGATATTATACGAACACGGCTAATAATACACCATTACGAGCGAGACACCAATTACCCGACGGTACGACGATACAGTATGTTGTATGAGTGTATGAGACGTATGTGCGCACCGGGCCCGAATCCGGGCCCAGACTGAGTACCTACTTCTGCGCACGGCGAGAGGAGGGGAGCCGGACCTGTGGGAGGGAGGAAAAGGAGGAATGTAGCGCGCGCGGGTGGGCGGCCCCGCCTGGAATAAATACGCAGCGGCCCTTTTCTTCGTCCCCAGAACCACAACCACCACCGATCCGTCCGCGCCTCTCTACAGCGGGCGCCTGCATATCCTATCCTATCGTACACACATAGAAGAGAAGAGAAAAAATAATAAACATGGAAAAAACCGGGACGTGGTGGAATGGGGGTGCTGCTGCTGCTGCTGCGGATGGGGATGCGAATGCGTGTGAGATGCGACGAACGTCCATGGGATGGGGTGCTGCTGTCCATAGCGGACCAATTCTGGATTCTGCGGTGTGTTGCATGATTTGCATCTTTCTAGCGCTCAGACCCGGGCGCCCAGCTCCTCGCGCTCGTCCTCCTCCCGGATCGAGTCGAGCGAGGGCACGCGCGAGTGGACGTGGCGCCCGCTGGGCGTCCGCGGCGGGGCGATAGGCGCCGCAGGCGCGGGCGCAGGGCCGCGCTGTGCAGGCACGGGCGCCTTGAGCGCGGCGCCGGGGCGCGGCGTGCTGTAGATGATGTACGGCTCCTCGTCGTCGCTGAGCGCGCCGTACGGCACGGCGGGCTCGGGCGAGGCGGCCAGGCGCGGCTGCGCGGTGCTGTAGATCGTGTACTGGGTATTTGCGTCCGCGGGCATGTAAAGGGTATCTTGGGGGTGCCCGTGCGGAGAGGGGGTATATGTTGGTGCAAATGTCGGAATCTGGAGGCGTGGTGGGCGTGGTCAGCGGGTGTTGGTCATGCTGGAGGCTGCGTAGCCGTCTCCGCGCCCGGATGGGGAAAGAGCGGAGGCGCCGTCGCCTCGAGGTGTGAAGAGAAGGAAGGGGGGACTCACCAAACCGGAATGAACGCCTTCGACCCAGGCCGTGACGCGGCGCATCCACTGCTCTCTCAGAAATTCGACCTTGGCGCCGCGCTGCGAGTCGCCGGAGCCGGAGCGGGTGCGGTAGAGTGTCTCGGGCGCGGGCGCATGGCTCGCTGCCGACGAGGCCGAGTCGTCGTCCTCTGCGAAGGGGTCGAAGGTGAAGGCGGAAGACGCAGGGCTGAACGGCTGGGCGGGGAGGGTAGGGAAGGGGTATTTCTGAGCAGGGTCGGGGAAGGGGAGGGGGAGAGAGTGGCTAGGGTAGGAGGGGCTGCATTGAAGATAATCGAGCATAGGTGGCTGTGGGTGCGAGGGAGCAGAGGGACGGCTGGGGAGGACACGATGGGCGCGGAGGAGAGGGCAGGGCGTTATATACGGAGCAGGATGCTGACTCAATCGGGGCACGGCACGCAGCTCAATCTCGGATCCGATCCCCGCGTCATCGCCGTCCCCTCCCGCGGCCAGGCACCGCCGAGGTCTCCCTTCCTGACCGGCGCTTGTCCCCCAGCTGCTAACCGCTCCTCCGCCCGCTCGCCGTGCGCCCGTCCGTTCGCCATCACCTGCCCCGCCCGCCCACCGACGCCCCACCGTCCATCCAGCGCAACTCGTCGTACAACCTCCAGCTCATGCTGCCCTTCTACGTCGATCGTCCTCGGCGCCACGGCGCGCGCCATGCCCTCCGATATCGATGCCACTGATGGCCCTGCAATTCTCGTCCTCCCGCCTTGCGCCTATTACTTGACAGCCGACGACCACATCAGACCCCGCGGTAAGGAACAGCGCGCCATCGTCCTTCTCGCCTGCCTTGTTCGGACAAGGCAAGCCAGCGCCTGCCGGCTCCCGTTTCCACGCCCGCCTTCTCAGCACAAAGCAGGCTTTATTCGTCCACAGCGATTCGCAACCCATGCGTCCGGAACGTCCAGAAGAGCACCGTTTTACGTCCTGTTCCCACTACCCCGCGGCGCCTCTTCGCGCACACTCGACACCCGACGTGCGACACCCGACACCTTCCGTTGTGCCGCGCGCCCTGCTCACGTTGCGCTGCTGCTCCGAGGCGCGTCGAGTCTGCACAGTGGATCCGCACGCGCTCAGATTCGGCAGCCCGACGATACTTATTCCCGAGATCAGCGCACGTCCATATGACCCATGCATCTCCGATTGACTTCCCTCCTTCCCATCTTTATCCAGCCATCAACACCGCATCGACATCGATTCTGCCGTAAGTGCCACTGCGTCCCCCCCGCCCGCCGTCTGCATTCCCTCAGCGAATCCGTACAGGCGCGATACGGTATGCGGTGTGCAGTGTGCAGCCGAACTGCACCTCCCCACTTCACGTTTCGCGTCCCGCGTCTACGCAAATCTGGCCAGGGTACGTACCCCCACGCTGCATGCGCAATCGGCGGTCGTGGTCTGGGCCCCGGGGCTTGCGCACACGGATGGGGCAAGCGCGCCTGCAGTCTGAGTCCGAGGAGGCTGAGATCTCCGCCCGTTGCCAGCGTTATCGGCGTAAAAATAGGCGCAATGCGCCATTTCACAACGCCGGACCCTTTAGACGGCGGGCTACCGACGACGGCGACGGCGACGGAGGTCTTGCTTGTGCGACGGCATCGCAGGATCGGCAGGCGGGACACTTGCTTCCGCGGTGCGGCGGCTCGGCGTCCAGGTGCAGCCCGAGGCGCGAGCCATCGAGGGGCTGCTGGCAGTAGTTGCTATTCGGTTCGTGCGCGGAACGGCAACGGAAGCTGACGATTGTATTGGAGGCACTTCGCGGTGAAGGGCACGGAGTTGTAGGGATGGAAACACAAAGGGTACTGCGAGGTACGCTACGCTTGTTGTCCCCGGCTGGTAATCGCGCTCGCGTCGCCGCCACATTGACACGACCGGATATATCGCGCCGAAATACATACGATACGATCGCATACATTCTGCGACCTGCCACATGTATGCTGTCTGCGGTGGGTTTGCACCCTGAATTTCACGGTCCTCCGGCGAGACTCACCTCGACGTCGAAATGCAGGCCAATATGTATATTGACTGACAACGCATGATGGCAGATGCCGCTAGCGCTGCATCCTGCAGGGCCTGGAGCTCTGCGCATGCACGATGATACACGAAGAATGGAAGGGCGCCAATCGTCGAGCTCGAGGCGCACCGCCATGGCCCGTCGACCAGCGCCCGCCTCGGAGCACAGCCTCGCCAGCGGTAGCTGCCACGACACCATTGCGTCGGCCGTCGACCGCGACGATCCACTTCGAAAATGCGAATGCGTACCAAGCGGCGTTGACTCATGGTAATGGTCGTCCGGCGCGCGGCACGCTAGCGCTGAAACACCGAGGGTGCTCGGGTTGGCGCCCGCTGGCTAAGCTGGTCATCTCGAAGAATCCCGAATCCGCAGTCGGTGCTCTCTAATAAACCTGTCTTCGTACTCATCTGCATTCCGTCAACTGTGTTGCACTGGTGTCAGTAGGAATTACTATACGCACAGTGTACACGCACATCCTGTACACGGCTGTAGTCATCCACTTGAGGTTTATGAACCTTCAGTAAACTATGCGTTCTAATTGGGTCCCTGAGGAAAAAACACGCTGTGGGGAAGGATGAGAGTTGTGCCCGGCACGGTGGCACGCGCGACCGACGCGCGGGGGGCTGTTTCATTGTGGAGCCGGGTGCGGGTACGCGGGCGCGCCTCTGCCAGTGCCACTGCCCAGTGCCAGCGCCCGACGTCGCGACACGTGCCCGCGGGCGGGAGTGCGTCATCGCGCTGCCACGTGACCGCGCCCTCCCGCCGCGCCCCGAGTCGAGCCTCGAAAGTTCGGCGCGCGCACAGAACGCTCGAGAACGCCGTCGCGGGTTCGCCTGTCCCCGCCGCGCAAGACAATAAATTTCATTCAAAGCCTTTCCCCGCACCCGCTCCTGCTCGACTTCTCTTGTGATACTTTCGCTCGCCCCGGCATCGTCGCTGCCAACACTACTACTCACCGCGAGTCAAGACTATGTTCGGGTACAACCCATACAACCCCTACCGCACTGCGTACGGGGAGCCGTACTCGTCTTTTTCGCCATATGGGAATGCGTTTGGCAGTCCGTACCGCGCCGCGACCTCGCCGCGCAGACAGCCGCAACCACAGCCGCAGAGGAGACAACAAGTGCGCTCCCCGTACCACGAGTCGTACGTGGATGACGACGAGGACGATTACGGCCGTGGCTTCGGCGGGTGGGGTGGATTCGGAGGGTTCGGAGGGTTTGGAGATGAAGATGATGAACTGAGGGACCGCCGTGCGCGCGCGGCGATGCAGGAGATGTATAGTCGCCCGCCGCCTAGGCAGCAGCAGTCGCCGCAGAGGCAGCAGGTGAGTGCTTGTCGTCTACTGCGCGTTCGGCAGTGGGACTGAGTGCCATCGCAGCAGCAGCAGCAGCAGCAGGAGTCTCACCCCCAACAGCACCAGCAGCAGCACCATAAGAAGAGACACCCTCACCACCACAACAAGCAACAGCAGCAGCAGCAGGCCCGCGCGCCCTCCACCACGCGCCGCACGCCCTCCCCGCAAAAAGCCTCCCCATCCCCATCCCACACCTCGTCCTCCCCTCCCGCCTCCGCGCCCACACACCACGAGCCCGACTCGGACACCGAGTCGCTCACGACCCTGCCCGCGCCGACAGACGAGCAGCTCGCGGCCGGCGAGACCTTCGCGCGCCTCTTCCGCCGCCGCGCCGCCCTGCGCAAGGTGCAGGCCGTCCGCCGGCGCTTCGCGGAGCAGCGCGCGCAGTTCGCGTACCCGTCCGTGCTTGATTATACGCCTGTGCCCGGCTCGGAGGAGGTCGTGAGCGTGCCTGCGCCTGCGCCGCCGTCTGTTGCGGACGACATTGTTGCGCAAGTCGAAAGGGAGGAGCAAGGAGAGGGAGAAGAGGAAGGGGAGATAGAGGGAGCGGACGCGCGGCTGGCGTATACGGCGCGCAATGCGCCGCTGCTGGCGTACTCCGAGGCATTGTTGAGGCTGTTGAATGACCTGGACGCGGTGGAGAGCGCGGGCGATGTGCGTGTGAGGGAGGCGCGCCGTGCGGCGGTGCGGGTTGTGGAGGGCGAGGCGGCGCGTGTGGATCGGTGGTGGAGGCGCGTGTGGGCGAGGCGCGGGGAGAGTACGAGGGAGGGTGTGCATGTGTCGCGATAGCGGTGGTTGTTGGTGATGTTGGCTCGATGGACTGACTGCGAACTGTTAGATGTAGAAGAACATTCAAGTAGTGTAATTTTATTCAGTAATCTTAGCGCTGCCTCCTCGAACGTTCCTCATCGTAGTCTCATTTTCCCTCTAGCAATCGCACGTCGACTAGACCTAGATCATATAATTCCCAACAAACTCCGTTATCCTACACGCCGACCTAATACACATTCTTCACGAAGCCCAACCTCGCATTATCCACGTCCCAAACCGAATAATAATACTTCAGCAGCGACGCGCCGATGATGCCCTCGCCGCCCTCCTGCGCATTGATCAGCGTCTGGCACATGCTCGGGTCCTCGCGCAGCGGGCCGACGCTCAGCTCCTGCGCGGGGACGGACAGCGCGAACGGCGCGCCCGACGTCGACGCGAACGTGAACGTGATGTTGAGCGGCGTCGGGATGCCCGTCAGCTTCGCGCAGGGGATCCCGTACGCGCCTTTCTTCCCGAACGGCTGGATGTCGGGCGAGATGCGCGCGTACATCGCCTGTGCGTCGGTCAAGTTGCGTCAGCGTCGGCTTCGATATCCTGCACGAGGGCACGGGCAGAGAGAAGTGCCAGCGCGTACCTCGGTGAGGTTCTTGGGCATGGCGATGTTGCTCGTGCCCGAGTCGAACACGAGCGGGACATCCGTGAAGAGGTTCTTCGCGATGCGCGCGCCGTTCACGGTGATGTCCTGCGTGGCGAGCATCCAGAAGTTCGTCTCGTTGAGCGGCGGCAGGATCGGCGCGTATACCGGCGCGACGCCGTGCGTCTTGGACGCGTCGTACCCGCCAAGTGTCAGCTCGGCGTTTCCGATGGTGTGCGGGGTCAGGTAAAGCGCGAATACAGCTTTGGATTTTATTGGTTTGATTGGGAAGAGAAGCGTGGGATGAAGGCGAGGACGCACCTGGGAGGCCGGCGTTGCGCATGGCGGGGAAGATCCCAGAGTTGGGCTGGTAGCCCATGCCCACCTGTATTTAGTACTCGATGATTGGCGAATTCAAGCATTGGAGGGAAAGAGGATCAACGTACGATGCCGTCGTACGGATCGGGAGCCTGCGAACGTCAGCCGTGATACAACAATTAATAAAATAAACCCAGCGTACAAAGCCAGCGCTCTGGTTCGTAATGAGATAGAACTCAAAGTTTTTCGCGGAGATCCCGAGGATGGAGAACGAGTCCTTGACGCTCAGCACGTCGAGCGTCTCGATGTCCTGTGCCCAATATCTTTGATTTGTAAACGATAGGAGGTCGAGAGGCACGATACTGACACTAGGCTCGACGCCTCCACCAGTGTCGAACACAAGCCGGTCGGTCTTGTTCAGATTGACGAACGTCGAGCTCGCTGAGAAGTTGAACTTCTGCGCGCGGCACGCATCCTGGCACTGGATGCCAGTGACCTCGGCCGTGAACGAGCCCGTGTCGAACACGACGCCGAACGTCTGCGGCGGCGTGCCGAAGCTCACGTTGCCATACCACCTATACAACACCGCGTCCTTCAGCGTCCGACTTGAAATCCAAAGTACGAAAGGGGTAGACATACTGCAGGTCGGTGCCCTTGAATTGGTTCAGGAGGGGCTCGCTGACAAGTCCGGTCGTGTTGCGCTTCGAGAGTGTGTGGTCGCGGGCGGTGAGCTGGACCGTCCGGGGCACGGCGCGGAGCGCGCTTGCCAGTGGGAGGCCCAGCAGGGCGAGGAGTGGGAGCTGCATCTTGAGGGCGCAGGTTGAGGGCCTCTGCGTTGGTCGCGATGTGGGATAAGAAGGCCCATGCGAGGGGGTAGTGATGGTGATTCAGACCGGCAGCGGAAGCAGGGTCTGTATCCGACGACCTCGAGTGCACGCTGCAGGACGGTAAGCATTCTCGTGAGACAGATGAGACGATCTTGCTTCAGTTCGTAGCTACAACGTCGGTATCGGCGCTGAAGTGCGGGCACGTCAGTGAATGCAGGGACAGACTGGGAATATACAGAAGAAGCGCTGGCCATCGGTAGGTGCTGGCGACTGGGATGCGCCGACCTAGCTGGTGTTTCAGGTTTAATCTGAAGCCGAAACAGCGATCGACATCGAGATCCCCTAGCAAAGGCCAGTAAGTCTTCCGGAATCTAGCCTGAAGGCCGATACCGGACGACCTAAAAGAGGACTGAAAAGTAGTTACAGATTATCAGCGACGAACATGAGCATCGCCGCCAAACACTGCCAGCGAAAGCCCGCATACTCTGCTTGGAATAAAAAAAGAGTGAAGTGAGCAGGACCGTGTGGATACCGAAAATTGGTGCGACCGGCACTTCTCAAGCCTTCCCTGTGGCCTCGCAATTGCAGAGAGAGCTCCATACCCAATGAAGGCAGAAGGAGACGCGTCACGTTGTTCGAGCTCAGGCGAAGAACGGAAGAAAAAGCTGTGCCATATTTGGTAAGCTGGGTCCCAATTTCGAACACCGACCGTTCAACAAACCAACTTCAACCAACTCTTGCTTCGAGCCACCCGCTACCAAAGTCCCTTATATGCTGCCCACAGAGTCCTGCGACTCAACGCGCGTCGAGGTCATCTCCTGCCCACTACACTGCTTTTGATATGCCCTCCGACTTTTGTAGGACGATGTCTGGCGGCCCGAGGTTCAGCGCGCGTCGTTCGATGTTCGAATCCGAACATCGAAGTTCGCAAGCTATCTATCGCAGTTACAAACAGGTCAGAACCTAGTCCAGTGTTTCTCTAAGTCTGCTGTTTGATTACACGCTGATTTGCCAAGCAGCGTTTACCGATAGAATGTTGCGCAACCAACGCATTCAACGAGAAGGGCGCCGCCAGAAACAATTCCTATCCTCCGCCGCCAGGACGATACCAGCTGGATTACTGCATTGACCATCACAGTATCTTGACGATAGTTGAGGCCATGATATGTATGATTTTGCTCTTATAGAAGTGCTCAACATACTGTAAGTTCTTCGCGAGCGTCAGAAGATAGCAACCGTGAGAGGAAGCCTCCATTCTAATCTACAGGTCGTCTCTCGGTGCCAGGTTGCCATTTCTGCTACATCCTTTGCTATTACAACACACTTCGCCTACGTAGTGCCAGAACTCGGAGACTAGAGGCGGCGACGGGAGAGGTTCAACATACGGGTAGCCTTTGGAAACTAGGAGAGGGGTTATTTGACGACGAATTAGAACCGGGGCTTTGTTGGCCGTTCTCCTGGCTTTTGTGGGGGTGGTTTGCGACCATGGTTCGGGCACATTTTCTCTCTCGTGGCGACTCGTGCTAATCGCATAGGAATAGGATGTCGGTGAGCGACATTGTATCTTGTAGCGCTTGACCTGCGCGCTTAGCCAAGTTTCTCGCTATCTGCGAGTGAGTCTATGCCCTTATCAGCAGTGCTGTGACTCGGATACTGCTTTCTCAAACGCAGCAAAAACCTCGATCCTTGTTGCCTTGCATCCCAAATCTCTAAACTACCTGTGTCTCCTGCCCGCTCCGTAGATGACTCGGGCTGGTAGCTCGGGCGACCGTTACGGTGCTCATTGGGGAGGGTGGTACATCGACTCCATCTGTTTCGTACGCTCATCAAAGTCATAGCCTAGTCTGATGCTGATTCTGACGCACTGGTCTCTCACAGCAGACTGTGGCCTTGGCCGCCACCACGGGGTACGTCT
This sequence comes from Dentipellis sp. KUC8613, assembly GCA_002286715.1. NCBI lineage: Eukaryota > Fungi > Basidiomycota > Agaricomycetes > Russulales > Hericiaceae > Dentipellis > Dentipellis sp. KUC8613. The sequence continues at coordinate 387,500 of NSJX01000025.1, read as the reverse complement.
CAGGATATTCACGCATTTCCTTTGTACAGTCTTCGCCTAGTATCGCTGCCTACGTGGACCCCGGGCGCGAGTATGGACTACGGTTCTGCGCGTAGCGTAGCCAAGGCTTTTTAGCCTTACTGGTATTGGTTACGGTTATCTGCCATCTCAGAAGCAACGTTGAGCTAATGGCGAAGATGCTGTAGGACCTACTGGCAGAGGTACTCTACTCAGTATGACATCTCGGTCGTATTGACGTCTTCTTGATCTAGGCTGTTGTGCGCGAGTAGCACTGCCAGAATGTTGGGCGGGTTGGTGCTGGGGGGTTGGGCTGAACTGTGGGGTGCTGAAAACCCTCGTCCGCCGGACCCGGTCATTGTGACTCACCATAATTGTTCTTGGTAAGCTCTGTCGATGTCATGAACTTGGCAATGCCGTACTCCGCGGTCTGCTCGGGGCTCACGGGGCTCTCAACCTTTGGCATGATTACCGCCAGGATCTCTACTCAAGGTCTGTGGCTGAATCAAATTTACTATCGGCCCATGTTCTGATTTTCCATCTAGGTCACAGGGAATGGGATTTCCGGGACCCGCGTGCTACCGCAGAATTGAATGATGATCCGTCCGTAGAGAGTGACATCGAGCACTCATTGCCTTCGACAAAGAAGGCTAGCAGGAAGGTCAGCGACCGGGTCTCAATCACAGCTGTCCTGGTGGCTATGATTGATGCTCAAGTGCAGCAACACAAAAAGAACGTTGCTAGGTGTACAATCATGGAAGTCTTGTTCGAACGCGCAGCAATCCACTCGGGGCATTGGTGGCAATACTCACGTCCCTCATGCTCGCAAAGGCACGGGTTCGGCTGACTGCGGCCCGCTCGCTTAGGTCCCTTACGTACGTGTTCAGCGAATGGTTCTGTGAGTTCTGGGTGACGCGTTCCACGTTCTGATGTGTGCGGGAGCTGAGTTTGCCTTGCGCTTCTGCTTCTTTTCGCGCATCTGGCTGCTCACGAGCGGCATTTTTTGGGGTCGTTCCATCAGGATGGAGTCGTACCACGAGATCGCAGTCATCGTGGGTCGGCGGTCACATCCTTGAGGGAGGCCGGTATGATATGCATTTGGGACTCATTTATAATTCTACGTAGCCAACTGAAAGTAGTTATCTCGTTCAGTGGAAAGACAAATAGATAGGCAAAGAGTCTTGTATTAGCGTAGGCTTCGTGATGTAGCAGCGAGCAGAGCATGAGTGGCTGAGACAATTGAACATCACCACGATCCTGGACATGGCTGCCTTAACCCTAATCACCAGATTGATGAGATCCGAAGATCCCCGTTTTGATTCCGAAAATTATCCCAGCGCCTGACGCTCCCAGAGCCGCATCGATGGGCTTGCTTCAGCACATGTAGCAAGTCTTCGTAGCTTTCAGCTACGACTTTGCTACCAGCGGTGAATGGTAAATTCCTCAACTTTCCTTCTAACGGAAAAACCAGGTGGGATAACCCGAGTGGAGCTGCCGGACACGTCGATACAGCACCCGCCGTCGTCACAGCGGGATGCAGCCGCTGGACACGGCACGAGGTCGTCGCCGTTCCCGATGGTGAGCACTTGCCATCGATATGTGCATATCAGGCTCGCTAAGAGCCTTGCATTAATCCTTACGGGGTATAGGCACGCAGCAATCGTCGGCAAGCGGGAGATCAGTGCGCCACGCGTCGCATGACCGCGACAGCGTGCTCTTTTCCTTAGCGACACGACCATATAGAGCGAAACTGTGGACCCACAAACCGATATGGTGTAAGACTCCCAGACTGAAGGGTGGGTCGGAGCTAGTGGCTGATGGGGCGTGATGGAGGCCCTGAGCTGAGTTTTATCTTTGTCTTCTTTGCTGATACCCTTTGGTGACGATCCGGCCCATAGATACGCGCTTCGGGCCCCACTCCTTTCGATGAGGAGGGCCTCTGGGCGACACTGGCGTGCGCGCCTGCGCGTTCGCAGTCGTTGTAGCCGACTGCGCTGTCGCTGAATAGTGGAAAGGACGGTAGGTATCTAACTCCTTCCACAGGTAATTGTAACCGTGTCACTACCGACTACGCGAAATTCATATGGCCTCAAAATCGAAATCTCGGCTCCCTACTTCCCACCGGCGGTCCCGCCGCTTATACGCGGTAGCCGGGGTAAAGGAGAGCTCACAAGCGGCTCATTTGCCGATCTTTATTGTGAAAGACGAGGACCGGGCTAGTACAAGAGGAGAACGGGGAAATGGAAGGCCAGGCGCCGAAGGGGACCCCTGGTGCAATAATCACAGACCTAATGCCATCTCGCACAGGGTCGACGGGATCAATAGTGAGCGGGCACCGTGGTGCCTTCCATCTGAACGCACGGAGGGCGGCGAGCGCCGGCATGGACACGCGCCCAGCCGCTGCGCTAGCTCCCACACGTCGTCGTCTTCTCGCGCCCTTCTGATCCAATTGTTCAAGTTCCAGCAATACAATACAGCGAGTGGATAGCTCGGATGATCTATGCACGGGACGGGCGAGCGGCGCTTATCGCGGATGGGACGGACAATTCTCCGAGTCACACCATGGCCAGTAATCCTTCAACACGAACGAAGGCCCTGCTGGCTCGTCATGCTTCAGTGGGACATAGGCTCTGGTCGGCAAGTCTGTCAGTTCACTGTCTTCAATTTGGCCGAGGAAGTCATTAAGACGGGCCTCTCTTCCTGCGACCAGGGGCCGGGCAAAATGAACCCATAATTGCGGCGGACCATCGCGAATTAGGCCTTATGATCATTATCTCGCGTAGCTCGCCATTTGCACGCGGCTCGCGGCCGCTTCGGGGTCCACGACCCACCCCGAATCTCAGCTGTGCGAGCTGATGGAAACCGTGCCTCCATTTCCGGCCCTTAGATCCACTTCACTTATTGTATTTCGCTCTTCTTTGCTGACTTTTCAGGACCCAATGACCATCAGGAATCCCGCGGGCGGCGCTGCACGCGGTCCGTTCACGTACTTTGTTCCGGGCGCAAGAGTGGTCTTGATCTTGTTAGGGCCGCGGCCGGCAGCGGCTTGGGGCGTCATTGCGGAGGGCTCTCGACGATCGTTGGGCCATGAAATGCCGTTTCTGGCACTCACCTCTTCCTACCGCCGGTCCTCGAGGCTCACGACGCAGTCAGTGGTCGCATATACTGCGACCTATGGGTATGAGCCGTCTGCGCCGCGCGAGGGACGCATCACTCTACAAATGTCGCGCATGCATGGTCCGAGGATAAGAAGCTGATACTGGATTGGGACAGAACAAGGCGGGGCGCAAGACGGGCCGTTGTCACGCGTGCGCCACGAACCTTCTTGGATCTTTCTTTTGTTCTCGTCCCCTGACTCGCCCTTGTATTCTTTGCGTCTGTTTCCCCCCTTCCTTTGGCTACAAATACCTCTCATCCCAGCTCATTGTTGTGGCCCCAATCTCTCTATTGCTCCTGTCACCCAACCGCAACCCCGTAACCCCAATCAAGAGCAATGTCGCCGACTCGCGTTCGTTTTTGTTTCTTGTCGTTCTATGCACTTGACTTACTTCCTGTCGCAGTCAGCGAAGATTGACAAGGCCTGCCGGTCGTTGACCAAGTCTCACCCCCTCTTCTGCCCGATCCTCAGCTGCAACCGGCATCAAAACCAACCGCAAAAGAATCGCGGCGAGCTCAACAAGCACTTGAAACGACACGGGAGCCTCAGGTATGCGGTCATCAGCATCGTCGGTTGTATAATGCAAGGTCTATCGTAGTGACTGCTTTAATCATAGGCTCATGTGTTTCCTCTGCGAAGTTGGCAGCAAAGTCTTTCGATGCGACCTCGCTGCCCACATCGCTCATGACCAGTATGTCCAATTTCAGTTCATGGGGACCTATTAGCTGACATGCTCTCCATGAACTTCACGCAGCCTTTGCCTCGAATATTTCTGCCAAAATAACTGCGGGGAGTCGTTCACTTCCGCGTCGGCTGAAAGCCGCCACAGATGGAATGCCTGCACAGCCCAGCGCCCTTCCGGTGCTCCACCGCAGCCACATTATGGGTGGAACGAGATAGTACCTATGTGCATCGAAAAATTCCCCGATTGCGCCATACCCAACTATCCCTCCAGCGTGCCGCTCGAGCTAGACATCGACCTCCTCAACTCGGACCCGGCAAAGGAGCACCCTATCCGCCCCTACATCTGTAAGACATATCTATACATCCCTCCCTCCCTCGCATCGTCGACTCCTTCCTCCACGCACACCTCCACCTCCACCTCCACCTCCACCCTCCCGCCATCAACGCTCCACACGCCCTCGACCTCGTCATCCCAGACCACTCTGCCCGCCACCCCGCACCTCTCGCCCTCGACCTCGTCGCCGGCCACCCTCGACTCCTCGCCTCTCGCCTCGCCCGGATACCCAGCCGCCGCGCGTCCCGCATACAGCTACACCGACAAGCCGGCGCCGGCCGCAGCATACGAGGGAGGCGCACCGGCGTGCTCGCCGCAGGGCGGCGCGCCATCGGGGTACGGCGTCCACTGGCAGTACGACGTCGCGCGGTATCCGGCCTCCTCCGACGCGGCCCAGGTCGTCGCGCCGGCGCAAGGGGCCTACTACCAGAACGTCGGCATCGTCGCGGCGCAGCAGAGCGCCCCCGCGTACCAGCCCGCCCGGGCCCAGGCTGCGCACTACGGGTACACCGCGGACGCCGTGCACGCCAGCCCAGCGCACGCGTACGGCGCCCAGGACGTCGACGTCGACATGGCGCAGCAGAGCGCCGGCGCCGCGGGGCACGCGAGCGCGTACGCGGGCCAGCAGTGGTACCCCGGCGACATGCAGGGTGCGGGTACCGACCAAGGGCTCGATGCGGAGCCCTATCAAGGCTATGAAGACGCGCGGGCGGACGGGTACCCCGCGTACGGGTACGGCTGCGCGCAGTCGATGGACGTCGACATGGACGACGGCGCGGGCTACGACGCCCGTAACACCAGCATGAACGCGTACGCGGCGCACGACGGCTATGTGCATGGGGCCTACGATGCCGGCGTGTACGAGTACGCCGAGGCCGACGACGCCTACGCTGCGCCGGGTGCCTACGCCAACGATGCCTACGCAGCGCCCTCCGCCTACGCCGCGTCCACCACCTACGTCGCGCCCGCCGACGACGCCTACGCTGCGCCGGCTGCCTACGCCAGCGACGCCTACGCCGCCCCCGCCTCCTACACCGCGCACGCCTCCTACACCGCGCCCACCACCTACGGTTACGAGCAGCCCGCAGCCTCCTACGGCTCCCAACATCCCGAGGCCCCCTACGGCCACCATCAACCCGCTGCCGCAGCCCCCTACGGCTACCAGCAGCCCGAGGCCCCCTACGGCTCCCAACATCTCGAGGCCCCCTACGGCTCCCAACATCCCACAGCCACCTACAGCACCCAGCACCCCACCGCCCCCGCCCCCTACGGCTACCAGCAGCCCGCCGCCGAGCCGCAACACCCGCTCGTCCGCGCCGCTATCGCGCAGCTGCAGGACCTCCACGCGCTCAGCGAGGCGGAGCTCCAGCGCGTGTTCTGGGAGGTGTGCGATAGCTTGGCGCCGGTGCGGATCGCGGGCGCGTACACCGGGGAGGAGGGGAGGTGGGACGATGGCTGGGTGGGTGGGAGGCGCTAGGTGCGCGGTAGGTCGGGCGTCGTAAGCTTTTGTTTTAGTCTTTGTTTTTCGTTCAGTGTTTATACTTATACTTATTCGTATCTCTCGTCTCGTCTCGGCTCGGTTTGGTTTGGTTTGGTTTGATTCACTTACTCACTCGTACTATGTATCGCTAGCAATGGCACTCACGGACTTATCTGGGCTGCATATGCATGGACTCAGTATCGGACTTATTGTAGCAGTAGCAGTAGCGCTTGGGTGTATTGTATTGTATTTGTGGAAATGAAGATGGAAGTGAAAGTGCTTTTATTTGTGTGGTTGGTTAGGGTGTGGGGAGTTGGTGGGTACCGGTGTGCTGCTGGTATGCATATGGTATGTCCTGGCTGTGGTCGAGTGCGACATCTCAACTTGCCTCGAGCGCTAGCGCTGCTGACTCCGAGTCGACGGCGTTGACATGCTTCTCTCTCAGATTTCAGGTCCCCAGGCCTTCACGCATACAGTGTCTGAGGACGTCCCAGTCGACCGCATCTGACCAGAATTCAAAAGCGTGAAAGAAATGTCCCAACGACGTGTACATGTCAGTCTATACAGATCAATACACAAATTATCCTACAGAACTACAACTACACCAACTACACGGCACGGCACGGACTAGCAAACGACGAGAGCAAAAACAAATCCACAGAAGACTAGGCTCAGGAATAGAGGGAAAGATAATGGGAAATAGGAAGCGAAGAAGAGCGAAGCGGGACGAGAAATCACGACTCGGGATATGCGCTCAACTGCCACAAACCCCACCACGCGGATAGACGCTCACATCCACGACCCATGCACCATCGCGTCCCACGCGCGCTTCGACTGCAGCGTCGCGAGGAACTGCGCGCGCTCGCGTTCGCGTTCGCGCTCGGCCTCGCCGTGCGCGACGGCGACGGGCACGGGCGCGTGCACGTCGTGGTCTGCGACGAGCGGGCTCGGCTTGTGCTCGTGCTCGTGAATGTGGATCTGGTCGTCGTCGTGCATCGGCGGCGTGGCGGGCCCCGGGGACGAGGGCGGGCTCGAGAGGGTGTCGGTAGAGGATTTGCGCTGGATGTGTCATTGTGCGGTCAGTATCGAGGGATGTGGAGGGTGGGAGGTGGGGAAGGAGGACGCACGGAGATGCCGAGGCGGGAATGGGTGTGGGGGTGCGGGTGGTGATGGTGCCCGGCCTGTGCGGGGGTAGGGTGGGGCGGCGGTGGCGGGAGCGGGGGCGTCTCGGACGCGGGGCGGTAGGGGAAGGGCGAGGACGTGCCGGACTGGTTCTGCGAGTGCGAATGGGGGAGGTTGGGGCGTTTCTGCATGCGCGGTGCGGGATGAGGGCCGCAGACAAAGGAGAGTGCGTGGCTGCGCAGTGGAGGGCTTACGGGAGAGAGGATGCTGCCGAGGGCCATGCGCAGGCCGATGACGTGCGCGTCGCGGTGCTGGTCGTGGTCGGGGAGCTTTTGGTGTTCCGCGGCGGACGTGGATGTGGCCGTAGACGTGGACTGCGCGGCGGGGCTGGGTGAGCTCAGAGCCGTGCGTGCGAGGGGTGTGACTGACCATGATGGTAGCGACGGTGGCGCTGGGTATCGGGACGCTGGCACGAGCGTGGGTGTGCAAAGGCGATAAATACGGGGGTCGTAGGGAGAAATATAGGCCACGAAGACTATATAGTGGTGATGGAGGAGGGCTGAGTAACGCGGGGGCTGAGGCTCGCGCACATGGGCGGTTGCGTGAGTGTGGGGAACCTGAAGCGGGGCAGGTCATTACATGACGCGCCGCGCACGGGCGGTCTCGGCCCGTCCTTCCCCGTACTACCCCACACCGCTATCGCGATCCAGATCGTTTCCCCGCCCCCTGGCCCTGCCAATGCCGCAATATTCGTGATATATTCTCCCCGCCGCCTCTCGTCAACAGACCCGTCCCATCAACGCGAGTCGCGGTCACCCTCCCATCGCCTGACCGCGCAATTCCCACAGATTTGCCTGCGATCGTCCCACTGCTGCATCGCGCGATATCTGGCAGAGCGCTTGCTCGGTATCCGATAGAACCTGTCCAACCTATGGGGTGATAGCGACGGTCAGCGTGCATACATAACGTACCGTCGATGGCACGCCTAGGCTCGACCACGTCGCTTCTATGGATGTGCACGGGAAGGCCTCGCGATCGACTGTATCGTGGATCTGATATGAAGGGCGTCGGCGCGGGCACTGTGACATTTGGTAGAAGTATGGACGTCGGGCCGAGGGGGTGGTGACTGGGCTCGTGGCGGCAGGTGCGCGCGTGTTGCGGCGACATGTCGACTTTTACTCGCCTTCCCGTCTGCGCATAGAAGGGTCGCGCTTCGAGCTTGTCGGAACGCACCCTGGAAATCAAAGCGGGGGCGCGCGCGCAGCGTATGACGTCCGTTCCCGGTTTAGCTTGGCACGGAGAGAGAGTCTGCAGAACTGAGCAACCTGGGAACCGCTTCCGCAGCGCGGCAGGCTGCGACGTCGGAACGAGTGCGTGCGTAAGTTCTGACCAACTCGGCGAATAGGCTGATAAGCAGACGTAACTCATCAGCACACCGACGCGCACGCAGCGCACCTGGTACCATGGCACCCTTCCGATTCGACCCTCGCGCTGACGCGCATCGGATGCGGCGTTCCCGGGCCTCGAGAGTTGGGTTCAGATGATACGCGTCGATGGCACGGACTAGGGTATAGGCTGCGGATGCATTCGATGTGGTTGCCTTGCTATTGGCAGATACCGCGACGTATCCTGCGGGGTGATTGATGCATGGGGACTTGAGATCATGGACGTACGGAGTAAGGAGGATAGTCGGGGTCGGGAGTCGGAGGGGAGCGAGTTCTTCGTCGCCGCGATTCTGGCCGGGTCGTTCGTGACGCACCGTACGATTTTTTCTGTGCTGTCGATATTCACGTGTTTGCTGCCTGCAGAGCCAGGGCGACATTATTATGCACTGTAAAATTAGGCGTACTCAATGAAAAATGGAAAACGGAATACCAAGGACGCTGGTAGTCCAGTCATTCGTGTTAGGGCGCGTCGATGGCTGCTTCGACGCGCCATTCCTCACCATCTGTCTAGTAGCAACGCTTTCGATCCAGATTACATCTTCTATAACCATTACGAACCATTCTGTCCAGTAAGTAAGACGAACTGAAACTACCATGTCCGAGCTCGCCGCACTCGTTGCTCTCGGAAAATGCCGAGCCCGTCGACAGTTGCATTCCAAGTCAAGTCACCTTGTCCTGGAGGGACACGTCCATGCTTCCGCAGCAAAAGGTCAACAAGTACAGGATCTTTGAGTAGAGAGGGGAGGATAGAGGAAAAAGACGACCAGCCTGGGGCTCGAACCCAGAACCTCTAGCTCCGGAAACTAACGCGCTACCATTGCGCCAGCCGGCCGATATTCAACGGTATTGGTACAGCGCTGTCAGTAGACGCCCCCTTCGTGAAGGTCCCTGTGTACCTAGATCGTTCTGTTCACTTGCGAAAATCGCTTTGCAGAAGGTGCAGCGTGAAGTGAGGTATCCGAGGTGGATGCTTGGGTTGTCTTGAAGATGTTCTTTAGACCTAGATCGGGTACAATGACGATGCTGAGCCCAAATTGCACGAACAGGCAATAAAGGGAGTAATGTGCAGTCTACGCATGCGTTCCTGCTTGAATACGCAAGTTCATTTATGTCTAATGACCATAGTGAACGCTGCATCTGACAGGGAACGCCAACGTAGCTCGACATACCTTCATGTACACGCTACGTGAAGGCTGAGATTGATTGCGCCAGCTGGGCAGGTGCTGATCAGACGCTCGCGAAGGGTGGGAGCACGTACAAACTGGAACGATGAATTGAGCTAGAAACGCAAATCGGACATGGTGCGTCATCGAAGGGCAAACGGACGTCTTCCAAAGGCGAAAATGGGTAATTAGGCGATCCTCGCACATGCGAGTGTATTTTGCATGCGAACGCGGATGCGTCAGAATGTACTGCGACTCTGCTTCGCATACTGGAATATGGCTCTGCCCACCATAGTCGGTCGTGTGACTATTTAACCCTGTCGAGGTATGATTGTCTCGGTACACCATACAGACAAGGAAACGCTAACGCTCGAACAAGCTGGCCTATGGGTACATTATTCCAAGGTGGATCGCCCCTAGCGCCGGTGAAAGTTTAGCATCAGTCTCGCATTCCCGTGAAACAGACTTGGTTTACCGCCAGGGGGAACACATGGATCATTGCTCTGGCGAATCTTCTGTGCTTATAAGTCTTCCGCCCTCCGTGGCGGGCGCTCGCAAGAACAGAGGTGTGTGCCTAGCAGAAATCCGACCGCCCTGATAGGACAGCCCGCAGGCCGACGCGTTCGCCGAGACAGCCCAGGACGAGAGTGTTGGGTTGGACAGCATATACCCAGCAAGCCCGAACAAGATGACCGAAGAGCATTCCCTGAACAGAATGATCGCAGTGCTGTACGCGGCTTTGCGACGCAAGTGATGCTTTGATCTGGTCGTGCATGTCTAGGGATGCGCCCAGCGTCAGATCCCAATCATTCCGGGCTGATGTGTGGCCAAGCACACGCAGCGATCACGATGCAGAGCCCAGTTTTGGCCTGTGCGAAATGGTGACGCAGTGGCCAGTGAATCCCCGGTTGACAGAACATGCAGGACGTACCGCAGTTTGAATGACAAGCGTGATTGGGTTGTTTGGGATCTAGCTGCTCAGTACGAGGCGCCGCACGATGTTTATCGGGAATGCTGCGACTGTGCCATATCCTTGCGGCAGGGGCGGTCATGTCTCATTGAGCAGTGTCTGCTGGAGGGAGGACCGATGAGGTGGCGGATCCATGCTCCGCTTGAAAGACGCGGTTGCGTTGCCGGGAAGGGCGAAAGTTATACACGCTCGCCGTCGTGAACGACGTCCAGCACCCCGCCCCCGCCACCGACAACGTCCCGCGGCCCCATGGCTTCGACATCGTCCAAGTCCTCCTCCCGCTTCTCGTCGTTCAAGGTCTTCAAATTCGCAGGCTCGTCCAAGCCCCCAGCGCCGCCCCCAAAGGACCCCAACTATCTCTACAGCGGCACCAACCCTTCCGTTCTCTCCTTCTCAAACCAGTCGCTCTCTATCGACTCTTTCTCCCAGCCACCCACTCCCCACTCAACCCAGTATCCCCAGTCCCAATACCCTCCTGCACGATGCCCCTCACCAGCGCCCAGTCGCGCGACGCAGTCGCCTGGTTCGTCTGCCAGCCTGACTCCCGAGTCTGCAGGCTTCAAGAAGGGCATCATGAAGATGGCAAGCTTTGGCAAGCGCACGTTCACGCAGAAGAGCCCCCGCGTGGGCCCCCTCGAGGACATCCAGCCCGTCGATGTGCGCGACGACGAGTCCATCTCGCTCCCTTGGAACTTTCAGGTGCACCGCGTCCGCCCTCTCCCCCGTCCCCGCACTGACGTCCGCGCGCGCCACGCAGCACAATCTCCACGTTGACGACAAGTGCGTGCCCGCGTGACTGACTGCCCTCCGCCAAGCTTCCATCTGACCGTGCTTCTATTGTTTTTGGCGTCCGCGCGGACAGCTTACAGGGCCTGCCCCCAACATGGTCCTCTTCCCTCGCCGAAGCAGGCTTCTCAGAAGAGGAAATCGCCGCGATCCAGGCGACGCGGCGCGTCCGCTCCCCCGCCTCCCAGTACGGCGCCACGCCCTACTCCCGCGCGCAGTCGCCCGCGCCCTCCTCCATCCTCGCCAACCCGCGCCCGCGCACGAGCTCGCTGCGGCGCCAGCGCTCCGACGCGTCGCTCGCGCGCTCCGAGCGCTCGGGGCGCTCCAACTACCCCACCGAGCCGCTCCCGCCGCTGCCCTCCGTGCAGGCGCTCCGCAAGCCGTCCACGAGCTCCTCGCACGCGTCCGCGTCCGCGCCGCGCGCAGACGACCCCGAGCTCGAGCGCTCGTACTCCGAGATCGACCCCGCGGAGAGCATCACCGCGCACTCGGACGCGCAGTACGTCTATGTCAACGTCGCGAACCCGCACACGGTCCAGATCGCCGCGCCCGCGCCCGCCCGCGCGACGCCGCCCTCGCCCTCCGTGCGCTCGGCGTACTCTGCCCGCCAGCAGACCGCGCCCGCGCCCGTGCCGTCGCGCATGCAGACGCGCACGCCCCCGCGCAAGGTGTTCCGCGTCGTCAACGAGACGCCGCCCGCGCACAATTCGCCGCCGCCTGCGTATATGTCGCCCGGGAAGGACGATTTCGCGCCTGCGCGCACGGCGTCGCCCGAGGCGATGGAGCCGGAGGAGGAGCTGCCGTCGGTGACGAGTGCGGATCTAAGGCGGCCGCCACCGAAGGAGAAGGCGGAGGCGTCGAGGGAGAGGGAGAGGGATGTGGTCAAGGAGGGCAGTGGGAGTGGAGATGATGGTGGGCAGAGAGTGCAGGAACGGGTGCAAGGGCAGGAGGAAGAGGTGGCACGGGATGAGGATAAGCACGAGGCCGAAGAGGAGGACGAGGTGGAGGATATGACCGTGACAAGTATGCGAAGCCCCAAACCACCGCGCCTATCCGTGCTCCCGCCACGGCTGTCGCTGCGCAAAGACATGATCGACGACCTCTCGAGCTGGACCGAGTCCCTCTTTTCCTCAATACCCTCCGCTCTGACCACTGACAGCCCGTCCTCGCAAGGACGCACACCAGATCCGACGTCCGCACGATCTCTTGGAAACCTTGGACCCAGTGGCGCTGGCACGTCCTCTGCAGGCAGCCGACTACAGCCCCACAGTGCCGACCCCCGCAGTGCCGATTTCCACCTCGCGCTCAGCTCGGGCGAGACGGACGACGCCACCCTGCAATCCTCACCCCTGTACAACGAGCTCATGGGCATGATGCAAGAGAAGGCCGCAGCAAACAACCTCTCGCCATCCCAACCACCATCCTCCTACGAACTCACCGTCCCCGCACCCTCCTCCCCCGCGCTCGCCGAATCCCCCATGATCCCTCCCAGCCCCGGCGGCTCCCCACACTACTCGACCTACCTCGACGCGTCCGAGGCGCGCCGGCCCCTGCGCGACTCGGACCTCACCATCGGCAACCGCAACCGCGACTCGGACAACTCGATGCTCACCATCGGCCGCAGCCGCGACCGCGACTCGAACATGTCCAACACGTCGGCCACCACCATCATCCGCACCGCGAGCGTCGTCCGCCGCGCGCCCGTCAACGTCGTCCCGAGCCCCGCGAAGAACTTCAAGGGCAAGGCGCGCGAGGGGTCGCTCGCGGAGGAGAACGAGGACGAATGTGCTGAGGAGCACGATGAGGACGCGGGGCTCAGCGTCCCGCCCTCGCCGATGGACGGCTCATCGCGCGCGTCGACAGTCGCGGAGCGCTCGTCGTCGCGCATGAGCTCGCGCTCGTCTGTGCATAGCCGGAGCAGCTCGGGGTCGGCAGCGGGCTCGGGGTACGGGTTCGCGAACTCGCCGGGGCAGACGCTGTCGATGACGTCGGGGTCGAACAGCAACGAGGAGAGCGGCTCCAAGAGCCCCGGGCTCGCGTACCTGCGCGCGTCGCCGTCGCCACGGGAGTCCAAGTTCCCGCCGTCGCCCAAAGACACGCGCTTTCCGTCGCCGCCTCGGGGGTCGCGGTTCTCCACGTCGCCGATGGAGGCGACGTTCCCGCCTTCGCCCCTGGACCAGCGCTTCCCGCCGTCGCCAGTGGCCGAGGACGAGGACGAGGAGCCCGAGTCGGCGAGCCGCCCGTCGATCGTGATCACCACGGCGGTGACGGGCAGCACGCCCTCGCCGCGCAGCCGGGGCGGCGTGTCGCCCGCTGCGGTGTCGCCGGCGTCGTCCAGCCCCTCGCCGCTCACGCCGCGCGAGCGCTACCCCGGCTGGCTCTCCGAGGTCGTGCGCCCGCTGTCGGACTTCATCGACGACACCGTCGACCCGCGCGACCTGTTCGACGACCTGCAGGAGATCGCGGAGGGCGAGTCCGGCTCGGTGTATGCGGCGCGCGTGATTGCACACAGGAAGCAGCCGGGCGTGCAGCCGCCGACGCCGACGTCGCCGTACGAGGGCACGTCCAAGGTCGAGATGGTCGCGATCAAGAATGTGCCGATTCTGCCGAGCGGGTCGCCCAAGCTGTTTGAGCTCCGGAGGGAGCTCGATCTGCTGCGCGGGTTTAGGCATCCGAATTTGCTGCTGATGCAGACGCTGTATGTTGACCTTGTGGAGGACTCGCTGTGGATACGCATGGAGCTCATGGAGAGGAGCTTGGCGGATGTGTTGAGTGTGGGTGGGGAAGAGGACGAGGATGAGGTGCTCGTTTCGGAGAAAATGGTGGCTCGGTTTGTGTGGGATGTGAGTGTTGTTGGTTCGTTTGTGCGATTATGCGTGCTGAGGGTGGTGTTTGGTGCAGGTACTCCTAGGCCTGTCGTATCTCAACAGACAGCGGATTGCGCATCGCGATTTGCGGTCCGATAACCTGCTGTTGAACAAAGACGGGGTTCTGAAGATTGGTGAGTATCTGTTGGTTCGGTTTGTTTGAGGTGACGCTCATTGGCGTCTGCAGCGGACTTCTCGAGCGCAATGCATGTGCCTGTGGGAGCTCCCAAGTCTTCAGAAAACATCGGAGTCATCTACTGGCAGGCACCAGAAATGCGAACGTAAGCCATTGTGAGCATGTATGCGCCATTATTGTATGCTCACAGATCCTCCCTTTCCTCAGCGGACTCTACGACCCTCTCAAGGTCGACGTATGGTCCCTTGGGGCAACATCATGGGAACTCGTTCAAGGCGAACCGCCATTCTCTGACGTGCAAGACACCAGACAAATCGGCACCCAGCTGCCACCGTTATCTCAGCCAGAGATTTATTCACGATCATTTCACGACTTTTTGCGTTCATGCTGTTCTCCTGTTGCTTCAAGACCGGATCCTGACGAATTGCTTCACGTGCGTTGGCTTTATTCGTCCTGATTGACCTTGTGCTGAACCCCTCCGCTATTGCACAGGCTCCTTTCATCCGCACTGCGTCCCCACGCTCTGCCATTGTGCAGCTGCTTGCCCAATGCAGAGGTATTGAAGAGAGGCTACTGCAGCGCCGGCTGAGCGTAGATTCCCAAGGGACAATCTCTTAACATATATTCACTCGTATACCCTCTAATTCGTCTCACTGTTATCTATCACGGTGCGCTGTCGCGCATATAGGACACATCTGCCATCTATCGCAATTTTACAGGTTATCTATACTTTCTCCCGTCGCTTTTTCTACTGCATTCTTCAGTTTGTGCGTAGCTTGCACGACGCTGTCGTTTTCGTCCTCTGCACACTCGGCGATGAACGTCGTCGTTTCTGGTACATAACCTGCAATGTATTTCATGAGCTCGTCATTTCATCCATATCGAATATCATGATGCTCACCCATGAACTTGCTCCCGTGTGTAGACCAGAGCGCCTCGCTGCTCCGGAGTGCGAACAGGCGGACGCGCACTTCTTCGGAACGCGTGTGCATGAGGACGTCCAGGTTAATCTTCTTGAGCAGGTTGTCGTCGTCGGCGACCTCGGCGAGTGCCACCAGCGCAGCGACCTGCTGATCCTTTGCGTCCTCGTCGTGGAGATCGACACACTTAGGGATCTGCGAGACCAAAACGGGGATGATCTGCCGCTGTTTGTCTTCACGCCAGAAGACTACGATCCACATTTGTTAGCATGATAAAATAGTCACTTTAAGGACATAAACGTACATCCTTCATCGACGCTGAAGCTCTTGGAAAGAGTTTGGACGATGCAGCTCCAGAGCTCCGGGTAGTGCTCATCCGCATTATCCTCTTGCAGGAGGGTGATGAACTGCGGCATGACGAACGACATGTACGGCGTCATCAATGCCTGGGTAACAAGGGGTTAGCATCATCGTCATTCCCTAGTGTCGAGTATTACACACCTTAAAGTAGTCCAGCAGGGCTACGTAGATGCGACAGAACGTGATCTTCTTTGTAAGACCAGCATCTACAACAGATGTCCCATATTAGCGACAAGAAATGAACATAATGGGGATTTGTACAAACCGGCAAAGGCCCAGTCAAACAGTCGGCGGAATAGAGGCTTGAACGCCGTCTCATTCAGTTTTGTCGTCAACTCAATGAATGCCGCGATTGTTGTCGGTTCGACCTGTGTGAAAAGTCTCAATACTGGACATTGTTTCCAGACCCGCCCATACGACATACCTTGGTTGCTTCTTCGGCAGAGAGCTTGCCGCGAAGGCCGAAGGCTTCGAGGAAGATCTTGAACAGAGGCCGCAGGTTCTCAAGTATGAGTGCACGGGTTGCGGTGCGGACAGCGCGCTTCAAGAGCGCAGAGTATGCCTCGAAGCGAAGAGCCGCCTACTTTGTGGGTGAGCAGGTAGATAGAATCAAGGTGACAGACAAACTTACATCGCCCTCTCCGGCTTGCAAGGATGGCCACAACTCGCACAGCGTTGGGATGACCACCGTGCTTGGAGCTTTCCTGGCAATTGCCCTGATGAAGGCCTCGAAGTCTTCGAACTTCACAGCAGATGCCCGAAGATCGAGATGGAGGGTAACGACCTTGCTGATCTCCGGCTTCCCCCAGAACGTCGGGATTGCAGAGAACAAGGCTTGCAGGACTTTCAGCGCATCCCCGGTGAGCGTTGACGACCCTTCTGTTTATATGTCAATTTCAGATTCTCCGCCACGAAAGTGATGCACCAACTTGAACCCTCTTTCGTTCCAGTGCGAACTATATTGACACACTCCTCGATGATGGATCGGAAGTGAGGGATGATTCGGGGTCCAAGGTTTGAGCTGCTGACTCTCAGGATTGTTGTATGCATTACTGTAAATGTGACACTTACCAAAGCGGTGGCAGGACCGTAACAGCAGAAGCCACGTATCGAGCGTCACGCAAAGCAGAGACGACCAAAGGAACACATTCGGTAAGAACACTTTCTTCTCCGGAAGCAGGCGATGAACCAATGGCTTTCAGCGCGCTAAAGGCAGGGCGGACCAACGAGTCGACTTGCTCTGCAAGGAATGTCTTGATCTTTGCGACAACTTGAACTACAGCAGGCACCGACTGCTTCCGAACGGTCTCTGAGACCGCAGCCAGACGGCCTGCAAAGAGTCGAAGAGCCTCCGCTTTCACCTGACATGAGAATTAGTGGATTGTACGATCTACACTCGCGGAAAAAACGCACTGAGGTGTCATCCGCATCGAGCATATTAATGATCGCGCTGATAAAGTCCGCCGCAGACATGACCTTCAGGCATTGGTTGATGGACAGTCGAGCAGCCTTCGCCAAATCGGTGCCATCGGCTTCGGTTGGCGGTATATCGTGTCTGCTCGCGATGGTCAAGAGAACAGAGACCAAGTTGTTGAGAGACTCAGTCGAGACCCCCTGCGCGGCCGTGTAGGCCGATGTTGACGTCTCCAACGTGATGCCAACGAAAGTGATCAGGGACTGTGCGCGACGCTTCAGGTACGCAGATGTCTGGGAAGGCTGCTCATCGTCACTGCGGATGCATGTTAGCATCGAAACATGAAGATGTCAGATGCGATCCGACTCACCGAGAGAAGTCCAATACGGTCTTTTCTGTACTTGCTACGTCGACAACATGCGAGACCTCCCGCAGAGCTTCCTCTAGGATGTCGATGAGACCCTGGACCCATTGTCAATATTGCAATACAGCGACAACACTCAAGAAATGCACTCACAGGAATCTGCTTCGCAGGAGCGTGGTGGTGTAGGATTGACAAAGGCAAAGCGAGCGTCGCTTGCAATTCTTCACCGTGTTGCCTGACGATACGATTGGCCACCTTGCTGATAATCAGTACGCACAGAGGAGCCAAGAAGTCCTCGGGTCCAAGAACATCCACGAGATGGGTGAAGAAGCTTTGACGCATTTATGAGTAACTGACGAGCACCGAATCGCCAAAGGAATACTCACTGCGTCCGACGGTGACGAGGAATATGGTTCGCAGCCTCCGTGAATATGCGCAAGAAGTCCCGTGACGCGATCTGGAGGTCAAGACGGTCTGGATGGTTTTCGCGAAGCGAGGACACCATGACAGGCACGATGTTGTCAATGGTCTTTTGCACCACGCGGAAGCTGTAAACGTCGTCGCGGTGGAAGACGTTCGCGCCCATGAACGTGAAGACTGGCATGACGTGGTGCAGCACGGATTCTGGCGCCAGTCGCGCGAGGCTCGCCATCAGAAGCAGAGCTTGGTGGAACGTCTGAGGGCTTTCTGCCACTGAATGGACGTCAGATGCGGCGCAGTAACCGATGGGGGTCGAGATGTGCTCGTACCTCGGACAATGTCTACCAAAATCTCAAGGCGGATGGACGTGGACGAGACCTTCGCCGTATCCTGGTGGGGATGAGCCCTGGATTCTTCGAAGGATAGGCTACAAGACTAACCTGGATGTTGGCAGCCACGTTTTCGATGACCGACATGAGAAGCTGCTCGACGTAGACGGTATCCGCCTGCGACGCAGCATTGGTATTCGCAACCTTGTTGAGTAGATCCATCAGGCATGACAGCAGGTCCAGAGACCCCGGCAGAGATATGCCGCTGAGGACTTCAGCCAGTAGGCTGAGCTTCGCAAGCGCCGAAGGACCCGCGCTGGAGGATCTGAACAGATGTCAGATATAAAGTTTGTCAGTAACCACAGGAAGTCGTACTGGTCGAGTTTTGCACGCTTGGTTGCACGCTGCGTGGGCTCCTTGGGCACAGGCTGGAGGCTGTCCAATAAAACAACAAGTAGATGCACGCCTTCCAGAATCTTTGCTAAAGCCGTCTTGCAATAAGTTTGCTAAAGCAAAGTTCATCAGACATGAGGAAAACACACAGGAGCGGAGCGCCTACCGATTCAACATCTTCAGTGCTGATTTCGAGAAGTAGTTGACAGATCTCCAGCTTGCGTTCCAACGACAAACGGGAGAAGAGTCCATGTTCCAAGTGGTGGAGCAGAGCCTGACGCGGGGAGGACAGTGATTCTGAAACGACATTAGATAGATGTCAACATATGGCATCCTGGACAACGCACTCGGTAGCAAATAATGGCGCAAGACGGCAATAAAAGCGGGCCACAAGCCCCCTTCGGTTCTATTCAAGTCGGGGACAGTAGATGCATCGAAGCTAGAAACGACCAAGGTGGCAAACTCTTCGAATTGAGGACCAAAAGTGGCCTTCAGGGCTTTGGACTGTGCTTCATCCGAGAGCCCTTGAATGCTAGGGAGGAGAATCTGCGCCTTGTTGATGTCTGAGACACCCTCGAGCATATGAAGCAAGCTGAGTTTGACTTCGGGTAAGCGGCACCCATTGGCGTGCGATAACAGGAAGCAAAGAACACGACGCTTGAACCTAAAGTACAGATGAATATGAGATATCCGCACCAGGTACCTGGAAATCATCAACTTACGCCATATCTTTCTTCAGCCCCGTCAGATATTGCAGTTGGAATACACGAACGTAACCTGGGTCGTTGATGACGTGGTCGCGGAATACCAAGATGGCCTCCGTATACTTGCGATAATCCGCCCAGTCGAGATACTGGAGCTGACCTTCACAGCGAATTCGATTAATATACGACGCATCGTTAATGAAACGATAGCTTACTTGACCCTTGCCCGTAGATCGAGTCGAACGCATACACTGCTTTAGCCGTCTTCCCGGCCGATAGCTTGACAAGCAGGTGCAAGCAGTCTAGCGCGACGATTCTTACCGCCGTGTCTAGGTCCTGCAGTGCCACAAGAAGCGACGGCAGGATGGTCTGGAAGTCGATGGTATCCTCCGCTGACTCGTGTGCAGAAAGGAATGCTGCTGCATGGCAGAGAGCAGCGTGGCGGAAGGGCGTCTGTCTGACATCTCTGGGGTTTGTCAACCAGATGCCAGCGAGGAACGCGAGTGCGTCGTCCGCGAGGTTGATGAATTGTGCCCGGAGGAGTGCAGTGGAGAGAAGGGGGAGAGAGGTGGAAGAGTTTGCGAGTTTGTAGACGGTGCGCATGAGGTTGACGTAGCGAGAACCGATATCGATATCAGGCGAATCCTGGAAGTATATGATCAGGCCTTGAACAATTTCTCTCATAAGAAGCAAACACACCAGAGAAGTGCCATCTAGCCAGTCCAATTGCGCAGTCATGGGCCGAGGGATGATAGGCATCATCGCCAAAAGGGACGTCTGCAGCCAGTGTGTCGTTCCCTGACTATTGGGCTTCGTGACAACATTTTTACCCAGGGTGGTGTCGTTCAAAAACTAACGAAGGGCATTAAATTTAGTAGCCTGTGTAGGCTCATCCAGCACGTACCTCCTGCAGATTGTCCGCACCGGCCATAAATCCCTCCATTCCCTCGAGAGATTCGAGGTTCATAGCTTCGAGGACTCGGCGTGCAGCCTCGATCTGATGCTCTCCAGACATCTTGCCTAGCAATGCGCGGACAACGAGGTACGCAAGATCTCTTGCGTGCGAGTCCGTGTCCTTTAGCTTCGCGAGCAAGAACGCGAAGTGCTCCGCGTGCTCGTTGGAAATGAGAATCGTTTCTGCAAAACGACATGAACATGAAGTCATAGAGATTTAAGAAAATATTGTGACTACGAACCTGCCATCCTGGCTGCGACGGCCATGTTCGCATTCGCCATCACCTGCATGCTCTCGAGCCCACCCGCACCACCGCGCTTCTTCCTCCCGACCTGCCCTTCCTCCCACCTGACCACATCAGCACATCCCGCAAGGAGCGTATACTCCCGCAAGCCCGGCTCACGTTCGCCCTGTGCCTCCGACGCATCCAAGATTGCCCATACGGACATGGCCGACTTCTGTCGCGGCTTCGAGAACAGCAGGAATGGGAAGACGATACGCTCGAATACCTCCTTCGTGACCGCCAGGTCCGCTCCCGGGGTGTAATAGTCTGCGAGGAAGGCGATGTGAATGCGGAGCGTCTCTCTAGTGTGCTGGGACTTGGAAGTAAGCGCATTAGAAAGCGCAGACACGTAGGACGCAGAGTGAGCGCGAAAGATCGGTACGACTGCGGAAGGCTCGGCGTAGAGCGTGGTGAGGACCTGTGGGGTGTTATCAAGTACCCGCGCCAGTAGGGCAGTATGGACAGCCTCCTACGATACAAAATCATTGGAATGCTTCAAGACTGACCGAATTGTGAACCCACCTTGTACTCTGTATCGAGATTTTCGGAGCCGGAAGAAAGGGCGGCAATGATGTTGCGTACTCCAGCGACGCGAACGTTGACGTCGGCATCCATAGATGCGAGGATCAGGTCGCTTTCGCCGACTTTCTTGCTACTCGAGCCCGTGACTGTCTGGAAAGATCCGAATAAGATTGGGTCTTAAATTTCATATCGCAGATACGGCATACCAGGCTGACGGAGAGCTCCTCCACGGCTTCCCTCAGATCCTCGTTTTCCTCGATCATCTTTTGAGTGATGTCTTGGAACACGATGGGATGGCGCTGGTAAAGAGAGGAAAGCAGCCCGCGAAGGACCGCCTTTTGGGATGTAGATGACTCCGCTGAGATGCTGCGGTCGACGGAGACGGTCGCTATCTGCTTAAGCACAGAAGATGGTGTTTTGGGCGCGATGAGCAGAGCATCCAGGAGGGTCATTGCGCGAGCTTCAGTATCGGTACTGAAGAGTCTGTTCCGATGCTCCTATCATGAATGCATGTGCGGTTTAGTGACGTTGAGACGTACCGCTCAATTAACCCAGGAATGAGTGCTCCGACGAGCTTCTCGGAACCCGCCCAAGAGAAGGTTTCAACGAGGGCGCTGTCGAGATCTCTGCGACCATGATCAGGGTTTGACGCTCGTAATGGGGCATAAGGAGGACATACGGCAGCGCGAGAATTTTCTCTGTTGCACTGTTAGAGAGTTTTTTTAAAGGCTCTTGCGGGTTCAAGACGGCAACAGCCGCGTGAACAAACTGTTTGGTGACCACGCGTGAGGCACAGGACGCCATGCTGCCCAGTATTGTTTTGAGGGCGGGCGAGGTGAATGTACATTTTTGGGAAAGAGCGCATATAAGAACGTAGTTCGCCAACTAAGGGAGTGGTTCATGAGTTCATGGAACCGAGGTGATGGTGATCCCGAGTGACTTACGATGACCTCTTTCTCAGGTGCTTCGGCTTGAAGAGGTTCCAGCATAGCAGGTAGCAAGAATGCAAGCACTGCGTCATCAAGTGTTTTACTTCGTGCGATGAAGTCGAGCAGAGTGCCAGTATGAAATGCGATGAGCGTATGGTGTGCATAACCCTTGCCCTTTTTCAGCGCGTTGGGAAGAAGAGCTGCAACGAATCGTGAGAGATCCGGAGAGCGCAGCATCTCCTGAACTAAGGCTGCGCGAGGAACAGCCTGGGCGGCAGATTTGTATGCTGAAAGGAAGGAGTAGAACGAGTTCGCTCTGTCCATATATGAATGACGCTGGCCGAATGTGAAAGGGGAGGCGGAATAAGTACGTACTGGATGTGCAGGATTGTCACCATCTTGGCAAAATGGGGAGACTCATGGTAAGGGAGAAAGAGAGCCAGGACGTCCTCGACGTTAAATTCATTGATTCTGCGTGCAGATAGTGCATAAGGACCAGTATACGGTCGATGGGAGTCATTCTACATACCTAAATCTGCGCACAAGCCACTCCAACACCTTCGCCGTCGGTGCTTCCATCAAAAATGGCCCCAGTAGCGACAAGGTGGCTTTTATGTTAGCATCCAGCTCCTTGGCCGCGTCGGCCTGCAGCAGCGTCCTATCGACGCCTTTCGCCGCATCCGAGAACAAGACAGCTTCGTAGGTGTAGAGAGCAGGTGAGAGCTGTCTGAGTTGAAGGAATGCGTTTGAGGCAAGAGCATGAATAGAATCGAGGTCATGCTGATCGGCGTCGCGACCGGTGAAGAGATATGAAGCTGTCGGCTTGCGGCGTGAACGGTCGACTAGGAGCGAGCTGTTGAGAGAGGCATTTTGAGCAAGTTGCGCGGCGAGGCTAGTGACCATGGCTCTTCAAAGCCTGCGTTTGGTGTATGCAGACGGCGCGTGCAAGGCGAAACGCGCTAAATTCCACAAGTCGAAAAAATAGCGTTACATCATAGTGCTGAGTCATCTCCTTGACCTCAGATTCGACATATCCCCGTGGGCGCTTAAACGACCTCTTCTCCAGCTATCCGTGTATTTGGATGCTGTGAAAACGAACCTTCTGCGTCCGACAAGTCACCTGTGTACTGTGGGAGACGATGCATATCGATAAATCATTGATAGTACTATCGTGCTCGTCGGTGAGATACGTCTTCGCTTTCTTTCACTATGGATCAGGCAACGCCTCCAGAGGGCACATCAAAATTTGTACCCCTCGACGACATAGAAATGCAAGAAACTGGTCGTAACAAGGGTTCGTTTCTATTACATTTCTTCCCAATATCTGCTGAAGAAGCGGATAGATGATGATGGCGTTGATCCTGTGGAAGAACTACAAAGAGACGCAGAGTACAGCGAACAGACTGGCCAACTATGGTCCAACTACGTCAAGCTCGCGGAAAAGCGTGATAAGGCGGTGACCAGTGCGTGGAAGGACGATATGAACGGAGTCATCATATTCGTATGTCTACCCTTTGCAATCGAGGCTCTTGACCAAATGATAACACTGGTACTCGATGGTGTAGGCAGGTCTCTATTCGGCGGCATTGACCGCTTTCCTGGTTCAAAGCTACCAGAACTTACAAGAGGATCCAGCCGAGACTTCGGCGGCCCTGCTCAAGCAAACAGTATTTCTTCTTGCACAGATTTCCCAGCAACTTGCCCCGAACGGTTCGCAAGTCAATATCTCCCTCCCGGACCCCATTCCCCCTTTCACAGCAAAATCTTCTAGTCAAAGAGTTAATACTCTATGGTTTCTGAGTCTTGTCCTGAGCCTATCGGCCGTTCTTGGGGCTACTATTGTCCAGCAGTGGGCCGGATATCTGATGCAGGTCTTCCATAAACTCGATAACCCAATCGAGTGTTCTCGCATCAGACAGTTTCTTTACGAAGGCACAGCTACATGGAAACTCAATGTTGTTATCGAGACAATCCCGGGCCTCATCCACATGGCGTTGTTCTTATTTTTCATCGGCCTCGCAGACTTTCTGTTCTCTCTCGATAGAATTGTCGCATCCATAACATCTACCCTCATGCTCGTCACTACCACCTTATATTTTATGAGCACTGGCCTCCCTCTGCTCAGTCCCCAGTCCCCTTATCAAACACCGCTCTCCAACATCCTCTGGTGGATATCGCGTAAAGCTCGTGGTGGAGACGAGCACAGGAAGTCGCGACTGAGTACGAACATGTTCGACGGTCGGACGCAGATGGCCATGACAGTCTCTTCTGGGCGCTCCCAACGTGATGCGCGTGCATTGCGCTGGTTCATCGAGAGTCCAATGGACGACACCGAGTTTAGCCTCTTCATCAACAGCATCCCGGCGACCGTCGACTCCGTTCGCGGTCAGAGCATCTGGAACAATGTCGCATGTATGCAGACCAGACCGAGAGGCACCCCCACAACAGGGATTCCAATGGAACTCGATTCGCACCCCCTTGACGACCTGGCTGGGCGCCTTAGCCGATTTTTGCAGAGTTGCATCGATCAAAGCATCCAAGACGAGACATTCAGACGGCAAAGGGCCCATGCAGGCATCAATGCTGTGTTATCCTTGATGTTTGCCGGAGGATTTACCTGGGATACCCTCGCGGCCCGCCAATGGGGTGCTTTTTTGCGGAGCTCGACGTTGACTCGAACCTTGCTCTATCTTGCGACTGTTGACACCGTCAGCGACAGTCCTCATTCGGATCTCGATGGAACATCAGCTGTCCGCCGTATCTGCATGAGTATAATCACAATTAGCAAGTTATTGGCAGACAAAATGTTCTGCGAGCGAGTCGGGCATGCTTGGTCTGGTCTCAATTCTTACGGCGAGAATATCTCCCCTGCCTCTCTGCAAGAACGACTTCGTACCAGTATGGAGACCTTAGGGAAATCCAGTGATTTGCTGCAAATCAAGCTAACAGAACGGTTGTTTGGCTCAAAACAGAGTCAGTCATCTGAGTGGAAGAAGGACATGAAAGCAGCGTTCACTCGCAGCGACTTCTCAAGGAAGGCCCCTGAAATATCCGTTTCAAAGCTTTTGCGCGTCTCGTACCTCATGCAAGAAATCGACACCTTGACACAAGGTCTAATCCGACATATTCCGGGTGCTGCTACAGATGTCAGCAATCTTCTCGGCGCTAGTACTGTGATACCGTACGGAGAACCTTTAGTTATGACACATCTCGCGTCTCCTGACAGGCTTTTCCGCATCCTCGAAATGTCATGGGATTTCTTCCTGCAAAACGATGTGACTTCGTCCAGTGAACACGTTCTCAGCGCTATTCCTCGATCGATGCTATTCAGTGCAAAGGAAGGCCCTATATCATGGCTTCCCATTCAATATGATTTACTGCTGGACTTGCATAATGGTGGCATGATCTACGGCATCTTGCTACTGTCGTCAGCCATACAAGTTACCAGGCCAACTACGGGGGAGGCACAAGCGTTATATATCAATACATTCGATGCCATTACATCAAACTGGATGAAGCATCGCAACTGCGAAAGCACCCATGCATGCCTCGTTGACTTGTTGCTCAGATATGACTATTTTGAAAACGGCATGCCTTTTTGTTTATTCGGGTCGGTGGTCAATTTGGTGGGAAATGTACTCAGCGAGACAAGTTGTTCACACAGGGACACAGCTCGAGAATTTATCCGAAAAGTCGAAATCCCTGATATGTACATGAAACAGAAGATCGTTGATCAGTGTTTGCGGAAACTTTCTTGAAGGATACACAGCGAATGTCATGATACTATATACCATCACTGCTACCCCTAACGCTGATAGATATTGTTATATCTTCAAAGCACATATTAGATGATGTGACATGCAACTGGAGCAAAATAATATTCTCAGCAGTAACAGACGCTCGGTATTCTAAGTTTTCCGCTTTGCCCTCGGCTTCGGGAATGCCAGCGGTGCCTTGAGAACAGCACGCTTCGTCTCCCCCGCACTGTCAGGAAGACCCAAGCGCTTCAGTTCGTGCGCCGTCAGCTGTTCCACTTTTGCGCCTGAACGTATATCACAAGTGATAAGAATTCCACCAATCGTACCAATAAGACAGACGGGAGCTTACCCAGCGAACGGAATAGCGTGTTTACTCTGGTAAAGCAACTTGGTTAGTATAGAGCGGCTGTGGGGATTTCGAATCCCCTACTTTGTGACCCCCATCCTCAGATCGGACGCCAACAGCGTCGTGTCAGTTGCAAAATCGTCGACCTTGAGACACAAGGCGAATATGTGCGTCATCAGGTTGGTGTCGGTATGCGAAGTTGTGTGGGGCTTGTTCGAGCCGCGAAGCTTCTCTGTGAATCGGGAAATCAAGCTGTCGATGACAATCTCAGGAGTCGGCGACATCTTCTCGACGATGGCGTCTCGCTCCGGGACCGCCTTGCCACCTGTGATCGCACGGAAGGACAACATAGCCGCGATATATATCAGCAATTTCCTGGAGCCGGCATCGTAAGAGTGAGCACTGTGAGCGGAGTCACTGTTACAGGAATGAAGCGTGGCTTACACTGTCTTTGCCTTGGGTTTCGGTCCAGCATATGCAAGGGCGAGGTGCTGAGAAACCCATTTGCTTCGGGTATTCGACAAAAGTTTGGCCCGTGCGAGATTCGAGGACGCAGCTTTCAGCTGGGGAAGCAGCGAATCGAGCGCCTGCCATTCCTGCTCAGGAATGATGCCATGCAGGGGGTATATGTCCTCAGGAATTTCTGCCTCCATGTTGTATGGCGGAATCGGACGTGCCGCATCGGCCGCAAGTTTCGCCTCCTCTGCCCGCCTGGTTCAGAGAATACCATTCAAGACATGAGCTGAGATGCAAACCTTGTGTCGGCAAGTTGCCCGTTCCCTCCGTAATGCGCTCCTGAAGTACGTTTGCGACACCTTCCATCGCGCCTACATCGACCTTGTTGCGTTCGTGTGCGCGGATTGCGGCCTGCGCCTTCTTCGTGCCAAACGTCTCGCCAAGCACGTTGCGCGCCTGCATGCGCTCCGCGACCGAGGGCGCGGTCGGTACATGGTTTTTGAGCGACTTGACTTGCCGCGTTGCGAGGTAAAAGGGTGCAGGTTGGATGGTCACTTTGCCAGTGGACTTGTGATGCACGGCGACCAGGTATCTGTGGACAGTTTAAGTAGTCGAAGAGTTCGACACAGGAGAAACGTTACCTGCTACCTGCGCCGTCGTCTTCCGTCGCATCGTTAGAGCCAGTGAATTCCACAGCCTCTGTTTCTCCCGCGATCGAGGTCCTCTGGCGTGCAAAGTCTTTCCCGTCCTCGCCCTCCTGCGCATAACATTTGAAGGGCGTAGATTTTGGTGGTTGCACGGAGGGAAATGATACTGATATACGATGTTACAGCCTCAGCACTCCAGCGGCCGCAGCGAGTCAGAAACATACCGAGCACGGGGCCAACCTGAGACGCAGGTAAAGATGAGGTTTCCAACGTGACTTTTGAGCTATTTCCTGCGTCCGACGCGGTACGCTTTCGCTTTTTGTTTGTCAGAGGAGAAGATGATGGCACCGACATCCTGAATAGTGATGAACACCAAGCAGCTGAGCAGACTTGGGTGAAGTGAGCCTCAGCGGGGAAAGCAGGCAAACGCGGCTAACTCAGAGTCAGACTGCAATTGCTGAAATTTCGCGCACGTGATTGAGAAGACGCCGTCATGTGAGTGTAACGCGTTGCGCGCTTGGCACCTCGCCGCCGCGGCCAGCTTGCTCAGTTGCTGAGGAACGTTGCTTAACTCTGGCTCAGATTTAGAAACGATACAAGAGACGGTGTATACTATAATAGAGTACCCGCCCTCTGTCTCCCCTTCCCCTCAAGCGCGCACCTGCCTGTCCTCCCCCGACCAGCGGACGCCCAAATACTTCCACAGAAGACATTCAAGCCATTCTGCTCCGACACAAGCGAGCAGCAGAAAGAGAAGCAAAATCCCCTCCGTAAAGTCACGAGGCTGTAGGAAGTGGTCACTAACTTCGCCGATGGGTGGTTGGGGGGCCGAAGCCCGCAAGCGGCGAAGTAAGGAAGAAGGGAAGGCTTCGCCGTAGAAATTCTGCAAATTTGGAATTGGGTGCAGGCCTCCTGAGGCTCTCTCCCCGGAGAGTTCTATAAAGAGCACCTCGTCGGATACGATGAACTCGAATACATCTCCAGCTCTGTTAGCTTGAGGTCCTCCGAGCGTCAAGGCAGTCCGAGCATTGGGCGCAAGCAAAAGCAATGTGAAGAACCGAGGCGACAGATACGATATCGTCAACGTGCGTCTAGGGTGAGGCACGTCGTCTTCGTGACTAAATTCACGTGGAGGGATTGAGGGATCGCCTGCTTGTAGTACAACCACCATATCAAGTTCCATGGCCCGGCGCGCGATGAAGCTGTATATGACGTCGGCAGCAAGATTCTCTATGATTGTAGGGCGCTGCCACGCAATACCACCGCCTTTAGTCTGCCGAGACTTGTCGTTATCTAGCCTATTCCGGTTGCGAAAGTGTCCCCAATCCGGTGCGACGGGGAGCATCTCTGGCCTGCGCCATACAGCCAAGAATCGTCGATAATGGAGGATGAATGCATGGTACAGGATGCGTGGTGTTGTCATTAGAAGCGAAATTGGATGGCGGGCCAGGGCATCCAGCAAGCCAACGATTGTGAGCGGAACCGCACGCTTTATCTTCCAGGACGCAACCAATTTGAGGGAGGTTTTCTGGGTGCTCGCTGGGCTATCTTCTGGCGCATTTTCCTGAGGTGGGTGCAGCGTTATGCGCACTGCGGGCGACATGGAGGAGGTCAGAGGTTCGATGCCGAAAACTGATGGTTGATGCGACGGAGGTCGGATGGCAACCGTATACGTCCCTAGACGGTCATTGAAGGGGGATACATGAAAGGTGCGGGGAAACGTCCACTGGTGATCGTATCTAAAAGCCCAGGATTTTCGTACAGCACATCGGTGACTACAAAGGGGATTAACTCACCCCTGTGGAGGCGTCCCTTCATTTGACCCGGTCTCAAGAATATAGACATGTCGTTCACTAAACGTATTGTGCACCTTTTAGACTGTTTGTTAGGTCAAGTACGGTCAATCGAATGCTGAGCTCACCTCCAACACGGTCAGCCATAGACCACTTGTATTATTCTTATAGCAGAAATACACGGTTAAAGGGTTGATGCCTTCCCAACCGAGAAAGCTCGGCATGGTCATCATCCACACGCCAGTGAGATCTTCTGCTTCACCCACGTCGAATCGTTTCAGGGTCTTCACCAACTTGGTCCTGATTGATGTTTCCGCCCCCCTATCGTCGTACAGATACCCAGACGCCCGGATACCAACAACACGCAGAAATATGCCTCCATACGAGAAGAGATAACCACGGAGCAAGGAAAGCTTCCCTGATTCAAGATCTGAAAGTGAGAAGAGAAACGCCAGGAGTGGGTAAGTGAAGGCATGACGAGACGGTTCGGGCAGGCGACGGCTGTGGGTTACAGAGCAGTGGAGGATGTAGGCATTGGATTTCTCCCGTGGTGTGAGGTCTCTGTGGTACCTGAGATAGGCAAAGTAGCATAGAGCAAAGCAAATGGTCAACGCGATGACGTCGCCGTGGTTGAAGGAGAAGCCTAGCATCCGCTGTTCGCGCTGAGAGCTAGGAAAAGGTCAAGGATACAAGCGCTGTGAGTTTGCCCACAGGGTGAAGCTACAGCCCAAAATTCGTTGTTAGGCATCTTCGATAGATTGCTTACTTGCTTGACATGGGGATACCATTTCCTTCGCAAAAGACTCTCATGGCTGTTGGATCGAAGATTCGGGAATTACCGAACCGAAACTGTTCATGTGATCCTGTCGCGTAAAGCACGTGGTCAGTTGCCTATTTGGGTTCACTATAGCGCCGCGTCCGGCGTCGCGCCTTGCTTCCGCTCTACTTCCTACCTGTACCACCCCATCAAACCGCCTCACATACTCATGCTCGCAGATGAATAAAGTAGAAAAGATAGAAGATGTCGAGGCCAGCAAAGCTGCTCGTCTCCAGCGACACCAAGCGCGCTATAGAGATCGTGGAGGGTTTGTTCAGTTCATTGCATCCTTAAACTTGGGCGCATATTGATGTCCTCTTTAGAATATTCAAGCCCGCCGAATCAAATGCTCTTCTTGATATCCTACTATCAAGGGATGTGACTGGGAAGTCACCACCTAAACCTCGGCGCGGACCACGTAAGTCCAAGGCAACAAACAAGCAACGTGGAAGGGAGATCACCGCTCCTCCAGCTCCATCTAGAAAAGCCCGTGCGCCACGCAAGAGCGCGAAGAAAGTTACTATGATCTCCGTCGATGATGAAGCTACGCCGGTGCCAGAAGATCTACCGGACGTCAAAGGAAAGGGTGGTAGGAAGTCGAGGGCGAAGAAGACGAAACCAAAGACCTCGCTGCCTCCTGGTAAGCCGGTTACGTGTGCGACATGTATCCCTACTGAATTCAATATACACTCATCTTTCGTCCTCGCTCATCGCCCATATCGCCCGCCCGCCCTTGCAGACGAGAGCAAGTCAGACATGAAGACAGGTCATGGAAAATCGTTTGCTGCTCAGCTTGCCGACGCAAGTATGTATCTTCGCCTAGTCCTCCGTCCCTTGCGGGAGCCCGCCACTTACTTCTGCCTACCAATACAGTCAATAACGGGCAGGCGAAGAAGCCCGTATCCAAAGCCAAGTCAAAGCAAGGCCGGCGTCCTCCTGCACCTAAGCCCAGCACCTCCCGCCTGCCAGATGAAACGAAAGCCACTGCCATGCCTCAGAAGGCCGAGATTGTGCTTGATGACGGCGACGAAGACGTGGTTATCGGTCTCCATATCAAGAGCAAGAGGCCTGGTGCTGACGCCCAAGCGAATATGGTATCCCCACATTCAAATGCACCACCGTCCTCATCTACAGCCAAATCTGGGCGCTCGACCCCTGCACTCACGGCCTCTACCGCTCGCACGACACCTCAACCTGACTCTAAATCCGACGCGGGGTCTTCCAAAGGACAGAAGTCGAAGGCGCAATCTAAAGCCAAGTCGGGACCGAGTGCGCCACCCGCCCGCGAGCTTTCGCCCATACGCGAGGAGGACGAGAGCGAAGAACTGGAGCCGACACGTAAAATGGAGCCACGAGCATCGTCGGTCGAGGTGCCGCTTAAACAGACGGCGACAGTCAAGCCTCCGTCCCGGAATCATCAGAAGCCGAAGCCGAAGAAGCGGAAGCAGCTGGACGAGGACAAGGACGAGGCTGCAAAGACCGTAGTGAAGAAACGACGGAAGCCTTCGCCCGTGGAGGATGAAGACGTAGTAGAGGTGGAGGTAAAGCCCGTGAAGAAGCAAACTGCAGCTCAAGCGAAGGTCCGGGGCAAAGGGAAGGCGGCGAGGAAGGTGCTATCGGATATGGAGGAAGAGGACGAAGAAGTCATACCTGTAAAGAAGCCGCGGTCCGCAAGGAAGGAGAAGGAAGCGCTTGAGGTAGAGGAAGGTCGTAATGATGACGATCGGCCAGACGAGACACATGTCATCAATAAGACCAAGGGAAAGAAAGAAGCATCAATGCGAACGAAGGACGACGAGGTGGATTCCGACGACAGGAAGCCTGCAAAGAAGAAACGGCTACGAGAACCCGAGGTCGAGGAAATCGGTAATGCAAGAGCTGGTAAAAAGACAAAAGCCACTATGGCGGTCGAAGAGGACGAGGACGACATTCCATTGGCGCCAGTCGCTAAGAACAAGCCAGAACCAAGGTACACGACCGCGTGCTGTGCTATTACGAAGTACTTACACTCTATTTTATTTCTGACAGCACTACCCGCAAGGAAAAGGAGTTAATCAAAGTTGCGAAAGAAACGTCAAAAGCACCCGCGGTCAAGGTAAGAAATGTCATCTTCATTTATACCCGTGCTCACTAGTTTCAAAAGCCTCTGCCATCTCCAGCCAAATCTTTGAAACCTCCTCCGAAGGCCGTAAAGCCTGCCAGCAATCGTGCAAAGCCCTCCAGTCGTGCCAAACCTCCATCTCGAGGACCGCCGCCAGAAGTGCTGAAACTCCTCGCCGCAAATGCAAAGCGAAGCCAAGCTCCAGTCATGGAGGCAAGCGAGGACGACCCGATCGATTTCCTGTCATGACTATCATCTATGCGGACTATCTGTACGTTATCTACGTAGTGTATGGTATCTTTCGTATCTATCGAACATTTTCCATGGATTTATGACTATCGCATCATCTGTATATACTGTATTTATGTTTTGTACTTCATAGCATCCATTCACGCGTCCCACCTGTACGCACTGTACGATCTAACAACATAATGTTCAATCCATATACTGCGGCTCCTCGTACATGCGCACGTATGTACATCGGAAGAACAAGCCAGTATTCATAACACAGCACAGCCAGCCACAGGAAAGCAAGAGAATATAGTGTAGATCCGCAACAATGCATGCATTAATAACAAGGAATAAGGAAAACAGCGAGAGCAGAAGCATGGTCTATGGTGCGATAGCGGAGCGTGGACACGGCGTGGGACTCTGAGGTCACTGGCAACGCTATGAGCCGACCTCCATGGCGTCCACCGCCGGCACAACATCCTGCATGAGAATGTCTGCCTTCAACGTGCTGTGCAGGTCCCACGCCTTGATAGGCTCGTCGCTGCTCTGGCCCCGCCGTCGAGGATCGGAGACCACAGCGGTCGACGTATCCGACTCTGCAGGCTCGACAGGCGTCTGCTCATCCTGTGGCGAGTTCTCCAGATCGTGGTCTTCCTCGTCGTCATCATCGTCATCGTCGTGTTCATGTTCAGGCTCGGGCTCGTCGTCGCTCATATCCATCGCCTCCTCGACGGTCATCTCCTTGCCCGCGCCATTCGCATGCTCGCCTGGCGTTTGCGGCGCGCCCGTCATGTCCGTCGACGGGCCGGAGGCAGAGGCGGACGAGTCTGGCGGGCGCTTCGACAGCTTGCCGGCCTTGGCGAGCTTGTGGAGCACCTTGTTGATGTACTCCTTTGCGAACTTCTTGATCTTGTTCACTTTTTCGTCCGACAGCGCCTCGAGCTTGTTCTCCTTGTAGCTGCTCGATTTCTTTTCCTTCTCCGCGATGATGTGGGTCAGCTGGCGGGCGAAGACAGGAGTCAGAATCGGCAGCATAGTAGATGAGAAAAGGGAAAGAAGCCACGAACCTCCTTTGCATGCTTCTTGAACGTCTCCACCTCCATCTGGGAGCGGTACTTCGACATGCATTTGACCACCACGGCGCCGACCAGCTTGAGAAGCCGCTTGTTCTTATTCGCCTCCCTGTCTGCCTTCCTCTTCTTCTCCTTCTCCTTCCGCTCGCGTCGTCTTCGCTCCCTCTCTTCCTTGCTCTCTTTACTTCGTGCAGCCTTCTTCGCGGCCTCCTCTGCAGCCTTAGCTGCGGCAGCCGCTGCCTCGGCTTCTTGCCGGGCCTGCTCGGCGGCAGCGGCAGCGATGATCGCCGCAGCGTCGAGTTTCGGCTTGTTCGCCGCTGCCGGGTCGAACCATGTGGGCTTGTCGTTGAAGGAGGGTTCGCTGACCGAGGACTTGGAAAGCGGTGGGCGGGATACGGTTGGTGGTGCGAGGGTGAAGGTATGTTGCTCGAGGTCCTCGACTCTCGAGCGCTTGATAGGCCGAGATTGAGGTTCTGCGGGCGAGTAGAACATTGGGGAAGGTGAGTCCTCTTCTTCGCCATTCTAGCAATGAAAAATGAATACGCGGTCAACAACAAGTGCATGAATGGACTAACTGCTTTAAGACGCTTTGGTATTCTGTATGCGGTTTCGAGAAGTGCCCATTTTTCAAGAAGCTGGCGCGGTGATGAGTGACCAGGACTAACGTCAGGGAGAGGCCAAGTACATACCTCCTCAGCGGCCTTCTTGAGTGTTTCATTATCCGATCTTGTACATGCCTCGACAGGGATGGCGATCTTGGAATCTTCGACCTTATTTCGGGATATCAGAGGCCATCTCGCCATGCATTCGATAGCCTGCAGTGATACTGTAAACATGAGCTTTGTTTCAAAATTGATTTGGACGCACAAGTAATCTGATCTCGTTGTCGTCCTCATAGTCGTCCATAACGTTCGTCATGAGACTGAAGCCGCGCAGCCGCATCAGTTGGCGCAAAGCCGACTCATCCTCGCTGATCTGTTTTCCCTCGTCAATCCGGATATTTTCTTTCAAAGGTACGAGAGGCTCACCTTTATCCTGGTAAGCAACTTGACCAAAACCTTGCGACTTTGGGTCTGGCGCATGGCCTGGATAACCTTTGGAATATCCTTCTCAACAAGTGGCTTAAGAATAGGCTGGGCGGCAAATTCAGCACAAATATACAGAAGCTAAAGCCGAATTGATACGCACAACGTAGTCCTCGTCCAATTTCTTGCCCCTCTTCTTCTTGTTACCCTTCAGACCGAGTCGGTCGACCTCGTCGGATATACCGAGAGCTGGGTAGAACTTTCATGAGCGCGAGGGTGCGATGAGCGCTTGAGAAAACATACCGTCCAGGTAGAGATCATCCATCGCGCCAATATCCGTCTGGGTATTACCGCCAATGAAACCCAGGCACTTCGCTTCGCCGCAATAACATGTTTGCGCTTCATGACTGTGGTCCAACGTATGAGGAAATATCGAAAAGGCAGGAGGTTTGAGACATACCCATAGCGGTCCACGTTATAATTGAAGGTCAACTCCTCGTCCCGCAGAATCTTGCGATTCGCGAATATCCCAATCCGAACATGAGACCCGATCGACCATTTTGCGACGTAGCAATTGGGATTACACGAGTGGTTCATGAATCGTCCGATTCCTCCACGTTTGGTAGCGTCGATGAACTGTCGACCGATGTCAGATGGTGGGCGCCCAGGGTCCGCAGAAGGCGCACCTCGTCTTTCTGCAACGCCATGAAATAAAAGTGTCGGATTCCCTCTTCTGCGTATTCGCGCATTCGCTTCGCAAATGAGGGAGTTGAGATAACGTCACCGACATATTCGTAGATGAAGGTGTGCCTGGTTGGAAAAAGAGCTCAGTGGTTGAAATTGGATCCCAGAACGCGGTCAACACACCGAGGCAAGTCCCCCGCCGCCCGTAGCCCAAAACCCTTCTTCTCTGTCTGAACGATCTCGATTGGTGCGTATTGTCGTCGCTGAAATCTTGGTTTGAGGGAGGAGACATGCCACGAGGATACTGGTCAGTACGGTGACGACGCAAGGCGGACAGGCGCACATACCGTTGATTTCGGCAGAAGGAGCGACAGCGACAGTCATCGGGTGAACACTCGACCTGAGTGAGCCGGTTGATGCAGTCGTCGCCGCAAGCGTCCTCAGGACTATCTACGTCTGTTTACAACCAATCACTCGTATCGGTACTCTACGCTACCAGACCGCACCATACAGTGCATTCCGAGCAGGAAGAGGGACTAACTGGGGTCGTAGACGCACTCGCAGGTCATGCTCTCCAGCGCCTCCCTACTTCGACCGAGTGTTTGATACTGGTAGTGATTCTCCCGGATCTCGACAAAGGTCTTCATGGCCGCCTCTTCTGCGCGTGGCAGGTACCCAATCAGCTGAGGGCCCTTGTTGACGGGTTTGGCATCGGCGGGAGGGGTAGAGCCTTGTTTCATGGAAGGGGGAGGCGTAGGTTCGGTCTTGACGGACGGGGTGCCCTCGGACTCGACGTCGTGCTTGACCAAGTCGACGGGGGTGTCTTCCATTTTGACATCGTTCATGCCGTCGAGAGGCAGCGACGGACTCTTGCTCTCCTTCTTGAAGGAGGATGAAGGAGGTTTGGACATGGTCGCAGAGAAGGAGGAGAGTGAGCGGTCTCACAGGCTGTGGTCAAGCAAGGGGCTCGGATTTGGCAGCACCGCGGCCACAAATTCTCCAGCGACTGATCTCAAGCAGCTGGCACAGTTCACCTGTTACAAAGGAGAAATTTAGTCAGTACAAGTACAATGCACCTTGATATCTGCCTGCATGAGCATGTAGCAGTATCTGAAGGGTGTCTGCTGGGTCAGTAGCGGTTGGGCAGACGAACCACCAGTAAATGGGTGAGGCTGCCGCGTCTTGCTTTCAGCCACCACATGCCATGGCCAGTGCCCCTCCGGATCCTACTATGTCCAGCCTCCTTCAATGCCGCAAACGACAAATGCTACCTCTTTGATGCACTCGAATACACAGTACTCTCTTCCTAGGTGTGTCCTGCCTTTCTACTTTTGAGGCCTAGACTTATCGATCCCGATCCCACGCCCCTCGCTGACTGTCAACGCACGGAATTGGGCATTTTCTTTTGGGAAGCGACGTCGAGGGGATTATACGACGCCTGACGGCTCGTCGACGCCGAATCAACCGTACTGCTCAAGCATCTACTCGCTGGCAATACTCGAGGGCCTATAATTGTCGACGTCATCTACACCATAGCCGCAACAGCCCCCCCATGTTCCCTATGTGACCTTATGGCATCGCACGCCGTTCTGTTCTGTGGTTCTGGCCAATCTCGCAGCGGTTCCTTGGTGCTTGCTCATGTCTGTTGCTGCTATCATGGACGACCCGTCTCGGGGAACGGCAACCGATGTCTTCCATATATGCATACTCTATCTCTGGGCAAATACGTCTTTGCGCGCGTGGATTCGCCTCTATTCCCGTGATGCTCGCAATCTTGTTTACCGGTGACTCAGTCGATCTTTCATCCTTCTTACTCCGCCGATCCTCAGCGAAAGGAAATGAACTGCCTTCTTTCCGGCCTCTTTATCATACTTACTGGATACGGTGTCCACAAGTACAGGGGAATGTATCCATGCTTCCGCTCAATATATCACGTCAATCGCCTCCTTGAGAGACAATCAACATTCGCGAGCATCTCGTTCAAAGTATTTATCGGCAAGGTCGTGCGACGCCAATGCAAACGCTGTACGTTTATATCCCTTCCACGGCATTTGTGGTGCTACGCACATGTACATGGTCACTCTCCTGTGTCTTCTAGAAAGCTTCGTTATCGTGCGTATACAGGTTTTGCTTTTGTTTCTAATTTCTCACATATCGATCTGCCCATGAAGGATGCTTCAGTTCTCCAATGGCATCGCATAGGCGACATGGGCATTAACCCCGTATCTGGCCACCAGCCATTTACTTCGGAGTCTTCTGTTGACTTTCATCACATAACTTCTGTTGCTTCCCGGGACGCTCTAAGTACCTTGCCCCGCGCTGCTCGCTTATCGACGGGAAATGCATCGTGTTACAACGCGAGATGAGTATAAGCAGACCTTTTCCTTGTATCGAAGCGTTTGAACAGTGACTACAGCTAAGTCCTATTTGGCTAGCTGGTGGACGTCGCAGGTAGAACGTCCTTGTGCCTGGACGGTGATCCATGCGTTAATCGACCCTTGCTGTGCTGGTAAGCGGTGAAGTGGAAGATCGCACGCCCAAGCAGAACACAGTCGGAATACCTGGGTGCAAGGATGTCTACTTCGCGACGGAGTGCAGCGTTCGAACGTAGTAAGGTTTATCGCATACTGAATACCAGACAATTCGTAGGAACGGGCTACCTCGGTCTTCTTGAACATCACTATGCACGGAAAATCGTGATGCGTCACTAACCGGAGCCCGTCTCCGGCTTCAGGGTCCTCCATGGTATGTCATCAGTGGACTAGGTATAAAACCCGACAGCCTTGGCCTTCGAGCTTTTGCGTACCCGCCCCTTGAACATGTGCGGAGAGAAGTATTACGCGGTATGTCGTTTGTAAACCTTCTATTCTGCTTGTGCGTTACGGTATCTAATGCATTGGTGTTCCAGGAAGTTATATCGGATCTCTGGGTACGCGAGTTTCATATTGTCTGGAGCTTGTTGTACGCTCCTACTCACGACCAGACAGGTAGTTTCCGTCCTCTATGGTAACTTCTTTCTGCCTTCCTGCCACACCGCAAAATTCGCCAACTGGACATCCTTTAGGCCTCTACGTAACGCTATTCGGTGGTTCAATATACGTGCTATTATATCGGCGGCCAAATACATATCATCTGGGTGCCTCCATTTCCCTGTTCCTGCTCACCACAGCATACACCGGGATATGTCTGGCCATGGTCATCGTCCAACCAATTATTACCTCAAACAGTTATGTCAAAGACCTCACAACCTTGCCGTGCGTTCCAGAGACCCCAGCACGGCTGCATGAGGCTTTGATGGGCAATCTCCTCACCGTGATAAAGAATATCATGTTAACGTGCATGAGGCATGTATTTATTTGAGCCCATGTGGTTGGCACGTTTTGTCCTGACGGTGAATTCGACAGTGTCATCGCAGATGGAATACTCGTACGTTGTAGCAAGGTTAACTTGTCTGCCATCTCGAGGGCTTATGATCGCCTCCAAGCTTTATCGCTGCGTGGTTTTGTGGCCACATCGACGTTGGGTCGGGATCCCATTAGGACTGCTCCTGACCGCAACAGCCGGTACGGTCACACGATGAAGCCTGTCGAATTTTGCCATCCACTGACGCTTTGCAAAGCGATGAATATTGCATCCGTATGCATCGGCTTTCGAGTTTATCACCTGAGCCAGCAATTATCTCTGACCACAACAACATTGCCGCATGGATGGATTGAAGCGGGGAACACGCTGCTCAGCGTAACCGAAGCTGCGACTATCCTGCAGCTGATTGACAATGCGATGGCGACAGCCCTCATAGGTACGCCTGTAGGATCCTGCATTCGACATGGGGCAGAATGATATAGGGATCCACCTCAGCCTCTCGCATCTGGTTCGTGGCCCGGCAGATGGAGAAAGTGTCTGGAAGGGTAGCGACTGCGATACATCGGAATGCGATGTCTATCATGTGAGACCTCCGTCTTTTCCCAGTCCAGCCACTGACGCTACTACAGCATAGAATCTGGTCTATTATTATTTGTGTCTCAGCTGGTCGACACATGTGTGCTATTTGCATCCCCTGGGGGCCAAGGCGGGGTGAGTAGCATCATTAGATGCTTCCAAACTTCTCGCGTTCTTATGCTCATCAATACTGCAGCCCATAGTTTCTGATATATGCCAGCTGATGACGGTGAGTCGACTATGCATATGTTATCCGTACTCTTGCGTTGAACACGCCTCTGCGACAGGTGATCGCTCCAACCCTAATCATCGTTCGCGTCGGCCTCGGACAGACCTTCGACAATGTAGTCGACTCTGCTCACCACTATCATGCCAACAATACACAGGTGGGGTCCATCCGGTTTGCCGATCGCCGTGCTTTCACTACTGGCGTGTCCCATTCAACGTCTCTCGGAGTTGTCATTCCAAACACAGCGCTAGAATTTGAGGGGGACGCCCGTAGTTCGGGAAGCGGAACTGCGCATTCGTATCCCATGAGAGAAATAGAAGATGTGACGATGAAGAACTCGGACGCGGATGTGGATTGTCTTCGAGCTCGGTTACTCACAGATGATGTCTAATCTACAGCCATTTTACAATCAACCACACCTTCGAGCAGAGTGCCTTCTCCATCGTATTTCGTTTCGTGGGGTAGTGCTCACCGTTCCGCATCACTGGCCTCATCGATCTCACCCTTAGCCTCCGTCGATAATTATTTAAAACATATGTTCTTCATGATCCCTGTCCGGCGCCTCATGTGTACAGCATCCCAGGGCGACGAAAGCTTGGTCTCACGCCTTTCTTCTCGTCTGACGCCTCTACATTTGGTGCCGCAGAGGCACTCGATCTCACCGTGTAGGCTCTGTGCTCTTATCGAAGACGCCTCACTGATGTCGCCGGTTTAGGGACGTACCAGCATCCATACATATGGTACTCTCCTACATATAAAGGGAGTGGAATAAGATCGAATCTGCCGCCGTCACTTCCCGGAGAACCCGTAATGGCGCCCGAATCCTTGACTCAACGTTGCATGCGCTACACCTTCAACATTCTCCTCCTCCTCATGATCATCACAGTAGTTCGGGACTTCCGTTGGAATGGCCAACTTCCTGCCGACCCGTTGTCCCTCCTGTCTTGCGCGATCTACGTCGTGCTTTGGTTCATATATCAGCGCATCTAGGAGGGTGTGTCCTAGAAGATGGATCAACGATGACTGCCTAGCTTGCTATTGGTGGTGGACGACTCGGAGTTTATGTAGGAAACTATTCCGACTTCTGCACGATGTTCGTTGCCCTAGCACCTATGCCATACCTCACATTCCTTGAATCTAAACAACGTCGTTCATTCATTTATGTCCGGTGTTCTTGTAAGTGTCTTTGAGAGCACATTAAGAAGAATGCACAACGTCAAGCTTCAAGCTTCAAGCCTCACCTCGTGTTATTTCTAGGAGGTAATCCTGCGCGCCAAGGACATCGACGTTTGCGCCTTCGTACTAGTTTTGGCACAAGGCAAAAGCGTATACCTGCATTTTCTGATCGAAGCTACATTACTGCAACAAGAATTCCCTGAGGGATGTCCCGTCGACGCTTTCCAGCCTCGTTCTCATGCTTATGTACGTTGGAGGGATTACGTCGTGGTAGGCGTCGAAATTGAGCGTCAAATATATGCCTAGGATATAAAGGCATCAGAGCTGGTATCGATGGAAGGGACTCGAGGCCACTGAACCTCAACTCCTTCTCTCATAGGTGTTCGTCTAGATTGCAAACATGCCGGCAGGGTGGGACAAACGAATCATCCCCTTCATCTTGCTGGCACTCTCCGAAGGTCTCGCCATCGTGGCCCTCTGCCAGATTCACCAATCAGGCGAAACCCCAGGCCGTCTGACGTCGCCACTGCTCGAAAGCATTGTCCCCTCCGCCACCGTCGTTGCCAACCTCAAAGTAACTCGGGACGTCTTGGCAGGGAAATTTGGGAGGAAAGGGAGCTTGTGGCCACCCGCTGTACTGAGCATGTTCTGGGCTATCGACAGGGTGATGAGCCTCGCTGAGGAGCACCCTTTCGTTCGCGCCGCACACGGCAAGTCCTTCAAGTCCGCCTTGGTCGACGTTCTGGCTACCCGTTCTTCGACAGCCCGGATGCAGATATGGCTGCATATTGCTATGTTGACATACGGGGTGTATTTGTGGACAAAGATCGATCGCAAAGCGCGAAGGGTACTAGGGGGTATGGTTTTGTGCTCTTTCGGACGCCTGTCGGCGGGGACCAGGGATGAAAGCGTTGATGGAGGGGTGGTGGAGGTCCCGAGGCGGAGAAGCGTTGCTGTCGGAGAGCCTTCAAGCCATCTCAACTAGTTTTGAAGATTCGTACATTTATTAGCTTTTTGTTACCAGTCAATTGGTATCGTCACATACCACTGGCATGGAATGCATACGCTATGCTTGCTCGTCCGCGTGTGACTGTCAAAGCCGTCGCGGCTTTCACGTCGTCGCTGCTGCACGTCCTTCTCATAGATGTTGCAGGCCCTGGGAGATAATCTGAAAGCGGCATGTTCTGCGGACGCCCTATGGCCAGTGTGCCGAGGACTCGCCGAGGATAATAGCTCGCCTACACCTCCTGGGCATACCAGTAGGCGAACAGTGATCAGTCCATCATCAAGAGATATGGCACTTGACTCAACATGACACGCCTCCCCGAAGACCGCGACGCCGCGGCACAGGGACACGCTTTGTGCGGACCACAGTCGACAGCACAACGCCGCGCACAGATTAGCGCCGCACGTCTTCCTCGCCTTCGAATGATCAATCCAAAGCGTGTATTCGTTCCAGAATTGGCGGCGCATGCTGTCGACACGCTGCTATTCCCAAATATCTGCACAATAGCCAGGCCATCGGGCCGCTCATTTGGGCGCTTTGGTGAGAAGGAGGCACATCTAGGTGAACGAACGGAGACAATCTCTCCTGGGAGGCTAGTGAGAAGGGCGCTAGACGAAAAATCTTTCGGATTGATCTATTAGGATATGCACAAATAAGGCAGTCTGCAAGAAACTCGTACTTGGCGAAAAGCATAAAAGGCCCGGAAAGTTCAGGCGACCGAAGTCAACACATTCGACTCCCTTTCTTCCGCTCCGTCGCGCTCAAATCATGTCGGGACCACTTATGATTGATCTTTTCCACAAATTCGTTATCACTGCGATGGCGCTCAGCTTCCTCCTCGCCGGGAATATCATATCATTCACTGAACTTACGGGGGTGTTGTCATTCAGACTTCTCATGATCTTCCCTGTCATCGCAATTGTATCAGACACCATCGGCCTTTTTGCAGCAAGTCTAACCGTCGTTCCCGGAACGGCGCTGATTCTATATGGGGTGTTGAGCGCAGGGCTGTCCGCTGGTTGGTTAGTTGGACTTGTGAAAGCTTCGAACCAGGCGCACTCCTTCAATCTTCGTGCCGACATGGACAACACATGTGCATGCGGAGCGCAGTTGATGAATAGTGTGGTTGGGTGGATGGGCGCAAGCTTCGCATTGCATGTCGTGTCAGTGATGACTTCTTTGTGGAGGGCTTATCACAAGGAAGCGTTGAGGTGGAGGCAGCCTGCAGGAGATACCGATCAACAGCAGCTAGACAATCTATAATGCAGGAGAATAGCCGACTCGAAACCCAAGACAGCGATCGGGTTGTCTGTTCGTACAAGTCACGTCGCGATCAGTTTACGGCGTTCCAGCTTTAGCTCGTCTTGTAGGCCCTCGAAATACACGCTCTTTTCTATATATCGGAGGATGATCAGTCGTATATCAATGCGCGAAAGAAGCAGGGCAAAAGCGAGCGAGTTCAGTAAGGCCTATCTTGTTGATCAACACCGCTCATCATGTCCCTTGAGCGGTAACAAAAAAGTACCTCCGTTATTCGAAGGAAGCTTCCACATCCCGGACGTCCCACGCCGTTCATAACAGGTGGCATATTGGGACTATATGCCTGTCGTCTATGCAAAAACTTGTATACCTCGGCCCTTGTTCAATATCGGTCAGCCTCATATACAACGTTTAACATCGCCACGCACCGCGAATACACGTATGCCGACTCAACTGTGCGAAAGTGCAACTGTCACAGCATCTCCAACGTTGTTGTTTACGCTTTCGAGGTTGATGGGCGTTGTGCTCGAGAGACTGAATGGAAATGGTAGGTTCAGAGAAGGCTCCACTGGCAGGACCACGTCTGCCATAACCTAGGATAGCGGCACATAATCAGAGGCGTGCGAGTGCGCCTGTCAAGTAGTCACTTCGATGCTTCCATTCATGTATGCTTCTCCGGCGGCGATGATACGCTTTGGGCTGGTCACCAGTGACCAATGAACGACAACGTGCACACTGTGTGGTTGCCCCCCATCCAACGATCCGTCCAAAGCCCCACAGCCACCAACCTGCAATTACGCCACGCAACCGTTGTCCTGACACGCTTTCTGAAAAATGGAGGTGTTCTGATGGACTAATCAAGGGGATTTCCTAGGACAGACGCACTGCGATACGGACGCATTGCGCTGGAGGGGCGCTGCTCTCGAATAGATAAAAAGCGAAGGAAGATCGAAAATGGTTGGAGACCCCCACCCTGCTCCCCTCATCCCATCGTGCCGTCCGGTCTTCATCATGCAGCTGTCAAAGGCGGATATCGCGTACACCCTCACATTTGCATCCTGGTTCTGGACATCCCTCGTTGCATGCGTGGCGGTCTTCTCGTCAGACATGGGTCAATACGCTAAAGTGTCATTCATTACCAGCTTCACCGGAGCACTCTTCGGAAGCGTGCTCTGCGCCACGCTGCCGCTGAGCGGTGCTGACGACTTCGGCGAATTCTTCCGATCGACGTGGGTGGCGATCCTTCTCTTGCTGTCGACGCTATCGAAAATCAACGGCATTGAGAAGACGGTGGCCATGTCGCATCACTTCCATTTCGACGACGTTAACCAAGCACACATGGTGATACAAGCATTCACCTGGACGTGCGTCAGCGTAGGGATAGAATTCGCGTTGCTGGTTGTATACGTAGGGAGAACGTGCGGCGATCCCGCTGCCCGGCAGGAAGTGGTTCAATTTTTTACGTGCTGCTTCAGAAGCCCCTTTCAACCCACAGAAGAGATTCCGATGAGCCGTCAAGGAGCTCCCAGCCATCGTACCTCTCCGTACACCAATTTTGGCAATGACCGAGTCAATGGCCGACCGGAAGCACTGCACACCAATCCCCGTGCATACTTTCCGCATCATGGTTAGAACGCAGGGAGGACGACAGATCATGAAATGAATACTAGGATGCAGAGGCCAAACGCATGAGGCAGTATTGGAGGCTCGCTTAATAGGGGCGATGGCCAGCCTGACCGTTCGTAACAAGCACTGGGCCTCGGCCAATTTATCTTAGCTTTGTCTTAGCTTTGAATCCACGTTTCTTTTCTATAAACCGAGCGACGATTAGTACTGAGTTTTCGCTATACGAGAGATTCAAGGTAAAGAGGAGTGAGCTCAGTAGCGCATAATTGTTTGGCTATATGCTGAAACCGTTCGTCAAAACACTTGCTACGTGCTACGACTGGGGC
Source organism: Dentipellis sp. KUC8613 (assembly GCA_002286715.1). Lineage (NCBI taxonomy): Eukaryota > Fungi > Basidiomycota > Agaricomycetes > Russulales > Hericiaceae > Dentipellis > Dentipellis sp. KUC8613. The sequence continues at coordinate 343,273 of NSJX01000025.1, read as the reverse complement.
GGCATGGTATCATCCCATAAAAGGTGTGCAAGAGGCAGGGGAAGGGCAATCGTTGAAGACACTCACGTTCTCGGGTGTCATGTCTTACAGTCTGGCTAGGGACGAAGGAAGATGTGATACGACGTGAAGACGTAGGTCTAGAAGACAAAGATGTTATCAGTGCCTGTCGGAAGGAAACATGGATAATACAAGGTCAGAAGCGCATGTGTTTGGCTTATGCTGAACCGATCGTCAACGCCCGAAGGCTACGACTGGGGCGGCAGTAATTTCATCCGACGAAGAATGTAAGGAGAGAAGGCTCACCATGGTCGTTCCGTCTTCAGAGTCGTTAGATATTTCATAGAAGCCTAACGTTCCTGTAGAAGAAATACGTCAGAAATCAGGTATATTCAATAGACGATTCAAATATGGAGAATTCAGTAGCGCATATTGTTTGGCTGTATGCTGAACCGATCGTCAAAGCGCAAAGGCTACGACTGGGGCGGCAGTAATTTCATCATGTTGATGTGTCGGCAGTGAAAAGAACTCACCGTGGTTGACAGGCCCCCTACGATCCGTCCGGCGCCGGAGCTGTAGAAAACCAGTAAGAGTACCAGGATACATACGAGCCTGACGTCGATGCGGTCTTCAAGTATACATATGACGGGTCCTCCGAGATCGTCCGGGTAAAACTGAAAATAAAATTGAAGCGATGTCTAGACAATTACAAGCCGCTCGCTGCAGGGATAACACCATCCTCATCCCGACCTTAAGAGAGCAGAGTCAGCAGCGGTACCAGAAATCCTCATAAAAGAGATGGGGTTAAGTGGTAAGCACGACGCACCCTCGTAGAACTTCTGCAAGAACGTCCGTTGTGGCCGGTCCTTGAAGTTGCTCTCCAAAAGGAGACCGAGGACATGCGGCTCCTGTTTCCAGCAGTTCATCGTCTCCTGGAACTCTTGTCTGCCTTTGAGGAGAAGGATGTCGATGACCTTGACGTCGGTCACATAGCGGTTGCGCTCGAACTCCCGACGGATAGCCGCACGGACATAGGGCGCGGTGACATCAAGGGAGTACAAAGTGCAAATCTCGGGGGCCTGGAGAGGGGAAGAACGAAGAAAGAGCAGAGGAAAATCGAAAATTTATAAGAGGGCGTATTTGGTTGGTTATTTGGATGGGTCGGTCAGACGCGCGGTCAGTCCACGGACTTGGCTACGAAGGCAGACAGGGACACGCACCGCACGGTACCAGTCTCTGTAGAGCTGGAGCACCTTCTTCCGAGCCTCTGCAGGGCTGCTGGACGTGCTTGTCGCGCGCGCAAGACGCGAGGGGATGGTGGTCATCGTTGTCGTTGGCGTCGCGCTCGGGCGAAACTCCGGGAGGGCTCGCCGCCTGCACGTGCACTTCCAACTCCGCCCGCACACACCCAGTTGCCTTTTTCGGCGGCCTATACAGCAGTAGACTGGCTCTTCGACTCGTGCTCCTCCACAGGCGCCCCTCCTCTCTTCTTATCTATCTACATCGATGGCCAGAGGCGCAGGTATGTCTCGGCAAATTTGCGCTCAGCTTCTGGAATCACGTCTCATGGTGATGCAGGAAAGTTCAAGACAAAGCGCGGCGGAGGAAGGTCCTTCAGGTATGGTTGCATCGTTCAACATCGCTCAAGATGGAGTCCTAAAGAATCTATCTTCATAGCCGTCATCTCACTCTCGATGAGAACGGGACAGCCGTCTCGACTGACAGACGGTGAGCCACACGAACTCTAACATATACCTACAGCCACCCACATCTGCTCAGGCGCCGCGATCGAGAGGAGGAAGAAGACTCCGATGAAGAAGAGTCTGAAGAGGAAGAGGAGGAATCTTCTGAAGAAGAGGAAGGCGGGGAAGCTGGCGCGTCTGGCCAGCCTGAAATGACTCGCGCTGAACGCCGCGAGATGAAGAAGAAGCAGGCTGCAGAGAAAGCCAAGGCGAACGCCGAGGAAGGGGGTGAAGGTGAAGACGACGATGACATCCTCGTCAATCCCAACCGTGTCATCAAGAAGATGAACATCGCCGATCTCAACGAGCCAAGGCAGCTGAGCCGCAAAGAAAGGTATGTTCCTCGCCTGCTCCTGGATTTTCGAGCTCTGATTGTTTGCCACAGGGAAGCAAAGGAAAAGAAAGAAGCTCAAGATCGCTATTGGAAGGTGCGTGACTTGGCGTGTGGCATAATCGTCTCCGTACTTGTGCTCAAGATGTTATATTTGTATATAACAGCTACATGTACAAGGCAAGACCGACCAAGCTAAGACCGATCTTGCTCGTCTTGCGAAGATCCGCGCAGAGCGCGAAGCTGCGCAGGCGAAGAGGAAGGCGGAAGCAGAAGGTATGTCTGCCAAGTACGCGTGTGTCGAAATCGTTTTTGACGGCTTCTCGTTGTTCAGCTAAAGCCAAGGAAATAGAGGCGAAGAGGACCGCGACTAGACGCTAAGTTGTATCTCTTCTTGAATTATACACTATCAGTTGTTGTACTCTTACTGTGCCAGTATATGACTCAAATCAGACTGTGTTGTTAGACTATCCTCTACGGCATACAGAACCATGACACATCAAGTATATGGTATGATCCTCCTAATCGCAGCGGCTTTCATGGCAACCTGCATGTGCCTCCAATAAAGCAACTGTACTCGGGCACCACTACTGATGTCAGGATGGCTGTCTTACGACGCGCCTCCAAGGTGAGTAATGCCCCTTCCGACAAAAGTACACTTGCTGGAATACACAGTCCACCATCACTGCTCTCCGTACGGCGCCATTCATCGTCTCCCATGACAATGCAATGTATCATTCCAGACTCAGTGATGGTGACGTCGACCCGCGGCGGGCTTCCAGCCCGGCGTTTGGCATGCCTGTTTCGTGTCAGTCACACAATTCAATACAAGGCAACGATGAGAACGGCACACCAACCATTGCATTGCTGGAGTCGGCGTTTGATATGCCGAGGATGACAGAATCTGCATTCCGTTGCGCGTCCAGTCCGAGATTCAGGCCAGATCCTGTAACTGCTCAACGACTGTAAGTGACGTTTATTGCGCAGCAAATCTATAGACCGACCTCGTTACCAGAGATTCCGGGCTCACGCCCAGCCTTCGTCTCTAACCAGTATCCAGCGCTTGCGCACACAATACGCGAACGAAGCCCAAAGCACTGTGCTCTCGACTCCGGCGAGGGCGTCCGCAACGACTGTCGGCACCAAATGCCCAGGCGCGCGCGAGGGCCAGTCGGCGAAATGCAACTTCAGCCCTACTAGTGCGGTCGCGCCGCTCCACGCGGCAGACAACAGCCCGAGGAGCACCAAGGTGCCTGGGCTCTCGTACACGTAGAGCGAGAGGCGCCATGTCGCGGCGAGGAGGGCGTAGTTGACCGCGATGGTGAAGAGGGGGAGCGCGAGGAGCAGGCGGCAGGAGAATTGGATCCCGGAGGAGACGCAGAGGATGAAGACCGTGAGCGAGAGCACGGTCGAGGTAAACATGAGCGATGGCATGACTTCTGGTCTTGGCATATGCATTGGGCTTTGAACTCTTGTTGACGCGGGGCACGGGGTAAGATCCGTGCGAGGCCGCACCAGGCGAACCTGTAGTTCTGGATAAGTAGGCAGTCGGTTTGTATATCGCGAAGGGGTGGCAGTGCGTACTTACTCTGCGACGTGCTGCAGCAGCGTGAATGTTGACGTACAGTTGCAATCTTCGTGGCGTATTTGGTTTAATTATACCTTGGCGCACATTGTGGTCGATATGAAGGAAGCAGTCGTGGGAGGGGAAAACCGTCGGATCGTCCAACTCCTGCCCTGAGTCAAGGCTTCTCATAAGATGTACTTATATGTAGCTCTGGCGTTTCCTGTCAGCGGCCCGAATTTGGTTCCAAAGTGGCAGGAGCAACTGGCGATCAGCCAGCTGCGACATTATTGAACTGTATGTCGGTTGAAACGTTGATAGGGCAATGGGCTTTGATATAGATACATGACGCATACTGCATAATCATGACATATGCATATGGCGTACAACCGCAACCCACGACGACCGTGACATCGCAGTGTCTGAATCGGTCCGTACTACCTTGAAAGACCCAGGCCTTTCCCGGTGGCGGTGGATCAGATGCAAACGAAACCATCTAGACAGAAGTCAATTCAGGATCATTATGAAGACGACATACCGCCACATATATCAAGACCGTAAGCTGTGGCAGAGCAATTACAGTTCCGGAAGCTGCGTCTGCATTGAACAACCACATAGCGCACGTTTCTACCGGACTATACAACATAGGTACCCCAGAAGTTCGGCTGAAGGCCTGTCGTGAAGGCGAACATCAGGAAGTCAGAAGCACTACGGACACTCACGGCATCCAAACATCCCTCCCGGTCGTCGGACAACATCGCAATGAACGTCGGGAAGAACCTTCCGCGAGCGGCTCGATGGTAATCCCAAGGCCCCCTTCACGACCTCCCGCTCACCTCCTCCAGTTCCTCCAAATCCTCCTCTCTAGCCCCCCTCCTCAACGTATCAACCCTTCTAAGCGCCACTCGCATGTCCTCCGGCGTGGGCACCCCGTCCACGCCGACCCAATCCCGCATCCACAGCACCAGCTTCGCATACTCGCCCGACGCGCCATCCCACTGCTCAAGCAGCGGCGCATTCATGCCGACCTCGCCCCAATACATGAGCGCAAACGCGAGCGTCTTCTTGCGCGGCAGGATCTCCAGCTCGCGCATCCACGCGAGCGCGAGCGGGATCTCCGACGCGAGGCGGCGCGAGCCGAGCAGGATGATGTACGAGCAGAACAGGCGGTCCGTGAATACCACTTCCGGGTAGACGACGACGGGGTGCAGGCCCTTCTTGAGCAGGATGTCTGGGGGCGTGACGACTGTCGGCCGCCGGAAGAGCCGCTTTAGGGGGCTTGTGGCGATGTCGTCGGCGGACTCCCGGAGCGCATGCGCGGGGGACTCGACGGCGGAGAGGTGTGGGAAATGGCTGAACAGGACGTAGCGGAAGAGGTCGCGTGCGCGCCGCCAGGCCACCGTGGTGCCCCACATCTCATTGACCTTGGTGTCCGACACGAGAAGGTGTCTGAGGCCCTTCAGCGCTGTTCTTCGCGCAGCATTTTGAGACACTGACGCGTCGAGTTGCGGTTCGGTTAGTGCAGGGGGTTGTTTGCGAGCGGAGCGGAAGGGGTTGGAGAGGCCGAGCTCGTGGAAAGCTCCGGTGAAGCTGGCAAAGAGCTGGCTCGCCAGACGAGAAGCATTGAGCAAGATCGACAACGTCGTGCTGTCCGGTCGCGCACCCCACAGCAGCTCCATATTGTCCCAAATGTAGAAGACGATATCTGGACGTTCGACATGACACAGAGAGGTCATGAACACGTTCAAGATCGAGACATCGAGGCGCTGGCTTTCTTCCTCTATCACTGACATTCGCCTCGGGATCACGTTTGCATCTACCTTGGACGTCTTGTATTCCCTCTCCAGCAGTGCGAGTGCCTTGTCGGGGCTCTTGGTCTTCGTCAACACGTCCATCCCGACGCCCACAGACAGGCGATCCAATGGCAGGCCAGAGCTCGCGTATTCGTCCCAGACTCGACGAGCCAGCTCGAAGTCGCGCCTGCGGAGTAAACCGCCGATTAAGATCGAGTACGTCGCCGGCGTCGCTGCCTCGAAGCCCCCCGCAGCATGGGGAGGCTTATTCGTACGGACGAACTGGAAGGCGTCGTACAGATCCTGGGAGGAGATGGCGTTTGACCGTACGAGCCGAGTCAGCAGGTTGGTCCAGCCAGCGGTAGACTTGAGTCCGCGCAATCTTGGTAGCACTGAACGGGGTCTGACAAGTTTTTGCCGCAATTCGGCGTCTCTATCGCCAGTCGTCCGTGAGTGTATTACAGGTCGTTCCAGGAGATTTTGAAGATACGCCACGAGGTCCAGAGAGAGCGAGGCCTCGTCTATGGGAGGGGTGTCCTTTGAGGCACTGTCCTGTGGGAGTTGTGGAGACATGAATTTTCTGACAGCATTGTCGTAAGAGGTAGCGCTGTGGATAGCCCCGCGACTAGAGAAAATCTTGACATATGCTTCTAGATGTGTGCGGGTGGGGGTAAAGCCCTCGCTAACCATCCGTACGCGAAGAGCATCGGTAAGTTCGATTGTAATGAACCGGTTTGTAAGGAGCGCGAGGTACGTTGAGGACGTAAGGGTCAGTTGGCGAGTTCGCATGGCGTCCAGCAGATTCATAGTGAGGCGGCCCAGATAATGTCCACTTTGTTTTGAGACGGCGAGGCGGGACATACATTGCAGGAAGAGATTGAAATGCCATGCTTCTTCGTAAAGGGGAAGACCAATGAAGATAGACACGACGCGCTCTAGCGGCTGCCAAACTCGATGAGAGCCGAGGATGCAAGCGGCAAGGATCAACAGCGACGGCCGCATTTCAGGTGATGTGTAAGGAAGATGTGCGATGACCATAGAACAAGCCTGATGCGCGTGTGTTTGAGACCGAATCTTCCGATATAAGAGGTATATAATGAGCCATGTCGGTGGACGGTCATCAGCACGGAGAGATGACGACGTGTATATCAGGTCATCATCTTCATCGGTCTTCAACACCTTGGCATCAAAGTAGGCAGTTGCAGAGTCAAGGTTCGGAGAATAGAGGACGTGACCCCATGTGCGATACTCTGCCAAGGGGATCCCGCACTTCTTCAAGAGTGGGAGCAGTTCGAGGGCAGAAGACTCCTTATGGTGACTCTTGATCATGGAGAGAGCATTCCAACCTGGATATTCGGAGTTCTTCTGCATGAGCCTCACCACGCGCTCGAGGACCATCTTGGAGCTCCTGGAGTCGCCCCCTGGCGCAACTGCCGTCGTTGCGAGCGATCGAAAGCATAGGATATTACGATTTGCTCGACCAAGAAAAGGAGCGATGCTCTGCATGCGACAGGGGCATCTGTACGTCGGAAAATGTTAGAAACATAGCATCAAGAACGCGAAAAAGAGCATGCCTGTCGAGGAGAAGTCTGGAGCAGGTGGTGGAGGAAAGGATGGAGGACGCGCCTGTGACGGAGACGTGCTCGCTCGCCACCACAAACAGACGTCAACAGAGCGGAGCGATATTTGGGACGGCGGTCTGCTGCACCGTGTCCTCCTCCTGTTCTCCTCCTACTGATAGCAGACCTCCCTCAAAGCGATGCCCCGCATTCTTTTTGTCAGCGGCTTTCACCCCGCGACACGCGCTCGCGATCTCGCGTACGAGTTTGAACGGTCCGTGTGACACGCCTCCAATACCACGCGTCTTTACTGACTCTCCGACCTCAGGTATGGCCCTCTTGTCAGGTGCGACGTCCCCGCGCCTCGCAACCCACACGCACACTCCAACCCGTAGGTGTCCCCTCTTCTTACCCTCCGCCGTGGTTTTTTGCTTTAGTGCCGAGCCGAGAGCGACCTGTCGAGTTTCAATGTGACGTCGAGGACGAGATACTGCGCACGAATCATTGCCTACCCGTTCGCCCCCACACGGGCTTTTACCGTCCCTTTCCGTTTCGTACGCTCGCTCGCTCGAGAACACCGTCGTCGTCGATTCGATCGCGCTTTCCGCAATCCTTCGATGCTCCGCTTCTCCGTACCCGTCGCCGTTCGAACGCTCGCTCAACATGCCTCCTCCTCGATCACCTCGCAGTTACGCCTTCGTCGAGTTTCGCAGCAACAGGGACGCGGAGGATGCTTACTATGATATGTGCGTGGCCATGATCTGTGTCCTTGGACGCTGCCGACTTACTCTTTTTAGGCACGGGAGGCATTTTGAAGGGTCACGTTTGAGCATTCAGGTGAGGATTAGGCGTATACGCGCTAGTGATGTATTCGTATTGATCCCGTGAATAGTGGGCGAAGAATCCTCCGTCGTCGGTTTGGCGCTATGATCGGGACAGGCGCTCGCCTCCTCACCGCAGGGGCGACCGTGACCGCTCTCGTAGCCCCCGGCGTCGCAGTGATCGGGACAGGGACCGTGGTGATGACCGCGATGAGGATCGCAAGCGCGAGAGGAGGCGTAGTAGGAGCCCTGACCGCAGGAAGCGGAGCCCTACTCCGGAGAAGAAGTCAAAGGAGGAGGACAAGGCTAAAACACCGCCGCCTGCTGCTGCTGCTGAGGAAGTCAAAAAGGACGAAGAGAAGGCTCGCTCGCCTTCTGACGACCATTAAGCATGCACCTTCTGTTCGTTTCCGATTATGCTTCGTAGACTGCTGTCAAAAGTTTATTATAATTTCGGAGCTATGCTTCCAATGTTTGTCCGTCGTTATCATGACTTTGTTGTTATGGCTGCTATGTAGTCCTGTCAATGTGCATACTGTTATTTAATCCAGACTACATATGGTTCTGCTATTTGACGCTGTGGACGCTGGATCTGACTGCAGAAATTGGGTTCATTCATGTTCTGTGATTACAGTGTACACGCGCGGCGCGTGCCCAGCCGGTCATTACTACCTTAGTAGCTGCCACTACCACTTTCACCTGAAACTTCCCTTTCCTTCCCTCGTACACCAACAATTCGCTTCCCACCAGTCTCTTTCAGTGCCAGACGGAAACCAACATTCCCTTTCAACTTGTCTTTTTCTCGCTTCGCAGACTCAATGGCTAACCCCAACTGGGTTCCAACAGTGAACGACCTTCGGGTATGGCTCCATCAACACCTTTACCGCGAATACACTGCATGAGCTGTCGTTACTTCTAGGTCAAACTGTGCTATATCTGCCGTGAAGAGGAGCCCTTCGACAGTCAGTAATACTCGAAGCCCTCACGTATGACGTAGTTCGTTAAACGCACACAGAACCCGACGACCCTCCACGACCATGGACACACCCCTGCAGCTGCACCCTAGTAGCGCACGAATCATGTCTCCTCCAGTGGATCATTGCTGCGCAACAGAACCCAGACCGTGCCGCGAATGCGCTCAAATGCCCGCAATGCGGCGCGAAATACGAGCTGGAGAGCAAGAACCCGCTTACGCTCCGGCTCATGAACGTGTGGAATCGCTCGCTGGCACGCGTCGGGAAGATCATCACGGTATCCATAGCTGGCATTGTTGTGATGTCGTTCGGCGCCGGTATGTCCCCGCTTCTTGAGTAGCCTCAGCTGTATCCGCAGTCGCCTCTGACATGTCTGTATTCTAGGCATGTACGCCCTCTGCACGTCCTACGGCGCCTTCGCGATGCAAGAATTCATCGGCAAGGACCTCTATGATCAGATCCTCACCGACGACCCCGCCAAGTGGCCGTGGTACGCCTTCCTGAACCTGCCGCTCATCCCGCTCAGCCTCATCGGGGCGCGCACGCCCTTCATCGTGAGCATCTCGCCGCTCGTCCCGCTGCTCTCGGGCTGGCCGTTCGCGGGGCCCGTCTCGGGCGGGAGCCAGACGCAGAGCCTCTTCACGCGCCTCACGGGCGGCGCGGCCGGCTCGAGCCAGTGGGCGAGCAAGGTCGCGTGGTGGCCGCCCTCGCCCGGGCTCGTGTGCGCGCTGTTCCCGTTCGTGCGCACGCTCTACCAGGTCGGCCGCCGCCGCGTCACGCGCTGGGTCATGAACACGAACAAGGACATGCCAACGCCGCGCCTGTGGACGGTCAACGAGGACGGCGAGGGCTTCCTGCGCATCCGCATGGGCGACAACGCCGATGCGCGGCAGGGGCAGGGGGCGGAGCGTGCGCAGGGGGCGGGGGATGCGCAGGAGGGCGACGCGCAGGGCCAGGGCAGGCGCGAGCAACCGCCCGCGGTCGACCTGCTCAACGACCCGAACGAGGACGCGGGCATCGCGGCGGAGCGCACGATCCGCCTCTCCGGCGGCTCGATGGGCCGCATCATCGGCGGCGCGCTGATCCTGCCGACGGTGTCGCGCCTCATGGGCTCGCTCCTCCTGCGCCTGTCCGCGCACTCGTCCATCCTCGCGCGCATACTCGCTGTGCGCAAGGAGAAGGCGTCTGTGCCCCTCTGGAGCGGGCGCCTGGTCGACGCTGCGGAGTGGGATCGTAAGAGCTCGTTTGAACGGCTTAGTCTGATATTGCAGAGATCGTGGATGGGGAGTAGGCTGTGGTTGGAGAGCGATCCGATTTGGTGGCGGAATGCGCTGGGGTTGGGACTGTTCATTGTGGTGCGTATACCGTTATGGTTTGGATTTTTTGGTGAAGGGATGGAACTGACTTGTTTGCGGACAGACAAAGGACTGCTTGCGGCTGCTTCATCTCTGGCTGGCGAAGCAGGAGCTCGAGAGCCGACATGTGAAGAGCAGGTCGTTCTCTGGCATCGACCCGAGGGAATTGGATCTCGTTGAGCCGTCGGAGCGTCGACCACGTCTTGGGGCATGAGATTTTCAACCATGTAGCATCGTGTTATCATCTGTAGACTAGTGCTTTTTTGGATCTCGAGCATAATTTCTTGCATCCCCATCAAAACATTGCAGCGTGTAATACAACATCCCATTGAGTGTGGTGACTGGTGGCTGAAATACAAACAATCGATACTACTTGACACATCAATCTACCTCTAACACGGTGCCGCGCTGTACACTTCCCCACCCTGTCAAACATACGTGAGCTCTCTATCACAGGAGGAAGGGGACACAAAGACTACTTACCGACCAACCGCCAATGCTTCTCAATACGACGAGACAGTGCAACCTTCTCGCCAACCTCCGTACACGCTGGGGAAGTCAACTGGATCTTCGCCAGGTCAGCCTTCACGCTGAGAACACGGCCACCCGTCGAGGTGGAGCCGATGTTGATGAGCAGCAGCTCGTTCTTCACAAGTTTGGTCACCTTCGTTTGCTTCTTGTCTTCCGTCTTGACACCGAGTAGTCGGCGGAGCAAGAACAGACTGATTTCAAGTTCTACAGAATACGTTAGAACGGGAATGGCCGCACCTCGTTCATCAAGAGAAACGGCTCACCAGTGTAAATCTGGGGCAGCTTCCCCACGGCGCCGAGCACCTGACCGACAAGACGATCCGCACGGCACAGCGTGGGGTCAATTTTTGTGCCGACACCGATGAGACCGCCAGGGACTGCGAACTGCAGGTGGTTGCTCTCGGCGTGCAGCGACACGATTTTGCTGAAGATGGGCTTGCAGCGGTTGCGGCCGGTGCTGTCCTTCGTGACGATGCCCGGGCGGATCTCGACCTCCTGGCCGAGACGCAGCACGCCTGTGAGGATGGAGCCGCCGGCGACGCCGCCCTTTAGCTCGTCAACCTCGGCACCGGGCTTGTTGACGTCGAAGGAACGGATGACGATGAGGCGGGGGTCCGAGGTGAAGTCGCGGACGGGTATCGGTATGCGCTTCACGATGTACTCGTTGACCGCGTCGATGTTGTATTTCAGCTGGGCGGATATTGGGACAATGGGTGACGACTCGGCGACGGTACCTGCGTAGAGGGGTCGGACGTCACGTTAGCATGGGTTCTGTACGTCTGAGGACGCCGATGACTCACCCTTGACAAAGGCGACGATACTCTTTTGGTGCTCCAGCGCCTGGGCCTCTTTGATGAGATCGACCTTGTTCTGCAGGATAATAAGGTGTTCCAGCTTCATAATCTCGACTGCAGCAAGATGCTCGGACGTCTGCGGCTGGGGGCAAGTTTCGTTCGCGGCAATGAGAAGAAGTGCGGCGTCCATGACTGCGGCACCGTTCAACATCGTGGCCATCAGAATATCGTGACCGGGACAGTCGACGAAGGAGACATGTCGGATGAGCTTCATTCGGTGGCCGCATCCAGGTCTCTCGCAGGGAGGGTTGTCCTCCTTGTCCGAACGATATGAGCGGTAGCATCCCGGTCGCGGGCAGGCTTCGTTCTCGCACTTGTAGATCTGAACGCGCAAACTTCAGCAGCACGTCGTGCGCCGTGCAGGGCGGTGCTTACCTTGGCATTCGCGTACCCCAGCTTAATCGTGATGTTCCGCACCAACTCGTTCTTAAACCGGACCGTCTGCACACCTGAAATGGCCTTCACGACTGTCGATTTTCCGTGGGCGACATGTCCGATCGTGCCTGCAAGCAATACGAAAACGTGAGCCCCCGGACCCAGAAGCCGGCGCGCAGCGCAGCGTACCGAGGTTTATCGTCGCCTGCAAAGCGGCATGAGAACGCGCGAACACTGGAATCGGAGCGAGATTGCGCTCACCTGTTTTGAAATCACCTCAGGTGATAGAGGCGTCAATTTGGAGACATCGACTTCGATCTTCGGGACGGCGTCGGCTTCCTCCTCCTCGTCGGAGTTGGATTCTTCGTGGTTTTTCTGCAGGGTTTCATCGCCGGCCATGCTGGGCAGGTTTTGATGAGGATAGGGCGTCGGAGGGTCGCGCGGGACGGGGGAGGGGCAAGGGTACGGCGAGCAGCTAGGCGGTGGGCGCTTGCGAGACTGACTTGACTCAAGTTTTGCGCGCGATCGGAGTTTCAATCTCGTATCTCTTCTGTCATCGCTTCGACTCCGTCCTTCGACCCCTTCCTGCCCAATATCTCAAATATTATAGTTATTGTCCCAAAAATGGAGCGAGGCATTGACTTCACCTCACTTACAGCTATTGGCTGATAGTGTGCTTTTTTTACGCTCTTGACCTGTCCTCTAGCTATTTCACGGGCCACTTTTGAAGCCGGATGCCAGCAAACAACACCTACACAGTAGCTCAGGCTTTGACACAAGCCCTTGAAAAGCGGCGCCAGGTGACTTACATGTTCAATTATTCTTGTACTGCATGAGGTGCTTATCTTCTGTGATATCTACGCAGATGTTCACGCTGACACTGCGTGATGTGATTGCACTTTCTACCTTCCGAGCCCAATCCTTCAATCCTGTCTTGCACTCACCCGGCCATAAATCCAGCGGATATATCAGGAGCAACGCATGGGATATAAATGGGTTACCAGCTTGTTTCTAAGGTCCACCGCGACCCCCATCCAAAAATATTCTTCCACCAAGACGGATATAAAGCACGTGCAACTACTTCCGGCGTACTCACTTTTTGAGTTGACGTTAACCTTTATTATAGAGCACGTCAATAATTAACATAGGGGGGCCGAAACAGGGAACAATTAGTTCGCCCCACCCCGGTGAATTGATACTTTCGAGTGTATTTGTCGTCCTTGTGCAAAGCCTTGGGACAAAGGCGGGTACGGGGTATTTTGTCCCAGCTCTCGGAAAACCCGTCGATTTTATGCCTTATTGCGGGCACGTGCTACAGGAGCCTGTTTGACACCGTCCGTGAGTGAATCACCTATGACTTTGGACCTTTACGATTTGCCAGAACTCACGACTAGCAGGAATAGCCGAAATAAAAGGCGCATGATATTACGGCTATGAGCTACACGCGTACGGCTCGAAGGTCGAGACGGAGTGTTTTACTGAATGACACAAGCGTGGGTTTATTAAAAACAGCAGGCTCAGTCGCTTGTCGCTTGATTCATATAAATGTGAACACCCAGGTGTCGTAAACAAATGTCCCACACGCGTGCGAGAAAGACCGACTTCCAGGAGGTTTGCCAATCGTTTCTGGGGTGCCAGTGTCGTTGACCGGCTGCGTACGAGAATTCGGTCGTTCTCGCCTACCCCACCGCGTTCGAGGTAGGTCTTCGCCAAACCGCACGGTAATGAGTCTGCTAACAAAGGGTATTATTTCCTACGAAGATTGTTACCGAACACGACCGTCAAAACTTGTCTGCCCAGGTCTCGGTATATACCAGTCGAGTTCTAATCTTAGAAACCAAGCTCACATTCACAATCATATAGATACCATACGGGAACAATGCGGCGCACCGCTCGGGCTGCCACCTAAATACCATTGTCTCCAGCCCCGCTTCACCAAAGACAACTGTCCCAGGTACTGATAGGAGAATATGAACATGTGTCCAAGTCCACGCTTCGGCGGGCCGGGTGCAGTGGTGTTCGCGGTTCGAGGTGCGCCGATGGCGTTGTCATCTATCACCGCGGGAGCCCACGCTGAGCCGCTTGGCTGCAGATACGGATGTGGGTGCGGATTGGGAAGGACGGGCGCCGGGCGCCGCTGGCCGCTGGTTCCCTCGATAATATCGTCGAGCGTCTATGGCGGATGACTGGTGACATCATGGCAGGCGGGAGGGCCCGCAGGGATCTGCTGAGTGCTCATCAAGATTCGATGGTGGGTATTCAGCAGATCGTTGCCGTCAAACCTCACGATTAGCCGCAGCGAACAAGCTTACCGGGTGCATTTAGCAAATCGCAAATCACGCGAGTGAGATGCCGGCGGACGGTCCAGGTAACAGATACATTACTCGATACAGTGAGATGCAAGTACAAACATAGACAGATGAGAGAACATTAGAACATAGAACATCGAAACCCACACGCCGTGTCATACTGAAACCTAGAACCCAGGACCATCAGATCAGCCATCTACCACCACGCCGATCCGGGCATCGAGGAGAAATGAAACTCACCGGAAGGCATAGCGACGTCGATGGTCGACAGCCAGAATGAAAGGAGTGACTGCGGCCCATGAAGCGTGAGTCGTACAAATACACCCATCTACCCGCACACCCGTCCCCATTCCACACGTACGCCCATAATTCATACTCGACCAGCACGCCGCGATCGGTGATGCGGCCCCGCAGAATACGCCCGCGCGTTCGCGCCTCGACAAAGGATGCCGAATTGGCGCGGGCGTGAGGGTCGCTGGACGTAGACCATCGGCGCATCGTCATTGTCCTCCGCATCGCTGTCCGAATTATCCTCCGAGTCTGCGTCCGCAAGCCAGCCAGATTCCCGCCGCGGGGAGCGGGTGCGCGCGAGCAGCCGAACCTCCGCCGCAGGACGGTCGAGGCGCTGTCGCGGACGACCGCGCGCCGCGGCTTTGTACTCGTGCGGGAGGAGGGGCGGTGCTAGAAATTTAAAAAATGTCGATTTAGAATAAAGCAAGAACAAGGAGGGACGGAAAGGGAGGAGGAAGGGCGGCTTACGGGGCATGAGCGCGCTTGACGCTGGCGGGAGGCGCCTGCCTGATGTGCGCTGATGTGCGTCGTTCGAGTGATAGATGAGGGCTGAGGGCGGTGGCGTGCCCGTCTCGGGCGAGGCGGCCCCGGAGGACGATTCGCCCTCAGAGTCACTCCGCCTGATGAAGAGCAACGTAGTGAGCGGATTTAGTAATCGCCTGAAGCGACCTGTGGACGTGGGCGCGAGTCAGCACTGTAAAGCCCTAATGGCGGTGAAAGGGAAAGAAAAAGTCTAGTACATTCTACGGCGTCCTGGTCGATATCGGCCTGCCGCTCCCTGAGCGCCCTCAGGATGTCAAAGTAGACAGATTTGTACTCGCGCATTTCAGGGCGGCAATAGGCGAACTCGTACAGGTTGATCCCGGCACGCGTGAGCGTGAAGCGAGATATCTATGAGGTGTGTCAGCGGAATTCAACGGGAGTGCAAATGGGGATCGTCAGGCGAAAGGGCCTGCGACCGATTTTTACCTCCACGAGTGTGACAATCTATGTATGCGATGGTTTTGTAAAATTTAGCCTATGTGAAATTCGGCGTAGAGTGGAGGAGGGGAGCCCCACCTTTTTGGTGTGTCGTCTAACTAAATCGCTGGCGAGCGTGCGGACTGTCGCGAGCAGCTCGTGCGCAGCGGATGAAAAATCTCGCAAGGAAATAAGACGTTGCGCGAGCTCGCCCGCGTGGGTCTGTAAATCCGCTACGGGATAGAGGGACATCGTAGCGCGGGAGGGAGGAAATAAAAGGCAAGCGAGGGAGCACCGAGAAGTGAGTGGCGGGAAGAGAGAAGGATGTCGCGGCACAGCGTTTCTATGAAGTTCCATAATAAAACACCAAATGAAGCCCGAGAACGAGGGTCAGTGGCACGGGGACCACGGCACGATCCGGCATGACACGGCGGAGACACGAGCAATCCAAGGCCCGCCGTGCAGTTGTGGCCCGTCCACCGACGCCTCGCATCTCCCAGATTCCCCGCGTGGGTCCCACGCTGGCGGGGCGGGGTCGGACCTGCCCCAGCTCAGGATCTCTTTGTCCGGGTCTGTGCAGGGCGCCCTGGCCTGTCCCCGCTGATGCGTCCATCGCCGGCCGCACCTTCCCCTTTTGGGTGTGCGCCGCCGACGCATTTTGCCGCCGGCCGGGCGCCACTGTCGCGGAGTCAAGTTTACGACCCCCGGCCGGTGCTCGGCAGTACCCGAGTCTTCCTCAAACACGCGCAAATAACGCGCTCGTGCATTGTCACCGGTCGGCCGACGCGTCTACGGTTGCATTCAACAGCATACCACTAGACGCCCTGCATCTCGCGCATCTGCAGCTGGTCCTCTATCTTTACGATGGAGTCGATATCTAGTAGGCAGATCGATGAAGAGCGCAAGCAGGCCGAGATTCGGAGGCAAATTGCACTGCTGCAGGCACAACTGACAGACTCTGGCACACAGACCCCGGACGCTGTACCCCCAGCCGCCCCCACCTCTCCAAAGAGGAAACGCTCGGAATCCGCAGTTCTTGCGCCAGATACCCCTTCCAGTGCGTCAGTCGGCTGATGCTGACGCTGTGTGCCAGATCTGACGATCCACACCACGTAGAGAAGCGCAGAACGAGTCCGGAGCATGGAACAGGACACCATGCAAGCGCGAGTAATGGAAATGGATCGCGCTACCCTAGCGCACGAAGTGGCACCGGTTCTGCACCACGCCCCGTCCTGAAGGCCAGTGCACCGCAGCGGGCAACTGCAGCAGCGCCACCGAAGCCAGCCCCGTCCAACGTGCTCGCGAACCTCTCAAAATTCAGCAGTGGCCCCCGGCCATCCGAAAGAGTCGAAGAGCCGGAGCGCTCGACATCGTTCACCGCTAAGCCTGTGTAGGTGCTGTTTCATATATGGGGAATGTCGTGTCCCGATTGACAGCATCCTGGTCCACGCAGCACGATGGAAGCGCCGCCGGTCGTCCACGCGGCGGCGCGCGATGACAGGCTGGCCCTCATTGAGGAGCTGGAGCCTGGACCATACGACCACAAGGCGCCCTTCGATGACCCCCTCTTTGAGAGGCTCGAACCGCACTCAGGCATCTACCTCTCGTAAGCCTACTCTCCCAGCCAACCCCAGAGTATCTAAATTGATTAATCTTCACATCGCAGCTCCCGCACGACCCCACACGAGGACATCCAAGAATACATGAGCGGGCGCTTCTTCCTCTCGCCCTCTAAGCTGTACTCCGCCATCCGGCTGCTCCCGAACAACCAGGGCTACGACGTGCCCGTCGCCGGGGACTGGGTCACCATCGCCGTCGTCGCAGAGCGCGGCCCGATCCGCACGTCGCAGGCGCCCGTTCCGACCGGGCCCGCGGAGGAGCGCGACGACGACGAGAACGACGAGATGGAGGACCCGCTTGCGCCTGCGGGCAAGGGCAAAGGGAAGGACAAGGACAAGCCGCCCGCGAGGCGCGGTGGGCGCAAGTATGTGAACCTGAAGCTGATCGACTTTGGTGCGCGCTCGAAGACGTCGGCGAGCGGTGGCAAGGCGGTCATCCGCGGTGATGCGTTTTTGGCGCTGCTGCTGTTCGAGTCTGACACGTTCGATACGGTGAAGAGAGATGATGGGAGCAAGGAGAAGATCTATAAGGGCGGGAGTCGCGGTGCGTTCGAGGCGATGGCGAAGCTGCGGGAGGGCACGGTCGTTGCGCTGCTGAATCCGCGCATCCTGAAGCCTTTCCAGGCGGTGCGTTTTGTCCCTTTCTCCACCCGATCATCCCGAATGCGGATGCTGATCGTGGCGTGTCGCCACAGAAATCGACCGGCGCACCGCACCCGACCAATAATATCCTCGCCCTGACCCCTGAGTCGGCGTCGGCGATGGCGATCATCGGGCAGGCGCGCGATCTGGGGATGTGCACGGCCGTCAAGCGCGACGGCAAGAGGTGCGGGAGCTGGTGCGACAAGCGCGTGAGCGATGTGTGCGAGTACCACATTCAGCAGGCAGTCCAGCACCGGCGGTCGGGACGTGCAGAGTTTTCTATCGGGTACGCATCGTGTCCAACATCTTTTGTCAATCCTCTGACGCCTGGCGTATATGTAGGACGTCTGGAATGTCGAATACTGCCGCGTCGAAAAAGAAGGCTGCGTACGACCCGCGGCGGCAGTGGGGCCTCAAGCCCGAAGGCGACGCGATACAGACCGACTCTGGCGGTGCGACGTACGTTGTCTCGGGAAACGTCGTGTCCGGCTCGTCCGCCGCGCGGGGGATGTTTATTGGTGAGAACATGGGCCGCGAGGCGCAGGCACGGGCCCAGCGCAAGGCGAACGGGGTGGATACGGACCGCGCACTGAAGCGGCTGCTGGAGAGGGACAAGGAGGGGATGAGGGCGGTGGAGAAGGCGAGGGAGTACGCTGCGCTTATGAAGGAGAAGGAGAAAGAGAAGAGCGGGGGAAGTCGGGCGAAGGATGCAAGAAAGAGGAAGGAGAAGGGCAAGGGTAAAGAGAAGGAGCAAGATTCAAAGGCGGGGGCGACAGTGGCTGATGCTGGCGAGGCCAATCAATGCACGGAAGAGACTACACAGTCAGCCAGTCAAAAGACGTATTCTGCGGAGATGATCAAGCGGCTGGGTTTTGACCCAGCAGCAAAACCGGGCCAGAGGCGGGAGGACTCGGATATCCAGAACAAGGTCAGTGATAAGTCTACGAATCTCTCAACAATCGACTAATGCGTAGGTGTGGTGTCCAGCTTCGAGAGTTGGCATCCAAGCGGTCAGTGAAAGACATTGAGCTTGGCCCAAGACCTGGTAGGAGCCGTTCCGCGGTATCTGCACCCGTCAAACGCTCTGCCGATATACCGAAGGCGCCTTCCGAAGAGCTTGAGTTCCCCGACATGAGTGATGACGACGAACTGGAGAGACAAGAGAAGGAAGCATTTGGCAAGTCTCTCGATCGCCCAGCAAAGGACCCCTCGAACAGCATGGTTTATTTGGACAGCAGTGACGATGACCTGGTGATAGAGCCATGAGATATTACGCGAGCACGCAGCATCCTGTACTATCTACTACCCGCATTTAATTTATTTGAGGAACAACATTCGGAACATCGATTCGGAGCTCATAAGGGATGCACTGCCTCAGCCGTGAACTACGTGAGTTGCCTAATGCGGGTAAGACGGCAGAGCCGCGGAGTTGGGCGCGCGGAGACTCCCACGTTCATTCACACCTCGCAGATTCCGTTAGCGCCCATGAAGTTTCCCCGCAAATATGAACCACGGATGGCGCCCTGGCCGACGCCGCGCGCACACGGCGAAAAGCCCAAAGCAACAAATATGCACGCTTCGCGGGCCATGATGGCTTGATTTGGAGTCGCCCAGGGCACTGGAGTCTGGCAGGTGATGTGGGGAACAGCAGCCGAGTGATCACAGGACGAGCACAGCAGCTACACAAGCGACGTCGCTGCCCCACACCCCCAAATAGCAACTGTACCCCACATTCTATTCATACTTTATTGCGATGCGGGGCGCGCGAGGGCCTTTTCCCCGTGCGTTCATCCTTGCCCGTGCGCGACGCCGACTCCTCTGAGCCCCCCGTCCTCCGTACGTCCTCTCCATGGCCTGTCGTCTCCTAGCCTGCATGCTGACATCTGCATCGCTCGCCACAGCTGCACCATGGCACGCGCACTCATTTTGCCACGACCGCTGTTCGCGCTCACGCTCGCTACACTCACCCTCTCCGCCGCGATCTTCGTCCTCGCGATGCTGGACCTCGGCACCGTCTCCTTCTGGCTGAACCTCACCGGCGGCGGCGTCACGATCCTGCACGACGCGACGCTCATCAGCCTTGCGCGCCGCGCCGCACGGAACGAGACTCCGCTGTTCTTTCCGCCCGCCGCGTCCATCATGAACATCCTCTTCCTCGGCGTCTGCGCGTTCATATACACCGCCGGCCTCGCTATGACGGCGTACAGCGCGCACTTTGCGGCGAGTGGGGAGATCAGCTGGGGCACGCCCGCAGGGATGGGCACGATCATCGCGCAGGCGGTCATTGGGGGAATCAACATCATCTTGCTGCTCACCACGGCGGTGTGGTGCCTCCGCTCGCGCAAGACCGGGCGCGAGTTCGGCTATGGCGAGTTCTGAGCACGTCTGCTGAGGTGTGTGTTGCTTCTCCTGGGATACCTGGTGTGCGTGTTCTGAACCCAACTATGCAGACGTAAATGCTGTACTACCCGAATACCAACATCTTGACACCGATACCGACTTCTGCAATGTGCCAATGACGCCTTTTATATCCATATTATTTACGATATCCGAGTTTCATATCCTGACTCAAACGATGTTATGTTTTTTGGAATTACTTGCCCATTCGTCGCGGACCGTTCTGCCTCTGCATTTTTCTTGGTTGCAGTAGATCGAATTTTGACCGCGATGTTGCCTCGTCGTACCAGTATTAATGCACCTATGCCTCCGAGTCAGCTGAATGTCTCAAGACCCCTTGCGCATTCACATGTACTGGCACCGGCACTGGTACTCATACCAGTAGTAATCCGACTTCGAATCCCTGATATACAGCCCCCGAGTCTAAGAATGAACACATGCGCACTCCGCCGATTTCCGAATCAATTCCATTTCCACATTCCAGTTCCACAATCCACGCGCTCCGAGCGCATGCGCATATGCATATGATAAGTATCCGTAACTGTATCTATGTTCGCAATCGAAACCCACACAAGACCCAAAAGAACGAAACGAGAAGTCGTGAAGTGAACAGAGGCGGAGACAGGGAGGAGGCGGGTGGAAGGAGGCAGGCGGAGATGAGGAAGTAAGTACTGGTACTAGTGGACAGCTGCGCAGAGGCGGAGGCGGATACGGACGGGCGTGATGAGTTCATGAACGAGAATATGAGAATGGCCAGTGAGAAGCAAAATGAAAATGAGAACGAAGATGAGGAGTGAAGGTGAAGTGGAGAGCCAGACGAAAATGACAATGAGAGGGGGAGGAGAGAAGTGAGAATGAATATGCAAATGTAGTAGGGACGTCGACGGCCCCACATAGACGACAGACGAGACATAACCGGATGTAACACGAACCTAGACGACAAATGTACGACCAACGCGCAGTCATGTACAATGGTATCGAATGGTATGTTTGTACACGCATGCGGGCCGAGACCCCCAATGCGACTTTCACGTCGCCGTGTGGATGGCAAACGCGCGCTGTAGCGTATCCTCATCGAGCCCGCGCAGCTTCAGACAACGCTGGAACAACTTGCGGTCGACGGGGAACTGCACGCGGCTGGCGAGATGCTGCCCCGCGACGAGCGCCTTGATCGTGCCCGCGATGAGGCGCTGCTTCTGCACGTTGATCAACGGCTCGAGCTGCATTGCGGGCGGCAGCGGCGCGAGAGTTGCGAACACCTCTGGGTGCGCTGGCGCGTTGAAGTTCCCCGTTTCCGCGTCGACGCCGACTGCCTCGTTCGGTGCTGTCGGGTCAATGAGGTCTGGAAGCTGGCCGAAGCGATGCAGTTGGGAGAGGTAGATGCCTGCAAAATCACAATCATAAGCAACGCGTAATTGCTGAGTGACCACAGATGCGCACCGAGGAAGGGCACACACGCCGGCGGCTTCTGAGGTTTTGGCTCGGACCCAGCCTTGCTCTTCGCCGTCGAGCCCTTGTTTGACGCAACGTCCTCCGACACGCTTGGCGGCCCGGCGGGCTTCCAGTCCGCCATAGCGTCGACCGCGTTACGCATGTGCACAAAGTCGTCGTTGCTGTCGACGAACTGCGCGAGGTCCTTGAGCATGCGCACGTTATACACGTTCACGCGGTGCCACGACTTGTGCATCGCCTTCTGCACCCACTCCGTGTGCAGCCCGGCGATGATCGCCACGAGCGTCGCGAAGTTGTTGAACGTGTAGCATTTCTGCGGCACAGTTCAAAGGTCAGTAAGCTGGCCTGACCAATTGGTAGACAGAAGAATCACGTACCCAGGCGATCCGGATGAACTTGCCCACCAGAGCCGGACGCTCCGCCGGATGCGTCAGCACAATCTCCGAGAGCACAAAGTTCGCGACCAAATTGAAGCGTCCGCGCGCAGCCACGAGCGCACTCGTCTTCGCGCCCGAGCGGCCCTCGGCCTTCCAGCGCGCGCGCTCGCGGAGGAACTGGCCCCAGTCTAGTATGTTCGCGTCGTCTGCCGTGCCGCGCCACTCGTCCGACGTGAGCTCCTCGAACTTGACGCCGAGGAACAGCTCGCGGTCAATGACGGAGAAGTGCTGCGCGAGCTCTGCCGCGCTGTGCCCGTGCACGAACGAGCGGTGCGAGCGCGGCATCGGCTGCCCTGCTGGGTGCCCGAACTTGGCCAGCGTGGGGTTCGTCCCGGGCGGCGAGTTTGGCGCGGTGGGGGACTGTGATTGTGCTGGGGAGACGGAGACGCGGCTTTGCAGGATCTCGAGTGGCACGGCATCTTCGACGGGCGGCTTGTTGGCGTCAGCAATCGAGGGACCTGTAGACGCAGACACCGACGGCGTGGGATCTGAGGGCGCCGTCGTCGTTCCGTTCGACATCGACTGGGACACGCGAGCCACGGACGACGGCCGCGACTGCGTCGAGCCGTTGCGTGAGTGGTTCACCGACGATGGAGGCTCAGACTGGTACCAGCCGAGCGACTGTGTGCCCGATATATCAGTATGATGTGACTGCGACGCTTCCTCATCCTCGTCCTCATCCCCACCGTCCGACAAATCCGACGAGTAGCGCGGCTCCTCATCGCCGTGGTCGCCCGTCTCAATGCGCGAGCGCATCGTTTTGACCCACTGGTCGACCTTGG
This sequence comes from Dentipellis sp. KUC8613, assembly GCA_002286715.1. Classification (NCBI taxonomy): domain Eukaryota; kingdom Fungi; phylum Basidiomycota; class Agaricomycetes; order Russulales; family Hericiaceae; genus Dentipellis; species Dentipellis sp. KUC8613. Next base: position 320,488 of record NSJX01000025.1, on the reverse strand, counting down.
ATGCCTTCTGGCGCTGCTTCTGCGGGTTCATGTGGCCCTCGAGGCGCCGCAGCGCGTCGACGACATCGCCAGCCTCGTCGTCGTCGCTCAGCGAGTCCACGAGCGCGTCGACCTGCCACTGCTGAATCGTGCTGCCAAGCCCGCCGCCCATCGACGAGACCGCGCTCGACTGCCCAGACGTAATCGACTCGTGCGACGTCAGGCCCATCGACGACACGCTGTCGCGGTTGCGGTCCACGAACTCGAAGTCGCGGCGCAAAGGGAGCCGCCGCGCCGGCTTCTTGAGGCCGGGAGGGGCACTTGGATTGCTCATTTCGGAGGACGTGTCTGACAGATCGAGCTCGTCGACAGAGACAACCTCAGGTTGCCAGGAGTGCGGCCAGCCGCCCGGGCGGTCGAAAGTGCTCGAATCCTGCGAGGGGCGGGGCGAGATGGGTACGCCATAGCTCGAGGAGCCAGAGGAACCTGCAGAGCTGGGCGCGCGGGGAGTGGACAGTAGGGAGACCTGGACGGGCGTCGCGCTGCTTTCGGCAGGCAAGCTAGTGTGGCCTGACTCTTCGCTCTCGACAGATGCCTCCGGGACCGATGCGAGGCTCTGCGCGTCTCCGTCGTCTTTGGCATCAACAGTTTCAACAATCGGAGTGGCCTCCTCATCTGCCTGTGGCGCTGGTGCAACCTCGGCAGATGGCGCAGGAGGTTTTCCGTCAGAACATATCGTGGCCGCGGCCGTCGAAGTGGAAGGGCCAGCAGGATCGACCGGAACAGGCCGCGGCGCCTCCGCGTCGATCATCTTGAGATACTGCTCGACACCGCCCTTCACCATGAGCAAGTCGCGCTTCGCAGTGAGCTCCAGATCGAATGCCGACACGTCCGCGTACGCGCCGGCGGGCGTGGACACCGAGGACCGCGACTGCAGCACGCGCTTCCAGCGCCCCAGTCGGCCTATCGTGTTCACCAAAGCCCGTGAGAGCGCATTGTGGTGCACAGGCAGCGTCGCTGGTGTCTGTGCGATTGCCGAGTTGACAGTCGTGGACTGCCGGTGCTGCAGGATGGTCTGATGGAGCGGCTGCTGCAGAAGCGTGAGCGAAACGGATGCCGTCCTGTTCCGATCTCCCTGCGATGTCAATTGGGGGTTCACGGCGGTGTCGAAGCTCCCGTTCGGCACGGCACCGTTCGACTCGTCGACGATGAAGTCAAGATCCAGGTCAGAATCGATGGAGAACGTCGGTTGTGGAAAGGGCTGCTCAGAAGGAGGCTGTGGTTCCGATGCTGGGGTCTCTGCGCTCATCTCGCCTGTCGATGCGTCCTTGCCGGACGATGCATGCGACTCTGGCGCCTGTGCCTGCGCAGCAGTGGTGGCCGGCGGCCTGCCCTGCCGCGTATGCACCTCCTTGCATTCCTGCACGACGGAGATGAGCTTTCCCACGATGTTCTGGAAAGAAGCACGTCAGAAACCGCACGAAGAAGCCGCAACCAGCAACGCAAGAAGGGAACCAGAACCCACCGTCGCGTCGTTGTGCTTCTTCAAGATGGGATCGCGCTTGAGCGTGTTCAGCCAGCTCGCGAGGAGCAGCCGCAGCTCGCGGCTCGGGATGAAGTCGATGGCGAAGAACGTCAGCAGCCAGTACCGGATCGCGACGAACGTCCGCACGCGCACGATGCGGCGCACCATCTCGTCGTGCTCGGACACGTGTTGGCCCAGCGCCCAGTGGAAGCGGCAGATGAGCAGGTGGCACAGGTCGACGGCGCTGATGTACGTGCGGTACGTCAGGAAGAACACCAGCAGCTCGTCGTAGTTCAGCTCGCTCGTGAGCTGCGCGATCCAGCGCTCGATGGTCGCGGCCACCAGCGCCTTCGACGGGCCATCCACGGCTGAGACGCGCACGGCCGGCTTGTCCGCGCCCCCGATAGACTCCCGGCCCTTGTTGCTTCGCCGCCGCGAGGCTGCCGAGCGCGAAGATGAGTGGTTCGTCTGGCTGCCCTGAGATACGGACACGTCGTCCGGTATGTCAGGCGCCAATTCCGCCCAGATAACGAAACGAGGGTCATCGCGAGGCGACGCCGAGTCATCGGGATTGACAGACATCTTGATGACCGTCGTCTCCGTAGAGTCGGGGGAAATTCGGTCGAGCAATGGAAGGCCGCGGTATGTCTGCAGGACGTCGAAGACTTCGGTCGAGTATTGGGTGTGGAGGGATGTGTCCATGGTCGGCATGTATGAAGGGTCAAATTTCTCGGGTCGGGGGAGGAACGAGGTCGAGGGTATAGGCGTTGAAGGAGAATTTTCAAGGTCAGGCGAAGGCGTCGATACGGAGTCCTTGGGCTGGCTTGGCATCGAGGTAAACGGTGAAAGGATGCTGGTTCGCGGATGTAGTCTCATGGGGGTGTCGGCACGGGCTGTCAAACCAGACTCAAACGACTGCATCTCCCTGAGCACAGGCGGAGAAGCTAGATAAGATCCAGACCGCCGCAGCGGCGAATCGAACATAACTCCTGCGCCGAACGGATGGGGAATGATAGCCGGTGAGCGGGGGATGTCGCATTGATCGGGTAGCATATGGAGACTGCGTGTTGAGCACGAGTTGAGGCTAGGAGTCAACGAAGAAGATGACGGCTTCCACTTCATGACATCCGAGAAAACATCAGAACGGGGCTGCGGAGCCGGCGCGACCGAAACACTGGGGAGACGGGGAAGGTCTGCACCAGTCACACTGTGCGAGTGCATTCGTCCGACGGGAGTCGGGGACGTTGGGGTTGCGCTGCTAGAGGATGGATCGGGTAGCGTCGCAGACAGCTGGGGATTAGAGCGAGCCTTCCTCAGTTTCCTTGTCGGAGGCGAACGGGTCCCATTGTGCGAAAAAAGACGGGGAGGAGGCACCCCGAAGTCACCATTTGGGTGGGTAGCCAGGGGGAACATAGCTGCGGGGCCCATGAACGCGTGAATGCTCATCCGCGAGCGGCGACTCCTGCGTCCGTCAGAGCGCGACGACTCGGGCGATCGGTCGACAGACCGCTGCTGTTCTTTCTGCTGTTTTTCCTTTTGCTCAAGAAGGAGGGTGGTCCTCTGCTCAATCTCCGCCGCGGCCGCGGCTGCGGGGGCATCCTGGTCCCTGTGCCTGAAATCGCAGATTGAGTATGCCCATCAAAAGAGGGTGTATGAGGGAATCCGCTCACCCAACACGGAACATCTGTTTACCATGCTGATTGACAAACGCAGTAATCGCATATGGAGAACGAACGTCCTTGCCGACACCCAGATGTCGATCGTAGCGCTTCTTGAGCTCCCGCGCAGCGGTTGCTGAAGACGTCTCGACGAACGAGCCGTCGGCTGAAAGAGCTACGTCAGTAAAAGCCTAATTTAAAGTTGCATAACAGGGTCTAGACGCGCAGGCGCCAAGCGCGGCCAAGGGAAGATGACCGCCCTTCTTGATGTGCCATTTTTCATGGCAGCGCTCCCCGTTCCGGCACATGCGTCTCTAGACCTCAGCAATGCTTGCGCGATGCCGCGTGGCGCGTCGCCGCGTGTAATATGCCCATATAAATGCATATGGAGGACACGAACGCGTCCGTGCCAAATGCGACGCACGGGAAGCGAGGATGAAAGGGGAGGACAAAATAGCCACTCACGTGCGATGGAGATGTCCGCGGAAGCTATTTCTGGTGGCAGGTCGTCGAAGTCGCCGGTCGTCTCTTCGCTGTTCACATCAGCGAACGCGAAGGACGACTGTGATCGATTGGCAGAGGGGGTCGGAATAGGTAGGCGGAGGTGACTCGAATTGGACTCCTGGGGCGAGAGCAAGGTCGGAGACGAATCCGGGGAAGCTCTCCCGGTAGAAGACGCGTCGGAGGGTGTGTAGGATGAGCGAAGGCCGGGGGGTGGCATGCTGGAGACGACCGGAGTCGAGACGGAGGAGGTGTCCTCGTCGTCGGTCGACGCGATGGAATGGATGGAAGCCATGGTATAGGAGTTGGGGGAATGCACGGAAGAGATACTTCAATGAGAACAGAGCAGCGTTGACGAAGGAGAAGTGGCCGAAGAAAAGGTCTAGTACATGGAAAGCAGAAGAAAGCGCAAGGATACAGAGCGGAAGAGAATGAGCGAATTCGTTGCTATCGTACTGTCGTTTCCGGAGCAAAAGGAGGCCGGGGTTGAATGTCTTGAAGCGAAGGGGGGTTGGGTTGTGGTCGGAGGTGAAGGAGGAGGAGCCTTGGCGGAAAGGCAGGCAGAAGTGGTTGTGCCGTCGTGAGCTCGTGAGTGGTGGCGGCGCAGCGGCGTCCAATTGTTTTGACCTCAGATTTCTGTCCACGTGTTTTCAATATTTCCATTTCTGCTTTCTCACGCCCGTGATTCTCAAGCTGTGACACGACGCGCTCAGCCCGTCACTCAAACGCGTTTGCGACAATTTCCGTTTCTTTCCTTCGTACCTGCTTCACCTCCTCCGTCCTTGCGACCCCATCTATACCCCTCATCTGAGCTCCTCGACATGTCTATCGTCACCATCCGAGTGCGTGCGTATCTCACCCTCCAGGACGCCTGTCGCGCTGACACTCTGTGGCTCTGTAGAACGTCGAGTTTCTCAACAACCCCGCGCGCTTCCTTGATCCTTATCATTTCCGCGTTACTTTCGAATGCATCGCTGCGCTGAAAGACGGTACGCCCTGTCTCGTCTCCCTTATCATGTACATCGGGGCCTGACACCCTGTGCCTCCTACCGCTGGCGGCACGTACTTCTAGACCTCGAATGGCGTCTCATCTATGTTTCGTCCCCTGGAAATGAGGAATTAGACCAAGAGCTAGATGACTGCCTCGTTGGTCCCGTTCCGATCGGCGTCAACTCTTTCGAATTCGAAGGTTCCGCTCCTTCTCCATCAAAAATACCGACCGAGGACGTCCTCGGGGTGGCAGCGCTGATTCTGACCGGCTCGTACCGTGAACAAGAATTTGTCCGAGTCGGGTATTATCAGAACACGGAGTATGACAACGAGGAAATGAAAGCGTCGCCACCGTCGCAGATTCAGTTTGACAAATTGGTGAGGGACATCAGCACGAAGCCCAGAGTGACGCGGTTCCAAATCAAGTGGTACGCCCCTCCTGTCATGCGCTTTACCTCCCATAGGCTAACACAACACTGTTCGCTACAGGGATGTCGTACCTCAACAGCCTGCACAAACGGCTGCGGGCGCTGCAACCTCCGCAGCTGTGCCGTCTGCAAATGACTTGGACGATGACAGCATGGCAGAACCAGAGCCACAAAGCAACGGTGTGCCCGCTGCTGCGTCGTAATACCCGCCGTCATCTACAAGTTCTATATCCGCAGTAGCATTATTCATGTGTCGTATCCCAGTTTCTTGTCTTGCCCAGGGTCCAGGGTGTATCAATATGTATCTTATAGCCCCCTAAATGCCAGCTATCACCACGCTATCATCTCCCTGTGGCACTCGAGATACCCAGAAGGCAAACTGACAGATTTCAGAGACAAACACGCGACGCCGCTGCCGGCAGCTCGAGCGCGACGCGTGACACACGTGATCTTGTTTATTACAGAGGCAGCGCGCCTCGAGCGGCATTCCCACGCTTCTTCTCCCTCTCCTCCATCAGCCACTTTCGCGTTTGATCACTGCTCGAGCGCGACAGATCCTTCTCGCGCCCAATTCTGCGAAGCCAGTCCCATTCGTCCCGCGCACGCACGCGAAGGAGCCACCTCGTAATCTCACCGTAGTGAGTCGCATCTGCGCTGATCCCCATACGCCACGCGTGTCTCACAGCGCCCCTTCGCCTCCTATCTCACCTTGCAGACCGTCCACGCACCCATGGCTCCAGCAAAAGGTGGAAAGAGCAAGGCAGGCGAGGCACCGCTGCCCGTCGACAACAAGCCGTTCCAGACGCGCAGCGCCAAGGCTGGCCTTCAGGTGCATCTCGCGTTCCATCGCTCTCCTCGCCTTGTTTAAACCCTTTTCCGCCGTAGAGCTGACTGCTGATTCTGCCTCTCTGTCTGGTTTTGCCGGTAGTTCCCCGTCGGCCGTATCCATCGTTACCTGAAGCAGCGCACACAGAACAATGTGCGCATCGGTGCGAAGGCCGCTGTGTATACATCTGCGATCCTGGAGTATCTTACTGCGGAGGTGTTGGAACTTGCAGGTGCGTGCCATGTCTTGTGTGGCACTCGCCCGTGCTCTGCTGACACGCTTCTGATTGGCAGGCAACGCATCGAAGGACTTGCGCGTGAAGCGCATAACGCCGCGGCATCTGCAGCTTGCCATCCGCGGAGATGAGGAGCTCGACACGCTCGTGCGCGCGACGATCGCTGGCGGCGGTGTGCTGCCGTTCATCCACAAGAGCCTCACGGCGAACAAGTTGCCGAAGAAGGCCGACCAGCCTCACACCGCGTGATGTAACCGTACGCATTCGTCCCTTTATCCTCCAGCGCGCTTCACACACTGACCGACGCTCGTTTGTCTATCCTTTGTCGCTTAGTGTTCATCCGGATCTTCCGTTCAGTGTTGTATGCCTCCCCGCTTCGTTTGGATGCGCTCTATTCGCTTGTAATCATTGTGTACTTTTTCTGTTTGTGCTTTGACGTCGCTTGCTTTATAATCAGGACCGACACTCGATGCGGGGTGTCTTATGCCGAAATATATGGGCATCTTTTCTTGACATTGGTAGGCCATTGGCTGAATTGCGACAGACTCAGGTTGGCGATGTGTCTTTGCCACCGGGGGCCACCGGCCTCTCAAGTCTTGTCCGAAGCCCATTCATCACTCTTTCGTAGGCCGGTGTCCATGAGGTGAGGTCTTCAGGGTAGGATATTCGGTGTGGCCCGGGGAAACAGAGGTCACTCTCTAACTCTGCAATTGGTTGGACTAATATATTCGTGGGAATTTCTTCAAGCTTCGAAGCCGTCGCTGACATCCTCGCCAGGGTTTTCATTCTAAACATCGATGTCCTCGATATCGCCAGGTCGAATCTGAGACAAACCTGCGAGGCTCTGATTTGACAGCCTCAGAAACCTTTACTGATAGGACTCATCAGAAGTCGCAGACTTCATCGCCCTCATGTGGCCTGTACCGCAGCTGGGATGACTCGAGGCACCTTGAGATCATGCCATCGAGGTGTCGTGTATGCAGGATCGTCACAGCTGCAGTGCGCCTGTTCTACGACAGATATCAGCAAGTTGCCATCAAAACATCCGCTCAAGCTACTCTCATTAGCGCCGCATATCTGCCGGCTACAGTTGAGTTGCACAGAACCACACTATTTCTCCCGACGTCTTGATGCCCGAGAGACATCGCCTTCCATGCAATGCTAAACGACACAAGTACCCTGCAGAGGCTGCCGCTTTCATCCCCCGCCAGCGTCTTGCGTGCACAGCGTTGCTTTTTGTATACTGAAAGGTGTGTGCATGGCTTCCATAGTTGTCTTGATAGTCTCACTCACGATATAATTATCTCAAGATGCTGGCCGCTGTATCTTCAACGAGCTATGGATGTTATTTCCAAACCTATTTCAGGCGAAATGGATTTCTTCTACGTTGCCGAACATACCCGTGCGAACTAGTTGAGTTTGCCCATTGGATTAGCGTCAAGCAAGTCTTTCGCGACGGGGTGCTTGTACTGGTGATAGCCGCTAGGGCGATTCAGTCGGGGCAAGTAGAACACATGTTATTCTTGGTTATCACAGGTATCTGATCTCCTTCAGCGGCTGACCGCAGGTCAAGACACTTCCCTTCCCTGCATGCTGTGATGCGTTTCCTGTTCGTGCATTGCTTGCCGCCAAAGTATACGGGAGAAGACCCTTTTATGTCCGCATCGGGTGCAGAAGCTATAATAGCGAGTCTATGAATATACACGCAAATCGATACGCTCATCGAACGATGCCATCTTGTTGCGGTTTATTCTACAAACGTACGCGAAGACTCCTACGCATTCAGTCAAGATACCCGTCTTGACGGCGGGCAGCCGAAATTCCTAATCTGCTGTCAATGAGCTCGGCCTCTTTCCTGGTCATGGCCATCGTGATCAGTGTTTGGTGTTTCAGACAAGCATCGCAAGCGCTCTTGCGTGCTACGGACGAATGGCGAAGTCTCTTTGAGGTGTGTGTTTAAAAAAAGCCAGGGGAATATTATATAAAAGCTGAACTGACTGGTTGACCTTCTGTAGATCGCATTCCTCAAGATGTGTGGAGAAACGAACTACCGGGTACGTCTGGCGTTTTTTTATGAAGTCCTAACTTTTAGACTAATGGAGTGTTCTTTTTAGGAAGTTATCTCGAATCTATGGGTACGTGTGACAACAGCATCGTCCGCGACACATAGTCGTTAACCAGCTTGCATGCAAAACAGGCGGTCACTCTACTATACGGTGAGCGTCCTTCCGATTTCCTTGGGGCTCGAAAAGAATTTCTGACCATCTGTTAGGCCTTTACGTCGCATTGTTCGGCGGCTCTGCATATGTCCTAGTGTACCAGCGGCGCAACCAGTTCCTTATGTGTTCATTGGTCACGATGTTTCTGCTCACCACAGCGTACATTGGGTTGGGTCTGGCGTCAACCCTTTCGGGACCAGTTGTCGTGTCAAGATCGTATGTCACGCCCGACGGAAGCGAAGTGCTCTCATGCGATCCCGAAACAGCGGAAAGGCTCCGTGAAGTCTTGTTGGGCGACGTGCTCTCTCTGGCGCAGTACGGGTTGTCAACATGCATAGGGTTCGTACATCCACGTGTCGTTGTTGATGCGACTTGCCCTAATTACACCGCCGAGTAGGGTTGCTGCAGACATAGTGCTGGTGCGTCCGAGAACACACTAGCATAGAACTGTTGCTTACGTGGATCACTAAGATCTATCGCTGTGTGGTGTTATGGCCCCAACAACGATGGATTGCTTTCCCTCTGGGACTGCTGCTTATCACATCGACTGGTGCGCTCGGCCCTTAGCCCCCTTCACGCTACCTCAATGTACTCATATACACTATGCATAGCTTTGAGCTTTGCCGCTATATGCCTCCAAAATGAAGCATACCTCATAGCCAAAGCTGCTCCCTTGGATGCGTCGCCGCCACCAAGATGGTTTTATCTAATAATGACTGTGGAAAACTTGATGAACTCCACCAACCCCCTAAACTTGACTATCGACACAGTAGCGACTGCTCTCATAGGTGGGTCTATCTAATGCAGCCGATGCGCTCGATCTCATGCTATGTGCCATAGCTTGTCGCATTTGGTATATGGCTAGGCAGCTCGAGAGGACGCTGGGAAAAATGGCTGGTATTCGCTACCGAGCTGCTGTTTCCATGTTGTAAGCCCCATTTCTCGCCGTCCGAAGAGTTCTGTTGCTGATTGCCTGTGTGAATACAACAGTGTCGAATCCGGCCTTCTAATGTTACTATGTGAGATCCTCACTACATGCACGTCTTTCTTCATCACTGCGACGTATTCCGTAAGTTGTCGTACGCTTAAGCTCTGCCGTGCATTGAAACTCTTGGGTTGCAGGGCATCATATCGGACATAACTCTCATGCTAGTGGTCAATACTTTCTCGTATATCTCTACTTACTCTCGCTGATCACTCCATCGCGGCAGGCGATTGCTCCAACATTAATTATCGTACGCGTCGGGATGCATAAAGGCTTCGACAGCGTAGTAGAGACGGCACACCAGCATAGTGCCTCCCAAAGCCGCGGCCACACGCAGACCAGGACTATCCAATTTGCTGCACGCCGTACTACAACAACCAACGTATCCGACCCCGCGTCTATTGGAGCGGTCAATCAGGCAACTGCACGGGAGTCCGACAGCGATTCCGATGGTGCAGAGAGTGCTGACGGGTCCTCTCGTGGCTCGGGACAGGCGGAAGGTACAAAGACGGAGAAGACAGAGAAAATGGAATTAGATTTGGGCATCGTTTAAAGTCATCGAGCGCTGAGTTTTACGAGCGTCGTATGTTCCAATACCACACATGAATTATTATTTGTTCTTCGTTCTTTTTAATGTCAATTACTACAGCCCTGCAGAAGAGTTGAATTCATATAATTCACCATCCTCCGTGCAGCCCTCACATGTGTTCTCAGCCGGACTGACGCGGCCCGGCCGCCGGGCACTCGGCGCCAAGCCAACTTGAAATGCATCGAAGCTCAGTTTCGAATTGAAGACTCGACCATACCTTCATCGTTGGCTACATTCGATTCCTTCGTAAAATGACCCCAGAAAGTTCCATAAGGCGTGTGCTTCCGTTCAAGCCAACAAGATTGCTATATTTCGGCACGCGTCATGCCATGCACGTCATGACGCGCGTGAACCCCTACATCCATTTCGAGGAGGCACGCAACCCCGAAAGTCTCTGGATGAACACACGCTGAGCATCAAAGCTGGCGTTTCCAAGACCTAAAGCGACTGTTGCTCCATGGTCATGACGCGGCTGTGGTGCGCAGTACCCTTCCAGGTTTCGGTTTCCACCAGGGCGGGACGGCTCACCACAGCGCTCGGTGTGCCTGCATCCTCCATTCCATGACATCACCGCACCTCATCGAAATTCTGAACATATAAGAGTCGGCACCACGCACCTTCAAATTATCACCAGTACCACTCACATTCACCACCACTTTACACACAAACCACCAACCATCTACCACTTACACCCATCCACACCATGTCGTCTCAAGATTTCCAGAACTTCGACACCACCGGCACGAACGACTTCTCGACCGGCACCGACCGCCCCCAGCACTTCCAGCACAACCCGTCCGAGCCGCTCCCCGGTGCACCCGGCGCGCGACAGACGGCCGACTACGACGTCGACACGACAGAGGCGACCGACGGCCGCTTCGACCAGGCGCCCCGCTTCGAGAACCGCGAGTCCGACCGCTCCGACCGCGTGCAGGGCTTGCAGCCGACGTACGGCGAGTCCAACAACAACGATGGTGCGGACGCCGGCTCGTACGGGGAGGACAAGCCGCAGAGTTTCCAGCCGACACGTTCTAGTGAGTTCGTTGTGTTGACGGAATGTGACACGATTCTGACCCGTGTGTTTGTTCAGGTGGTATTTCTCAGCGAGACGACGATGATGACCTCCCGCAAGGCAAAGCTGGAATGATGGACAAGGCGATTGGCAAGGCCCAGCAGGTGAGTTATCAATTTTTTCTAACATGGAGATGAGAGGATGAATGCTAATTGCACCGGGATTTCAGGTCGCTGGGAAGTATACCCACAAGACTGAATTGTACGAGAAGGGCGAGCTGCGCGAAGCGGGCGGGAAGGCTGCCGTCCAGGGCAACGCTCGTGTCCCCCAGGATTAGATCCTAGGCGAGGACGGGGGATACCTGTGACTATGTATGATATCCGGGGATCGTGAGGCAGTCTTAGACGGATGTGTATGATTTAGGATACGTTCTCAGCGATTAATCTTGACCATTGTAAGGCTTGCGACCATACGAATGTTGTCCACTGAAGCGCGTCCACTTGACCCTGAACTCGACTCGGAAATGTTCTTTTTTGTCGATGGTGGCTCGTGATTGGAGGGATTTTGCAAAGTGTGGGGACTTGGCAGATTTTTCATCAGAGGCTCTCTACGAGATTAGTCTCCTGAAAATGAAACGAAATGAGAATATGGAAGGTGATGGAAGAGACCGGCTTCGAAGGCCAATGAGAGGAAGAAAGAATGCTCTAATGATGATTACGTAAGTGACTGCTTTCCATTCGTGACGGAAATCAGCAAGCGCCCACTGGCAAGCACAGCACCTTCTGAAAACTCAAAGCCATCCTCATAGTTGTTCCGCACCTTTGGCGCCTCGCTAGGCTCTTTTCTTCGACATCTACACACCCAGCGACTCCCGGGCTCTCTGGAATGAACGTCTTCGCCCGGGCAGCGCCCAAAAAGGGTCCGTCTCACTCGAGTTCGCGTGCTAATCACTGACATTCTCATCTCGCGATGTGCAGGCGAGAACTTTGAGCTGCGCGCAGACCTGAACAGCGAATACAAGGAGAAGCGCAAAGATGCGATCAAGAAGGTCATAGCGAACATGACAGTCGGCAAAGGTGCGCCCCTTGACCATCCTGCTGGCTCCCATCCTCACCCACCCCCGCCCCACATGCGCAGACGTCAGCGGGCTCTTCCCGGACGTGCTGAAGAACATGCAGACAGACGACATCGAGCAGAAGAAGCTCGTCTACCTCTACCTGATCAACTACGCCAAGACGCAGCCGGAGCTGGTCATCCTCGCCGTGAACACCTTCGTGAAGGACTCGGACGACCCCAACCCGCTCGTGCGCGCGCTCGCGATCCGCACGATGGGCTGCATCCGCGTCGAGAAGATCATCGACTACCTCTGCGACCCGCTGCAGAAGAGCCTGCGCGACGACAACCCGTACGTGCGCAAGACCGCCGCGCTGTGCGTCGCGAAGCTGTACGACCTCAAGCCGGAGCTCGTGCTCGAGAACGGCTTCCTCGACCAGCTGCACGAGATGGTGTCCGACTCGAACCCGATGGTGCGTGCGCCCGCGATCTGTGTCCCCCGCGCCCCGTGCCCGGCTCACCGCGCAGCAGGTCGTCGCGAACACGGTCACCGCGCTCTCGGACATCCACATTGCCGCGACATCGCAGCCGTCGACGTCGTCCTCGGACCCGGCGATCTTCACCATCACGCCCGCGATCCTCAACAAGCTGCTGATCGCGCTCAACGAGTGCTCCGAGTGGGGCCGCGTCGCGATCCTGTCCGCGCTCGCGCGCTACCAGGCGCAGGACGACCAGGAGAGCGAGCACATCTGCGAGCGCGTCGTCCCGCAGTTCCAGCACGCGAACGGCAGCGTCGTCCTCGGCGCCGTGCGCGTCATCATGATCCACATGCGCGGCGTCCGCCGCGAGGAGCTCCAGAAGCAGCTCGTGCGCAAGATGGCCCCGCCGCTCGTCACCCTGCTGTCCTCGCCCCCCGAGGTGCAGTGGGTTGCGCTCAGGAACATCAATCTGCTTTTGCAGAAGCGCTCGGATATTCTGTCGAACGAGATGCGGGTGTTTTTCTGCAAGTATAATGACCCGCTGTACGTCAAGGTCGAGAAGCTGGACATCATGGTGCGCCTCGCGGGCGAGAACAACGTCGATGCGCTCCTCAGCGAGCTCAAAGAGTGCGTCTCCGTCTTTCTGGCCTGTCCGGATGCTGTTGCTGATGGTGTATGACCGCAGGTATGCGTCGGAAGTCGACGTGGACTTTGTGCGGCGGAGTATCAAGGCGATTGGCCAGGCTGCGATCAAGATCGATGCCGCCGCGGAACGGTGTGTGAATGTGCTGCTCGACCTCATCGCGACGCGGGTGAGCTACGTCGTGCAGGAGGCTGTCGTAGTCATGAAGGCACGTCCCGTCTCAACTCTGTGCTGCGCTGTTACCAATTCGGTGCCCGCTGCAGGATATTTTCCGGCGATACCCATCGACGTACGAGGGCGTGATCCCAACTCTGTGCGCAAACCTCGAGGAGCTAGACGAGCCCGAGGCCAAGGCATCCCTCATCTGGATTATCGGCGAATACGCAAACAAGATCGATAACGCAGAGGAGCTGCTGAGTATCTTCGTGGACACATTCACGGAGGAGTCGTACCCCGTAAGCGCAGCGTCTCGTAGCCTGCTGCACGCTGCACGTTCCTGACGAGTGTCACAGGTGCAGCTGCAGACGCTGACGGCCGTGGTGAAGCTGTTCCTGTACAAGCCCGACACGTCACAGGGCATCGTGCAGCGCGTGCTCAACACCGCAACCAAGGACTGCGACTCGCCCGACGTGCGCGACCGCGCGTACATCTACTGGCGGCTGCTCTCGACCGACCCCGGGGCCGCGAAAGTACGTCCCCGTCCCCGTTCTTCCCCAATCGTACCGACGGGCCCCCTATTGTCTATTGTTATCTGCGCTATTTTTACCCGTGCTAATTCTGCTATCGACAGTCCGTCGTGCTGGCGCACCGCCCGCCAATATCACTCCCGAGGACGACGGTCGCGCCGGCGCTGCTGAACGAGCTGCTGGGCGAGATTTCGAGTCTGGCGAGCGTGTACCACAAGCCGGCGGAGACGTTCATTGGGCAGGGGCGTGTCGGGGCCGAGTCGATGCAGCGCAAAGGCACCGAGTGAGCTTCCCTCCTTTCTCCCCGCACTCCCGATTTGTGCACTCCTTTTACTCGTCACGAAGCACACGCTGACCACGCACGCTCTAGACTGTCCGACGAGCGCGCGTCGGCGCAAAAGGCGCTCCAGACGGTCGCCGCGGGGCAGCAGTCGGAGAACCTGCTCGACTTCGACGACGAGCCCGCGACGGACGGGCAGCCGACGGGGCTCGCGGCGACGCAGGTGCTGCAGCAGACGCCCGCCGCGGCGAGCCTCCTCGCGGGCACGTCCAGCAACCCGCTCGACGACCTCGTGTCCATCTTTGGCAGCGCGAGCGTCGCGAGCCCGCCCGCGCCCGCGTCGTCGCAGCAGGCGTTCGGCGGGCTTGGGCTCGGCGGGCTGGGTGGGTTGAATGGGATGGGGGGATCGCCTGCACCCGCGGCCCCCGCGCAGAACCCGCTGTCGCCTGTGCAAAATCTGGCATCGCCCGTGCAGCAGAAGCCGCAGGACGACTTGCTGGGGCTGTTTTAGGTATTGGGAAGGGAATGTATATATCTTTGTTGTTACTTGTTGCTGTTGGCGGTGTAGATTTCGGCGGTGTGGAATGCCGCCGGGCCATATGCTGGTCTGCCCTGAGCGTGTGGTGAGTTTGTGTTGACAGCATGCGGGGTGATGAGGGAGTGGGCTGTGAGCGGAGGTTTCTGGCCTTTCGTGTGTACGGATTTTCGGTGGTGTAAATGGACGGCATGGTCCGTAAGGCTGTATTTGTTCGTATAGCTTGAAGCTTTTCGGGCCTCGAGCAGGCTCATTTTTTTCCACATAGAACTGAAGTGAGTTGAATATAGTCTATCATCCCGTCCTCGTCTTTCGAGACTCATTTACTCTCCGGCTTATTTTACAGTAGCCTGTTTCAATTTCTGCTTGCATATGGACGGATCATCCTTCGGGTTCTGCGCATGCGGAGGTTCTGACGATCCTGATACTTGTCAATTCGGAAGTATTTGTGAGTATACGCGTATGGGACGCTGGGTGCCGGTGAGGAAGCGCGGTTGCCGTGTCCATTTTGAGGTTGCTGGGGAGGCTGGGTATGACCTCATCGCGCTGACTAGCGCGTCGTCGATCTTGCTTCGCGTCCATTTGCCAGACGACTCGGCCTGCGTCGTCGTGGCGTCGGCGACTTTACATTCTGCAGAGGCACCCAACACTGCTGCGCGGGGCCGTGAAATTCAGGACTGGGGTTGGGTCGTCGGCAACATAACAACGCGCAACGTGGTCACGAAGGACGTCATGCATCATCTCGCGCGAAGGTCGAAGCCCTCTGGTGTCCTTGTGACGGCAACGGTCCTTCGCGCTCCTCAAGAGCATCAGGCCGCGGTGATGCACGCGGATGGGGTCGCATGGACGAGCTTGTGATACAGGAGGCATCACAGAATGGGACGGATGAGGCGCAGTCGCTGGGCTTGCTCAGGCTGCAGTTGCATTCCAAGACGCTGCTTCGACTTCTTCCAGGCCCGCCTGACCCATCCGCTCCATCCCTCCACCATTCCTTTATATTCAGAGCACTATCAATAGCCTCCGCTCGCCCAAGCATCCTCTGCTCTCTGCTCCTCCTCTTCCCTTCCACCCTCACCCTCAATAGCGACCGCGACTATGCGCGTCCTCTATACACTCGCCGCGTTCGCGGCCCTCGCGCGCCCTGCGCTCGGCCAGTACGCGATATGGGACATTGTCGGTGTTTTGCGGTCTGCTCGTTGCCGTGTCGTCATACTTACCCCGCGCAGTGGCAAACGACCTGGGACCGCTCGAAACTCTACACGTCCCTCAAGCCCTCGTCGCCAATTAACTTTGGGTCTCCCGGCGCGATCGGCAGCGCGGACATCGATGTCGACGACTCGTCGACGTACCAGTCTGTGTGGGGATTTGGTGGCTCGCTGAGTGAGTACCGGCGCGTTGTGATGTCTTGTGTGGGGTGGGAGTCTGACGTTGTGGGTGCGTAGCTGATTCGTCGGCGAAGCTGTTGAGCAACTTGAAGGTACGTTCATGCATTCGTGCTATTTATGTGCCGTACCTATGCGTATATGCGGCGGCATTTAGAGCCAGAACTCGGGCAACTACTGGAACTTAATGAACACCCTTTTCGATCGTGAGGCATCATTTATTGTAGGTTAGACCAAGTATTGACAGCTTTCTAGCGACCGATGGTGCCCAGGCTGCGGGGCTGACCTTCATTCGGTGAATATATGCGCATCACAGGCTCACGATATCGATGCTAACCGTCACTAGCATCCCATTGGGGGCCTCTGACTTCTCAGCAAACGGTAATATTCTACGTTCATACCCGTCGTACCATCTACTTACCCTGTGTCACAGACTACAGCTTTGACGACAGCAACGGCGATACTTCCCTGAACAACTTCAACAGCAATGCTCCTCCGTCTTACCTCTGGTCCGTGCTCAGCGATATCAAGTCTATCAACAGCTACCTGCGGATTATCGTTACACCCTGGTCTCCTGTATGTGTTGCGCTTTATAGTTTCGTGTGCGTATATTGAGGCAGTGGTGTAGCCTGGCTGGATGAAGGACAGCGGTACGATGAACGGCGGCAATTTCGAGTCGAGCATGATCAACACATGTCAGTCATATGCCATGCCATTGGACCGCTGCGGGCTGCTAATTACCGCTCAGACGCCAACTACTTGCTGAAGTGCGTCCAGGCGTTCCAGAGCCACGGGTTCACTCTTTACGGCCTCTCTATCCAGGTACGCGCATATATGCGCACTGCAGTCGATGTAAATGATTAATGGGACTGGGTAGAACGAGCCCGAGAACAGCAACGACAGCTACCCGACCTGCAAGACCTCCGCATCGCTCGAAGCCCAAATCGGCACCGCCCTGCGCTCGCTGCTCAACAACAACGGCTTCTCGTACGTCAAGCTCATTGGGTTCGACCACAACTGGGACGACGCTGGAGGGTACCCCGTGCAGCTCGTACGTGCCCGCATACTGTGTCCTGTACCTTGTCTTTGACTGAACGTGCTTTGGGCTCGCAGATGCAACAAGCTGGAGACGCATTTGCCGGCGTGGCGTTCCATTGCTATGGCGGTTCCGTCTCCGACCAGGATACGTTCCATACGCAGTACCCGCAGAAGGAGATCTACTTCACCGAGTGCTCGAGCAACCTCGGCACTGACTGGTGGAGCAACATCAAGGCGAGTACCTATCCTCTCCACTCTCCAATCCCCACTCACTGACACGCATACACCACAGTGGTTCATGGACAACCTGTATGTCTTCTTCGCCACTTGAGTATGATGTAAGGACGCGGCTGAGAGAGCTCGGCAGGTGGATCGGCGCGATCGAGCACAACTCGCACTCGGGGCTGATGTGGAACCTCGCGCTCGACGGAAACGGGAACCCGAAGCTCCCGGGCACGACGAGCTGCGGCGGGCCCGGCTGCCGCGGCATCGTGACGATCAACAGCGACGGCAGCTACGGGCTCAACGAGGAGTGTGCGTGTCCTTTACCCTCTCCTCCTTCTCTATGCAGGTGGCCTGATGCTGACGGGCGGCGACATGGACAGACTACTCGATGGCGCAGGCCTCGCGTGCGATCCTCCCGCGCGACGTGAACGGGCCGTGGGGCCAGCGCATCGGCGTGTCGGTCGGCGGCGAGCTCAACTGGGCGCTGCGCGTCGGCGCGTACGTGACCGGCCGCGTGAGCTCGACGGACTGGCTGCGCTACAGCCTCGTCGTGATGAACTGGTGTGTCTTACTCCCATTCCTATCTCATACCAAGGGCGGATGATGACGGTGGTGGGTTGGGGTGGCAGGGACGACAGTGCGAGCACGACGTGGAACCCGCAGCCGGTGCAGGCGACGATTGAGTTCCGCGGGACGCAGGCGGCATATACGTTCCCGGTCGGCGTCACGACGCTGTGGTGGTACGGTACGTGCATCTCCAGCGCGTCTGTTTCTCCGATTGCCGGCTAATTGGAGCACGGGTGATGATGCAGCGCCGGCGGAGGGCTCGGCAGCGGCGAATGCGACAGAGGCGGACGGGGCGTTCGACGGGATGTTGTACAGTGATGTGGGCGGGGAGCAGCAGCCGATGGCTGCGTTCCATGCGAAGTGAAGATGACCTGGGGGAAATTGGAAGGATCGGGAATACACACGCGTATACTCACGGTATTGGATTTTCAAGGTAAGGGTTTGGAAGTATACCCCCGGGATTCACGCGCACGGCTGTTGTGGTCTGTCATTGTACATGTGCTTGTACAGTATGTGGTTTTACGAATGTTACGAGGTGCCATTTGTTGGCTTTTATTTATTTATGGAGTTGTAGTACCGGTGGTGTTACTGTAGATGTTGGAAGTTGGGTCCCGGTCGGGTCCCGAAGCGTAAGCCGCTGGCTCTGGGACCCGCTCGGGCCTCCATCGCGGGGGGCGTTACACATGGTGGTTACTACAAGTCTTACAGCAAGGAAGGGAACACGGACGTCCTGGGCTGCTCTGACGCAACACGGAAAGTCCTATTGACGCCTGCGAGGAAGCGCGTCTTCGCGCGTCGGGATCGCTCAGGCTGCTCCGGTGCCGTCGACCTCGACGGCTTCGGGGCGGGCACTTTTGTCGGCCTTTGTGTGGAGACGCCGATGTGCGCCCCGGGCCGCGCTGCCGGGCGCGGATCTGCCCCCGAGTCGGAGGCGGCTTCGAGTCCGAGTCAGCCAGCTGCAGGAAGAAGGAAGGTCAGGTTGATGCATTTGTAGATTCGAGAAGCGGTGGGTTATGAATGTGAATGTGGATGCTGATGCAGATACGTGATATGGCAGGCTTGGGCTCGAGGGAGGGGTTTATAAGAGGCATAGCTCGAGGGGCAAGAGGAAGAGCAACCACGACTTCGAGCCTCTTTCAAGCTTCCCATACCGCAAAGGAAATTTCTTACATTTTGAATATGGCAGAAACGAACTCCCGCGTCTGGTTCAGTGCGTTCTCCTTCCCCCATTGCCACTGCCGAGCTGACGTGCAACAGTTACCGGCACCTCAAGCGGCCTCGGCCGCGCGCTCGCACTCGCCGTGCTCGCGTCGGGCGAGCGCGTCGTCGGCACCGCGCGCAACACCGCCGTGCTCAAGGACATCGAGGAACAATACCCCTCGACCCAATTCCTCGCGCTCGCGCTCGACGTGACAAATGTCGCACAGATCGATGCGGTCTTCGCGAAGATAAAGGAAACCTTTGGCAGGCTCGATGTCGTGGTGAACTGTGCGGGATACGGGCTGGAGGGCGAGGTTGAGGCGACGCCGGATGAGGAGGCGCGCAGGCAGGTGGAGACGCTGTTTTGGGGGCCGGTGAATATTTGCAAGCGCGTATGTGTTTGTCTGCGTAGAGAGCTGATTTTTGCAGAGGTGGAGAGCTGATGTGCTCTACGTTGTCAGGCCGTGCCGTTCTTTAGGGATGTGAACCCTCCCGGTGTTGGAGGCCGTATCCTCAATATCTCAAGCTGCGGTGGGTATGCGGCCAATACGACGCTAGCGTTTTACTCTGCTGGAAAATTTGGTGAGGTGTACTGCCTCCATACCCTCGCACTTAGTACGCTGACCTGCCCACCATAGCCTTGGAGGGCTTCAGCCAGGCACTGAGCCGCGAGATGCCGCCCGAGTGGAACATCAAGGTCGTGATCGTGCAGCCAGGCGGGTTCGCCACGAGCTGGAGCACCTCGGGCATGGTGCTCGTGCCGCCGCACCCCGCCTACGGGCCCGACGCGCCGTCGAACCGCTTCCGCAGGATGGTTGCGGCGCACGCGGCGAGCACGGGCGACGTCGCGCGCGGCGCGCAGGCCATGATCCGCATTGCGGGCGAGCCGGACCCGCCGCTGCGTGTGCAGCTCGGCACGGACGCGTGGTGCATTGTGCGCGGCCAGGCGGAGAAGACGTTGAGGGATTCGGAGAAGTGGGAGGAGTTCAGCCATAGTACGAATAGGGATGAGGTGGGGCCGGAGAGGATTGAGCAGCTGAAGGAGGCGTTGAAGGAGGCGTTGTAGGCTGGAAGAGAGGCTAGAAGGGTGTAATGTGGATTTTAAGACCCACTTAACCCAACCATAGACATTTCAGTAAATGCTGACCCAAGATGAGTACTGTAGAATATCCCACTCGGAAGAGTGCTCGAGGGGGAAAAATCTTGGGGGTCCGCGTATGGGCCCACAAGCAGTCTGGCTAGTAGTTGAGAGGGCCGATCATAGGCCAGCAGACACGCCCAAACAGCAACTCAAGAGTTGATTTGCACTGAGACTGCGCTGCTCAACTCCATAGCACTATCCTCCACTGCGCATATCCTACAAAAGGTTCAGTATTCACCACCCCTGACCAGCTGAGCATCACGGCGCACGTACTCTCCGTTACCTGGAGGCACTTCCGACTCGGAACCCGTAGTTCTCCCTGCGTGGTATACCGGCCTTGAACCGAATCATTATGCTGCGCACTGACGATGAAGGTGCTGCGCAAGTGCGTTCGTCCTGGACATCTTGGCAGCCCGAAAGCCGCCGGCGCTGATCCTAGTTCTACGCGTCTCGGTAAGTGCCGTGGTGTACAATTCGCTATGCACTGGCAGAAGATATAGTGATGTTGATTCGATTTCTAGGATCGAAAGGACAGTCCCCCGGTGACACTTCGACACGTCGTACTGAGCGTAACAATTTTTTGAGATGGTCGTGGTCAGAAGTAATGGGTTTAGGACTTGAGATGCGACGGGTACTTGTAGCGGCCGGTCGATGTCAAGGTTTTCTCCGAGTTCACGTCTGCACCTTGCATATGAACGTCTGATTCAGAACTCAACATTCGAGACACGGCCAAATCCGATCGCGAATCACATAGATGTACACATTGACGCAAATTCAAGCAGCAGCCATTCCAAGAAATAGTATCCAATCGAACGTTGGCAGCACACAACTCGGCAACGCCAAAAACTGAGCACCTCTACGGCTTGATGGGCTCTGCCTTGGGCCAAAGCGCAATGGGAGCATGGTGCTTCATGATGGGGTGCGGGGAGATACCATCGCCCTGGGAGAAACCGAGTCGGGTAATCAATATATGCTGGGATATCGTGAAAAGTATGCATACGATGAGCCAGTTGGGGAAGCCAACGTCGAAGGGCAGGACGCTCTCGAGGTACTGCATCTGCTCTTTGGACAAGTTGAGCGTCAGAGCCTCGATGTTCCGCTCCAGGTTCTCGACCTTGCGGCCTCCGATGATGGGGAAGACGTAGGGCGTCTTCTGCAGGTGGTACGCAATGGCGACTGGGATCATGGGAAAGTCAGCAGATAGGAACGATTGGATGAAGGATGGGGAAAGAGAATATGAGTGTACGGACGTACCCGCTTGGATGCTCTTTGCGCCGAGCTCACCGGCGACTTTCTCGAGCGCTGCGCTGATCTTGCAGTCGTCCTCGTTGCGCTCCCATTGCAAGTCCTGGGTGTGACCAGTGCGCTCTCCCTCGCCGCGGGCCCTGCGGGCCTCATCCTCTGCGTCCGTGCGGAAGCGGCCTGCGCCAAGGACGTCCCAAGGAGCGAGAGCGAGGCCTAGGATGCCAGAAGTGAGCGAACGAATCGGGCTCGCGAAAGGAGGAGCATAGAATACCGAGTTGGCGGGCCATGGGGATGATCTCCCGCTCAAAGGAGCGCTTTGTGAGGTTCCACTGACCCTGGAAGATGCAGAACGGAGTCTTGCCATGGTCGAGGGCGTACTGGTTCGCTTGAGAGACGATCCATGCGGGGCAATCCTATACATGTACAGTCAGTATCAGTCCAAGCCGTTATTCTGAACTGACTGACGGAAATTCCCTGTGAACGGGTACATTGAGTCACGAGTCATAGTCATTATCAAGGGTAGTGCTCACGAGGTGCAGCACCTTGCCCGCAACGACGAGGTTGTGCAAGTTGTTCATCAGCTCCTCGATGCTCGTGTCCCAATCGTACCAATGGCAGTACAGAATGTCGATGTAATCCGTGCGCAACTTCTTGAGCGAACCGGCGAGGGCGAGATGCAAAGACTTAGAGCCGCTGCCTTGGTAGTGGATTTTCTGCTTGAGGATCGGATCGTTTCTCTTCCAGGGAGACGTGAACTAGAGTGATAGAACAAGATCAGATATCAGCTGCACAAAATGGAGTTGCATAAGCCAACCTTAGTCGCAACTACGATTTGGTCGCGGATGCCGCGCAGCTCCATCCATTCGCCGATCAGTTCCTCAGAGGTACCATTTTGGCTGGCCGGGAGCGACGTGAGCGATGCGATTAGTAGATGTCTTGACGGACTTACTAGTTGCAAGCCGTATCAATGAAGTTCCCCCCAGCGTTGTAGTACGCATCCAGGAGGCGGAAGCTAGAGTCCCTGTCCATTGCCCCCATTCCTTTATCGCCCCGTTCGCTGCCGATGGACATTCCACCGAGCTGAATGGGGGACACGCGAATGCTCGCCCGCGGGGAGAGAAGACGGTACATGCCGAGGGGGGTCGGCGCAAGAGGGCTGGGAGGCTGCCAGGACATGAAGATGTTGCTTGCGGGTGGGCGTGCGCGGAGGATCGCGTTGTATAGCGTCTGACCGACTTGCGGCCCTCTATTTATCGGGTTTTGGAAAACGAGGGCTTCTCGGCAATACTTCGCCTGGATATTGTCCACCTTGTCCACTGCACACGAGTAAAAAAAAGTAAATTTCTTTGAAGTCTTTGAAAGAGCTCTCAAGGACTCCTAGGATGTGACCGTTCTACTGATGTCACCAGTATGCCGCTCCGGCTTCTCGAGAGGCACACCTGAACACTGGCTCAGTACTGACAAAACTGAAGAACTGTATCCCTTACCCTCCGTGTGGGACCGGATTTAAGACGTTCATTGTCTTCGAAGAATCCGAGACTGTTCTTCGGTTGCAAGAATAGCAAAGTGAACGAGTGAGCAGAGACTGAAGTCAAAGAAGTGCTTATGTGATTTCGTACTTGGACCACATGATGGGTACGATGGGCACAATGGGCTGTGATCGATGACTCGAAAGACGCAATCCATCGAGACCAATAGACGAAAACTCTATTGAGTCACGAGCCCAATGTGTATGTCCCTTGTGTGCAGAGGATAGCAAGATGAACGAAGCGGCGGTACTCTCGTAAGTCCTGTACATGCCCTGTAGCCGTCGTGGGCGCCGTGTACCCGACGACGTAGGGAGGACAGAATGCTGAGCAACGTAGGATGATGCTTAGGATGATGCTTGCAACTCAGAAAGCACTGGACTCGGACGTTGCTCGGACGTGTAGTTCATTGACATAACAAGGAATTAAATTCGGTGCGCGGCTACAAATTCTTCAGCCAGCAACTATCATAGAGATTAGGACTTACGCACTGGGCGTACCTTGAACTCCGGATCCGAGCCTCGAACCGCTATGCCCGCAAACAAATACCTTCATCTAAGGCGTTGAAAAGGACGAAATCAAGATTAGGAACTTTAACAAGGCAGAGGCCTCGGTTTATCATTGGGCGTGGGAAACCCCGACGACCTGTCACCTTACCACCCGTGGAAGACTCCGATCCGGCACCAGCGTCCTGAACCTGTTCCGTATTTCGTTCGCAACCGGCGGACGCTCTTTCCCAGCTGATCATCGAGCAGGTATATGCGGGTGTGGGATTTGGGAAGAAAGTGTGGATTTTACAATCGCGTTGCTGCGGTTCCGGCCACCAGGCAAATTCGATGAGCTCGCGGGAAAAGGGTCGACTCGGTGCGTTCTTTCTATTCACTCATGACCGAAAATGTATCGGTACTCAAGGACTCATAGTTTCAAGCAGACGACTGCATCGAGTCCGTGTCGCTCGACAAGGCTTTCCTCCGTTGCATGTGCTGCGCAGTGCGCGCCCACCCTCGTCTGCGCCGTTCTCGACCCAGTCCACGCCCTCACGCACGACATCGCCTCCGGCCTACCCGAGCACGGCTCGAACGATCTCGTGAAGGGCGAGAAGACTTTCGTCGAGTACTTGTTACCCAACGTTGCCAAGAGCGTCCACGTCGGTCACCTGCGCTCGACCATCACCGGCACCTTCCTCGCGAATCTGTACGAGGCCTACGGCTGGGACGTCGTGTTATGATGCTACTTCGACGACTGCGGAATATAGATACGTTCTACTTTGCTCTTCGTGTCTGCCCATGCCGGTTGAATGGGCGTCCTCAAGTTCGGGATGATTGCCGTCGGCTTCGAAGAGTAAGGCTCGCAGGAGGAGCTCGAAAAAGATGCAATCAAGTACATCTACAGTGTCTACTTCCAGGTCATCAAGGATGCTGAGGCGGACCACAATGTCAAGGTTGAGGCCAACCACCCGTACAACAATTCTTCAATTTATTGCATTGCGCGTCGCGAGCTGGCGTCATTTCCAACTTTCGAAGCTGTACTGGTTTTCGACGACCATTCCTGAACACTGAGCGCTTCTAGACGACAGATCTAGCATCTGAACATTCCGACGTCGTACGCACAGCTGCTGATCAACCGCGAGACTCCGCCGTAGTCTCACGATCGTCCATTCTACTAGTGGCGCTGCGCACCCCTAGAACATTGACGTTGACGATGAACGAGTTGAGTGTCTATGGGACCATCACATTCTCTTCGGGAAACATGCATTTGCCGATGGACACGGACACGCAGTTCCTCTGGATCTGTGGATGCGAACGCAAGTCGTGAGTCGCAGCAGCTGATTATGACACCCCTGGACATAGACTGGACCTCGACCGGGCTAAGAGAATGTAGCTTCGGTGCTAGCTATTTCTCCGACGCTGTACACGCTTCCACAAGACTTTCGCATAAAAGGGCGCGTTCGGATGGGTATGAGACGACACGTTCTAACTAACGCTCACCATCGACATCTCGTGCAGACGTAACAATAAATCAACCAGCCATGCTTGTATCTTTGACTGATGTTGCAGACCAAACATTTGACTATGTAGTGGTCGGTGCGTCGCCCTGGTCATATCGTCGTATATGGCGTGCTGATTACTAGCTTTGATAGGTGGAGGGGTAAGTGTGATTCATGCCTCGCTTTGGAAGGGTAACAGTACCAATACTTATAATACGTCTGCAGACTGCTGGTCTCACCGTGGCATCTCGGCTCTCGGAAGATCCCAAAGTATCCGTTCTGGTGTTGGAAGCTGGAGGCGCGAATATCAACGATCCTACCATTCGTTAGTATGATATCCTTTTCAGAAATGTCCTTCAATGTCTGAACCCGCTGCATCAGTCCGCCCTGCGTCCTATGGGAGCCATTTCCAGCAACCTGCGTACGACTGGGATTATCGGACTGTAGGACAGGGATAATCCTGTAAATGAGGGTGCACGCTCATCTGGTTGCTTGTACAGATCCCTCAGAGGAACTGCGACGGGAGGTCCCTCGTGATTGCAAGGTGTGCGGCCTCCCGTTTTCGGTACTAGCATGCTCAATCTCCGTCATTCCAGCGGCAAAGGCCTAGGTGGCAGTTCCGCCATCAATTTCTTGGTCTGGACGCGGCCTGCCGCTTCAGAAATAAACGGTGAGTTACGAACACAGCAAATGTCACCCGAACTTGACATACGAGACATTATCGCAGACATCGAGCGTCTAGGAAACTCAGGCTGGAATTGGAGCGAGTACCTAAAATACTCTAAGAAATCAGAAAGGTGCGCCACAATCCTGAGTTCCGACCGCCTCATTTGACTCATTAATGGATGGGCATTATCGATAGGTTCATAGCACCGCCGCCTGAAGTTGCAAAGGAACATGAGCTTCGGGCCGAAGGCGTTAGCGACACTGGTAGGCCTCGCTCGATCTTCGTATGTCGCATGGCTGGGTGCAGAATAATAATCGTTCTTCTGGTGACTGCGACAGGCAACGTCATCGCAGCCTTCCCCAGGACCTTGCTCTCCTCAGTGGAAATACCACTCCAGAAGGTAAAGTTCTTTCTCAAAAGGGTGGCGGGTTCTGCATCCTGATACGTCATGCGAACAGGCACTTATAAATATGGGATTCGCGCACGCGAAGGATCCGGTCAGTGATTTTCTACGATCGATGTATTTATGAATCTAATTCGAGTTGATGATGGTAGCTTGGAGGTGATGTGCGTGTCACGCTTCCATAGTCGAAGGAGAGCCGTACTCACAAGATTAATGCAGCCCGTGGGCGTCGCGTTGCATCCACAGACAGTAGACCCAAGGACGTGTACACGTTCATATGCGACGACCGTATGTCTAGCCCTGTATTTATTCCGGGTAAACGCTCATCATGAGGTCGCATCTAGGCTTACTACTTACCGGCACAAGACAGAGGGAATTTGAGCGTACTTGTGAACGCCCCTGTGCATCGGCTGATTACCGAGAAGAATGAAGACGGAAGTGTGGTCGCGAAGGCTGTCCAATTCGAGTACGACGGAAAGGTATACGTGGTGAACGTCGGAAAAGAAGCAATTTTATCCGCTGGGTATGTGCTAAGGGAGCAATTCGCATCCGACTGACACGAAGACCGTTGCCGCCATCGCAGGTCCTTCAAGTCGCCGGTGATCCTCGAACTGTCTGGCATTGGCCTCAAGAGAGTGCTGGAGCCTCTGGGAATCCCGGTTCTGGTCGATCTGCCTGTTGGGGAGAACGTTCAGGACCACATGTATATTGGAGTTGCGTTTGGTTCGTGATGTTCGCTTGAGTTGCAATGAAGAGACTAACCCGTAACACGCAGAGCTTCGCGACGATATCGAAGTCACGACCATCGACCTCCTTCGTGACCCCGATCAGGTCAAAAAGCACCTAGAACTCCAGTGAGTTACAACAACCGGATCTCCTTTTTCTGAGCTCATTCAATATTGTTTATATTCAGATCGAAAGGCGAAGGTCTATTCTCTACCGGCATGACCAGTTTCTCATATGGTCCCCTCCAATCATACTCGGACCGCGCCGATGAGATCCAGAAGGCCGCGAAAGAGAATATCCTGCGCAACGTCGACACGTACCCGCCAGGTCTGCTCGAGCAGTACAAGATCCAGATCGAGCGGATGAAGAGGGGGGCGGCTGGTGCCGAAATCGTGGTGGTCACCGGTTTCTTGGCCTTCCCGAGTGTGTTAACATAGCTCATTGCGTCTGTGCGCTGGACACTAACGGGATGATGCAGACCCTCCGGTGCCTAGGAAGAGGTATTTCACGCCGATTACGGTTATGAATCACAACCTTTCGAGGGGAAGCATAGTGAGTGGTATCTTAAATAGCTAACCTAGCTTGCATGCTGATACCCATCATGTAGCACATCCGAAGCACGGATCCTAACGTCATGCCAGAAATAGATCCGCACTCGTTCGAGCAAGACGCCGGTAAGCAAACCCGCTGGCAATCCGTACTCGAGTACATCAGTGTTTAGAGTCCTGCAGATCTGCAGAGCCTTGTCGAGGGCGCGAAGCACTTGAAGCGCCTGGGAAAGACCTCTCCATTCAAGGAGCTCGTCGGTGAGCCGTGCGTCCTCATTGTCCCTGGCATGGTGGTTGAACGGGAGCGAAGCCAAGGAGACGAACCCCGGTCCTGAAGTTCAAACAGACGAGCAGATCGCAGGTATGCTTTCCGGTGATGAAGCTTACCTACGTGTGCAAATACTGATATTCTTTGAAGCTTGGGTGAAGAAATATGCAGCGTCCACGCACCGTGAGCGTCCTCCCTATAACTCTATCCAATCCAGAGGTCTGAATGCTTCAATAGACACCGCCGGCTCTTGCTCGATGATGCCTAGAGACAAGGGCGGCGTCGTCGACCCTCGCCTCAAGGTGCATGGCACGACTAACATCCGCGTCGTCGACTTATCCATCGTGCCGCTGTTGTTCGGGTCGCATCCCCAAGGTCAGTGCCGTTTCCCCTTGAATTTTGACTCTGAACTTTTGACTCAATTCAACTGTCTGGCACGCTTAGCGACTACTTACGCCATCGCGGAGAGAGGTGAGATCTATCCCTCCTCGATACGCAGTACTTCGAAAACTCAATCCCTACCAGCGGCCGACATCATCAAAGGTAAGATCTAAACGGAGAACCATGGTTAGTTGTCGAGTCCATTCTGTACAGATCCCAAATCTTGTAATTACTCAGCATTGTTCGTACACTATTTGCCTTGTCCCCCCACCCCAACCATAGCAGGGGTGGCCGGCATGTCCGAGCAACTTGATGGGTTCCCGCCCCTGCACCGCCAAACTATGTAATTGTTCTGAGTCGTACCTGCACAGAATGGTGAGTCTGCATGGTCTACATTCGTGGCCATTACATATATAGCGGTGTACTCCCCTCGTGTCAGTACGACAGGGTGCTCCGACTCTTTCGAGGCAAATACCGATGTCAGACCGGTCATCAGTCTATGTGCCGCGATGAAGACGAGGCGTGCGGGAAGACACCAAGATCGCTGGTGATACTACAAACGGCGACGGCGCATCTCAGGTTCCGACGTCTTTCTTTAGATTTCAACGTTTATATTGAGTGTGCGGCCTGAGGTCGACGACATCGACGAACGCGTGCGCGCGACCCATTGCACACTAAGGGACACTTCTTTCGGCCTTTAGCCTCGCGTGCCGACGCGAGCCCCTCGGAGGCGTGCCGAACGCACACGCGTCCTTCCTCTACTGCAGCCAGACTGACAGATCTACCCGAACCAGAGCCGCGGCGTTGGGGCCACACGTTCTATCGATACTCAGAGTAAATGCTGTCCCGGTGGGCCTTACCTTCAGCATCGGTGAGTGCAAAAGTGCGGGGAAGGGGGGCGGGGTATATAAGGGGCGGGCGACGAGGGCAGTAAGAACAAGAACGAAAACTCCTCAAACCAACCCTCTACTACTCACACTTCGCATACCGAAAACTTTGTCAGGTTTTGAAATGGCAGCAAATGCACTTAAATCCTCCCGTGTCTGGTTCAGTGAGTTCCCCCTCTCCCGCTCACAATTTTGTGTGCGGAACTGACAGTTGTTCACAGTCACCGGCACATCGAGTGGCCTCGGCCGTGCACTCACTCTCGCCGTGCTCGCGAAGGGTGAGCGCGTCGCAGGCAGCGCGCGCAACACCGCGACCTTGAAGGAAATCGAGGCGCAGTACCCCGCCGCGCGGTTCCTGCCGCTCAAGCTCGACGTGACCGACGTCGCGCAGATCGACGCAGCCTTCGCAAGCATCAAGGCCCACTTTGGGCGGCTCGACGTCATCGTGAACAATGCGGGCTACGGACTCGCGGGCGAGATTGAGGCGACGCCGGACGACGAGGCGCGCAGGCAGATCGAGACGCTCTTCTGGGGGCCCGTGAATATCTGCAAGAGGGTCAGTCGGCCGGGTGCATTTCCGGCTATGGTTTCATTTTTGGGAGGGCAAGAGAACTGACGCTGTTTTGCCCTTGTTTCAGGCCATCCCCTTCTTCAGGGATGTCAAT
The DNA here is from genome assembly GCA_002286715.1 of Dentipellis sp. KUC8613. Lineage (NCBI taxonomy): Eukaryota > Fungi > Basidiomycota > Agaricomycetes > Russulales > Hericiaceae > Dentipellis > Dentipellis sp. KUC8613. The sequence continues at coordinate 291,009 of NSJX01000025.1, read as the reverse complement.
CCAGCCGGTGCCGGCGGACGCATCCTCAATATCTCCAGCTGCGGCGGATACGCCGCCAACACGGTGCTGGCATTCTACTCCGCTGGCAAGTTCGGTGAGCTTCCCCCCTTCCCCCTGTTCCGATGCACATACTGACACGGTGATATCCGTACACAGCACTCGAGGGCTTCACCCAGGCGCTGAATCGGGAGATGCCGCCCGAGTGGAACATCAAGGCCGTGATCGTCCAGCCAGGCGGGTTCGGGACGAACTGGAGCACCTCGGGCATGGTGCGCCTGCCGCCGCACCCCGCCTACGGGCCCGACGCGCCGTCGAACCAGTTCCGCAAGATGGCGGAGCACGCACCGGGCGTCGGCGACGTCCCGCGCGGCGTGCAGGCCATGATCCGCATCGCGGACCTACCGAACCCGCCGCAGAGGGTGCAGCTGGGCACGGACTCGTGGTGCATTGTGCGCAACCAGGCGGAGAAGACGCTGAAGGACTCGGAGGAGTGGGAGGAGCTCAGCCACAGCACGAACAACGACCAGTATGGCCCGGGGCAGATTGATTTCTTGAAGGCTGCATTGAAGGAGGCTTTGTAGGCCAGGGGTCCGTCGTAGCTTACGGCTGAAAAGCTTCGACTTGGCCGCGAGACACATTGTATGTAAATCAATTTACGGACACACTGCGCAGTATGCATCTTGGTTTCCTGCTTCGAAGTGAATCAACTCGACTTTGAGATATCGTAATATGTAAATACTGACCCCAGAAAGTATATGCTCGGTCCAGACTATACCACACCGTGAAGAACTACACGTATTCACACACGAGTAGCTGGATGTTGATGAGTGTCAATAATGTATGAGCGCCGCGCACGACACGGCGGTCGGCCGAAGTGCTCCTAGTGAGTGCCCGAGGCTCCGAGCACAGTAGGCAAAAGACAGGTGAACATACTGTGACAACCATGGAAGATAGCCTAGACAATGACGATACCACATACAGTGATCACACATTGATATCATTGTCGTGTCGGCATCATACAACACCTGTAAGGGATTCTACCGTCCCGGAATACTACTGCGCTTCCCTCCCGTCCTTGGCTTTGTCTCTTTCCCATGACCACTATGCGAGCGGCTTGCTCTTGTAGAGCAGCACGTACGCACTCGAGTCTTCGCCTCCGCCGTCGAGCGTGGTGAGCTTCGCGGCAGGGAAGACGGACACCTTGTCGTCGTCGAACTTGTACCAGTCCTCGTCAATGCTGTCCGGGAAGGTTTCTGGTGCCGAGCCAGATGAGGAGGATGCGCCCTGGATTTCCTTCTCGTCGAAGACGGACTTCTTCACGAAGGCCATGTAGTGGCCGGAGTCGGCGGCTGCGCCCTTGTGCGTGATGATGGCTGGCGAAGGTCGTGCCGCAATGTCAGCAGTGCCCCGCACCTACCTGAAAGCGAAAGCTGAACACATACCGACAAGGTCGTACAAGCCAGTCTGGCTAGCACCGACATCGTCCCTCAGCTTGATATCCACCAGCTTCTGCAGCTCCGCTTTCTCCTTCTCCCTCGCGGCCACCTCCGAAATGGCCAGCTCCTCCACCTTCTGCGCGGCGTCGCGCTCCTCCGTATCCTCCGCCGTAGTGCCCGACGGCTCCCCAGGCTGTGCGTCGGCCATCTCGACGTCCCCGCCCTGCCGCTCGCGGTTCGCGCGCTGCAGCGTCTCGGCGGTCGTCTTCGTCCGCCTCCGGACTTTGCGCCGCTCTGCGCGGTCCTTCTCGATTTCCATGAGGCGGCGGTTGGCGGGCGCGAGGTGGTTGCGCAGCTCGTCGGTGGTGAGGCTCAGTGCGTCGAATTCGGTCGGGAACTTCACTTTCCGCTGTCAATAGTTTGAGTGTTAGCTCGGCGGACGTGGGGAACTAGCAAGGGCAGTGCGCTTGGCTTGCAAGGGATGGTAGACTTACCAGGATCTTTGCCTTCGCGCTGATGTCCTGCTTCCAAGTGAAGCGTACCATGTGCACCGCCAGATACTGGGGCAGGCGCTCGAGTCGAGAGCGTTGTGTGTAGACTGCTTGGCGCCCCAAAGACGGTGACTGCTTCTCCACCTTCTGGTCCAAAGCCTAGTTAAACGAGATCAAGATGAACAAGTTGAATAAATATAGCCCAGAGGGTGATATCACACGCACGTCCATGATGCCAGATGCCATGTAGTTTGTCGTTGCATTGATGTTGCATTCCAATTTGAGTACATTTTCGGTGCTGACGGTAGCGGGTTCGTCTGGTGCTTCATCGCACTTGAGCCTAGATTACCACGTCTAGTTCAACAAAACTCCACGTATAGTGGATGATAACATACTCGCGACGCATGCGACCGGTCATGAACTGCTGGACAAAGTTACCTGGCTCACTCCCGGACGGTGTAGGTAAGCCAGGGACATCTTTGAGAGCATTGGTGACCTGTGTCCAACATTCCTCAGCATCTATTTAGGTAAGTCACTGATCTGAGTAAGCTGTATGTGTGCAACCTGACAATAAGCTGACCTTGCTGCGCAAAACCGGCCATATTCATGCCGCCTTTACTTCCACCAGAGCGTTCAGCAAACTGAGGAACCACTTGTCGCAGGATTTGCAAGAATGCTAGAGGCATGACGCTTGATGTGGTTTTCGACATGTTCAGGTAGAGATCACGCAATGATCTCGCTAGAGGCTGCTGCATATGGCCGGCACTGAATTGTCTCGTTAATTGCAATGAAAAAGAAGGGGTGAAAATAATGCGGACTTGTTGAGTGCTACTTGAAGCTCGGGAATGGCGCGCATAGCTTGGACAGTGGAATTCATATAACATGTGTTGCCTAGGCTATTCGTAGGGTGTTACAATATTATATTTCGACCAGATATGGGAGACTTACTTCGCGAGTCCAACGGGTAACGCGAGCTTAGATAGGTTTAGTATAAGAGCCCGATACACCGGAGAAGACTCGGCTAGACATACCGCTTGTGCGAGATCTTCTTCGTCCATGTCTTCGAGGAAGACTATGGGCTTCTCAGGAGGCTTCGGGAGCTCTCCTGCGGCGCCAATGACCATGAATGTTTGGCCCTACAAAATTATGTCGTTGCCTCAGCGAAAGCAAGGGTGAGTGGCGAGGGTGTGTAATCACCTCCTTGGGCCCAATCTTCTTCCAATCTGAATCGTCCTACAAACGAAGGGTCAGAGACGTTGTTACATACCCAAAAAATTGCGTCGTACCTTCAGCATGCCACCCTTTACCATAACTTTCATGCGATCTACAGGCACACCCGTCTTCTGGTAGATGTCCTCTTTGAAAGCCAAGCCCGGAAGATCGGGATTGAGCGTGAGATCGTGGACCTTTCCTGCATGTTTGATGTGTACTTGCAGCGGTGCCATGTTTCCGCTCTCTGCTAATGTCAAACGATAAATTGAGATGGATGATAGAAGATGAAGAGGATCAAGTGCGCAAGCTCTGCTTCGAAGACGCGTAAGAGCGTGACGCGCGTCGCGGCGTGCGAATATAACAAATCCCTGGGGTTAGGGTCAGACGTGACGTCACTGACCACGTTGACCTGCACAAGCCCTGGCCTCGTTCGCGTTCTCTTCCAAACCATCTTCCTTCAGACCATCAACCACCCCCCAATTATCAACAAAATGACGATCTAGTATGTGTTTTGTTACTTTATTTCGGCCGTGTCTAAACGTTCTGTCAGTTACACAATGACCTTCGCGCTCCTTGCGGGTGAAATGGCCACCTTCGGTGTCCTGGTCCTACCCCTCCCTTTCCAAGTTAGACGGAAACTCTTCCACTTCCTTTCCGAAAGCCCAATCGTTGGGAAGATTGCATACGCGCTCAAGATAACCTTCATGTATGTTTGGACCTATACGACATGCTCGTGTGCTGAATTGCTTCCGATCGAATGTTCGCAGTTTCGTGGCAATCCTATTTGTGGATGCCGTCCAGCGCATGTTCCGCGTGACCGCTGAGGTCGAGCTCGCAAAGACAGGGAACCAAGGCATTCAAGACGTTCGCACTGAGACAAACTTCGCTGCCCGTAAATTCTAGTATGTCCACGTTGCCAATCCTCCCGTTGTACGTGTCTGACCACATTGTTTTGCTGCGGAAATTTAGCGCCCAGCGTAATACGTACTTGACCGGATTCTGTCTTTTCCTCTCTCTCGTCCTGACCCGTACCTTCTACATCATCCAAGACCTCATCCACACCCAGGAAGAATATGCGAAATTGAAGAAAGCTGTGCGTTGTCCGCACTTTCTCCTCACCCACCTGTCTCTGATGTAATCTCCATTCATGCGTAGACGGCTGATAAATCGCGTTCGACCTTGGCTGCGGGCGACCAGACGAAGCAAATCGAGGAACTGAAGCGGAAGTTGGCAGAGGCTGAGAAGAGCGAGCGTGATTTCGGTATGTGATTGGTACATTTCCTTTCACATCTTAGCGCTGAGATGCTGGTCCTGGAACAGAAACGCTCAAGAAGCAGGCAAACCAGCAAGCAGCCGAGTACGACCGTCTTGCCGAGCAGTACAACCAAGAAACCGGGAAGATTTCGAATAAGCGTACTGACTAATGCTTGACAAGACGTTTTTCATCAGTATGAACTTGCTTTGACATCCAATTGGACTCATTGTCGAATGCCGCTATCACCTCTCTTGTGTGCAAGATATAGTGCTTACCCTACTGGCCCTTGACATATTTTTATCAATACACGCGGCTGTCACTTTTATGTGTCCACAGCTGTGACGCCCGAGCATGCGGTGAGCAGTGTGTCATGCGTCGTAACGACACCTTCTCTAGCCGGAGATGAGCGCCACAAGCCCCAACCTTCTTCGAGTATTTTCGATGTGAACGGTGAGTTTGAATCCTTCCTAGACGGGGAATGCTCTATGATATCACAGGGAGAGCCGTACACGTGCCGTCGCGTTCAAGTCTATGTCCCCACGACGGCGACTGAGAGAACAACTCAGCAGCAGACACATGGAGGAGAGGGAAGAGCACGCGGCGCTCGCTTCAAACCCGAGAATTGACCTGGCTGACCGAGCTACCACGATTAGTAGTCGGCCTGCTCAACTCAATAGTCGTCGTGCATCTGTCTCCCAGACGTATATCCTTATGTGGACTTGACATGGGCTCTTTTACGTTCAAGTGCGGCGTGCGTGTCTTCATCTCGCGTCGTTGGTGTGTTCCGTCACCCGCATCAGATGGCTCGCATGTGGACCCGACTGACGCCACGGGCACAACTTTTGCCACTGCTATATAAATGACACCTGTCTATGGCCGACTGGTGAGTCCTGTAGCATCCCCGCTGTCAACGCGATGCTTGGCCTTGGTTTCACAGTTCTCGCTGTGGTAGCGACAGCGTTCGCGTCGCCGCATGCGGCTAGGTGGGACGACCTCAAGGTGAAGCATACCTGGAAATCTGCTCCTGCGAATTGGGTGTCCGAAGGGCCTGCACCTGAGGGTGCCACTATCGATTTACGGATTGCGTTGAAGCCTCATCAGGAAGACGCTTTGGTCAAAGCGCTTTACGAAGTCAGCGATCCTGAACATGGACGGTATGTCTCGACACCATTCCTTTCTCACATGCTCATTGAAATGTACAGATACGGTTTGCATTTGAGCAAAGGAGACGTCGCATCTCTTGTCGCTCCTCATCCCGATACTCAAACACTTGTATCTGCATGGCTTTCGCATCACGAGATTCCGGCCTCCTCCATTTCCTCCACGGAGGCTGGAGACTGGCTCGTTGTGTCTGCCGTCCCTGTGCCAAAGGCGGACGCCCTGCTCGGCGCGGATTACCAGGTCTACCGACACGCGACGACAAACGACACAGTACTCCGCACCATCGGATACTCCCTTCCGTCTGTCCTGCATGGACACATCGACGTCGTTGCTCCCACGACGTACTTCAGTAGTACACGCTCAATGCGCACGACTTCCTCTAAGGATCCAAATGGCAAGATTGTACAAGATGACTCCATAACACGCGCAGAGATCGCGCAATTGCTGAAGAAGGGCCAGTTCGCGACGGTCCCAAGCAGCTGCAAGCAAACCATCACCCCATCGTGTTTGCGCGCATTGTACAACTCGACATCCTATGTGCCGAAAGCGACGGACAAGAACAAGCTCGGCGTCACTGGTTATCTGGACATATACGCGAACTTTGCCGACTTGCAGACGTTCTATAAGCAGCTGCTTCCTAATGCTGTTGGAAACAACTTTACAGTCGTGGAGGTGCATGGCGGGCTCAACGACCAAAGCCAGCCCGGTGCTGAGGTGAGGTCAATTTTGCCCTTTCATAGAGCGAAAAACTCATGAGGGAACCCCAGGCCAACCTAGATATTCAATACGCGAGCTCCATATCATTCCCGACGCCAAACATCTTCTACAGCACCGGCGGCTCTCCGCCCTTCAACCCCGATAGCAGCACCCCGACCAACACTAACGAGCCGTACCTCGACTGGCTGGACTTCATCGCCGCACAGGACACCATTCCGCAGACGATCACCACCAGCTACGGCGACGACGAGCAGACTGTGCCGCCGGACTACGCGCAGACGGTCTGCAGCCGCTTCGCGCAGCTCGGCGCTCGCGGCGTGAGTGTGCTGTTCAGCAGCGGCGACTCGGGCGTCGGCGGCGGGTCGTGCACGACGAACGATGGGACGAACAGGACGCAGTTCGTTCCGAACTTCCCGGCGTCTTGTACGTCTATGCTCGCAAAGCCTGAATGAAGGCACTGTACTGATGTCTTGTCAGGCCCATTTGTGACTGCCGTCGGTGGTACCACCAGCGTCGGCCCGGAAGTCGCAGCCGCCCTGTCCAGTGGGGGCTTCTCGAACTACTTTGCTCGTCCTAGCTATCAGGCCGATGCGGTCCAGACATTCCTAGGGACGCTTGGTAACAAGTATGCCGGATTGTATAAGTATGCTAAATATTGGGATCTTTGGCTTGTTCGGAATATGAGCTGACTAGCACGTTCTATGTTCAGCACTACCGGGAGGGGCTTCCCTGATGTTTCAGCTCAGGCGATCGGGTTTGAAATTGTCATCGATGGGTTCGAGACGTTGGAGAGGGGAACCAGCTGCTCGTCGCCTGTGTGTCTGCCTTCCGTTTTGCACTTCTCCGCTTGAGACTGACAAGCGCTAGACTTTCGCGGCAATCGTGTCGCTCTTGAATGATTTCCGGATCTCCGAGGGCAAGGCGCCCCTTGGCTTCCTGAATCCCCTCCTTTATTCGAAGGGCGTCGCCGGTCTCAATGATATCACTTCGGGCAGCAACCCTGGGTGTGGGACTGCCGGCTTCAGTGCTGTGAAAGGGTGGGATCCTGTAAGTGCCAACTCTTCCTCGAACAAGACAATAGAAGGGCATTTTTGCTGACTCGTTCATACGTAGGTGACTGGCCTTGGATCGCCGGATTTTGGAAAGCTGCAGACGATCGTCAGCGCAGCGTAAATGTCCGCATTCACATATTTATGACAACCACTACAACATGGGCATGGATCACGAATTTTCTGGTAACGAACAGCTTGTCTGACTCGGATTCGTAAATAAGTGGGCATAGCTGGTGCCAAGGACTTCAACCCCTACATGAGTCGCTAGAAAGCTTTCGACATGTCCTTTGGACGAAACGAACGGTTAATGTACAGGATATGAGCGCAATCTGACTCGGGAATAGTAACATGGCGGGAAACGGGAAGGTCATCTACTTTAATGATGATCCAGGACTTTTCAATTTTTTTTGGCGAATGGTTCATGGCACGAATCACTCGGAACGCCTTTGTGAGTGGCGGCCTGCAGCTGAACAGATATTGGTTAGCATTTTCTGGCCTCAGCAACGTGAGATACTTACGAAGTACGGCAGCCTGGCCCCACATGCATGATTAGGAAATTCCCCCCTGCCCCTCATCCAGCTCCTCCGTGCGCGGAGGAAGTCCAAACCTATCCCAATAAAACTCGGAAACCTGCTTGTGAAGCGCGAGAATCATCTCTTCAGTGACGAATGAATAGACGATCTCCAGGCTTTCCAGTGGTGGGCCCTTGCGGAGACTGAGCCACTTCGGTACGTTGGTGGCATAATCGTCCTTCCTGAAGTTGACATTTGCTAACGTCACTTTTTTCAAGGACGCAAAGAGAGGACCCGTGCGTCCCTCGACTGGATTGTCTGTCGCGAGTGCCTCGAAGAGGGTGCATGCCCCGACTTTCAGGGACTCAACACTCCGTATATCTTCACACTGGCCAAAGCTTGTGATCCAATCCTGTGCGCTCCACTCGGGGGTACAGTCCAGATGGACCAACCTTAGACGCTCCAAGGAGAACAAATCGCAAAAAGCTTTGAGGTCTGTAAGAGACTCGTCTCCATACAACCCGAGGACAGAAACTTTGAACAGGAGTTTTTGTTCAAGGGTGTCGGTAATTGTGTCGTCATATTCCCTGGCCGCGATCTCGTAACAGTACCGATCGCTCATGAACTGCAATATGCCAATCGAGGATGAAGTATCGATCTGGGTGGAGATCCATGGGCCAATGAGTTCGCTCGCGCGTCTGTGGACATAATCCAGTTTGCAGCCGAACAATTTCTCGGTCGTTGGGGGTATAACCAGGTGATTGATGACAATAGCACATTTCAGGGCATAATCCTTTAAATCAAGAGTGCGCAAGTTGGGCAAAGAGACAGGAGGGAAGTATGTGCTGCGGGGCATGGCATCTGTTGGAAGAGGAGGAAGGGCATCCCGGAGCTCAAGGAACTCGAGGGCGGGCATTCTTGAAAGAGCACCAAAGAAGTCTCGAAGATCTTGCGCTTCGGCGCCAGGTTCGACAAAAAGCGGTGATTCCTGTCTTACATCCATTTTGATAACGAGATGGACAAGGCAGTTGAAAACCTGAGACGACCACGCGAAACGGAAACGTTCTACTTCTAGATGACGAAGGCCTGGTGCATGATTGTTGAAGAGATCCGCTGGTAATTGCGGTGTGCTTGCCACGTCTGCAGCCCTATACCCGCTTGTATAAATCAGCTCGGCTTTCTTCAACATTGGTGCGTCCCTACGCAAAGATAGAAGGATAGAGGGGTCGTCTTCACCCGCACTCGTGTAGATATGGAGCATCTGTATGTGAGATAGATGCTCCGCCATCACCCTGGCAATATCCAACTTGCCTCGATGAGTATATGAGGCATAAAGGAATGAAACACCGGTCATCTGAGAACGGCACAGGAATTCTTCTGTCCATCTGGGGCTCAGTTCCCGAGAGTCGATGTAAGACCACAGGTAGGGGTGATCCAATGCGATAGCTCGCCATCGGCGACAGACGCAAGTGACCCGAATCCATCCGATGGCATCCTTCCGCGGTGTGCATGTGATCGGGGCCCTACCAGCGGGATCCAACGGTTGGAGAAGCTTGAATATGTGTGCAAGAACTTCTGGGAGAAGTTCGTTGATATGATGCTGGCCGACAGCGGAATCATGGACACTAAGAGAGGAAATCGGTAAAGTAGCGACTGCGTCCATTTTGAATCTTTGATGGTCGACACTTCGACGGATATTCGGGTGAACGGCAATGCTGGTTCGGCAGACAATCGCCTTTCCGGTTGGCCACTGTCAACGCTCCAGATACTACTAGTCAAAGCAGTGAATAGCAGACCTTGCCGATATCAAACAGATGTCTCACCTGAATTCCTTCAAAGATATCGAGTCAGCGATTCTCGGAATACACGCTGGTCTTGGTTTACCTCGACTCTGTGGGTTTTATCACAACTGGATAGACGAAGATCGTCATATGAACGGTCAAAGTGGGCAGAAAGACAAACCTCACAGGACACAGGGTCGTCAAGAGGGAAGTGGACGTTGACTTGGAGGGCATCGCGGCCTTGGCCCACGCACTTAGAGAAGCAAGCGGATGCAGTCTAAATAAAGTGGGACTACCGGATGAGGTAGTACAACGTGCAGTGGTGCCTGCACAATCGCGAGGCATGACTATAGCTATGTGCCGATGGTTCGAGAACGCAGCACTCCGCTTGGCAGTCTCAATTTGTCGGGCGCAATCGACTTACCGTTGGTCACGCCATGTCAGCGGTCCGATACCATGCTACCGTACCCCGAGCTGCACGACCAGTTAGCGCTTGAGCAACGCATCCGAAACAATCAAGTCCGCGACGACTTCGATGACTTGTGTCGTGGTTTGTGGGGAGCGAGGATTCTGTCAGACTGTGATGGATAAACCGACACGGCTTCTAGACAATTAGTACACACTGCCCTCAAACAACATCTAATTTGACTTCTGTCATCTCTGATTTCTCCTCTATGCATTCCCGTTGTCCCGAGGCGACGGAAAGGCCGCTGTGGCCACACATGCTACGTGACTGGCCGTCAGATTCTGGATCGTTATTCTGGGGGACGACTCCGAGAGATGGGAAGTTGATTATGTTGGTGGCCATATCCGCGGTGCGGCGCTCGACGAATTCGATAGACCTGACCTGTGCACCACGGGACGCATGAAGTTCGTGAGTGGTTTCCACCACACTGTCGAACCCTTTGCGCATCCCTACTCGCACGATGATCAAGGTCGGGGCAATCACCTGTCGAGGGAAATGATCAGACGAGAAGGCATCAAAACGATAGAAAATATACTCACAATCAGCATCAAAGTTATGCTAGAGACGAGATCCTGCAGGGACTAGAATCAGTACGGCAGGTCGTAAAACAAGCGAATTGAGACTCGCAAAAACATCAAAGGTAGTCCCTGTATGAGCGACGAACCCTAAGACTGTAGTGAGCACTTCCGACATCATTATCAGGATACCAGATTCAATGCTATTGTAGAAATCAGTACCGGGCAATGTCGATGGCCAAAGAACTTACAACATAGATACGGCGGCACGATACCGAAGCCCTGCTTTCTGCCCCAACGTACTCTCCAGCTGTCGCGCCAGATACCAAATACGTGACGCTGCATTGTCAAGCGTGAGGTTTTCATTCATGAACCATATTGAGGACGCCTGTTGAGCAATGCATACCTACGATGACGGTCGCGACTGAGTCCACGATAGTATTCAGGACATTGGAAACGTTATGGAGGTCGTCGTAATCAATCCCCAGTTCAATCCATCTTGGCGGCGGCACTGTCTCGGTCAGAGGGGCATCTTTTCTAATGATGTATTCTTGTTCCTGGAGGTACACACAGGCAAAGCCGAGTGCTATATGTGAAACAGGTTGGCGATGCATGCAACACAATATCGGATAGTTTGGACATACCAGTCGATGCCAGCAGCATGAAACCCAAAGGAACGGCAATCCCACGTCTTTGAGGCCATAATGCCATACAACGATAGACCTTGGTAATCTATATGAACAATGGTCACATGCCGAACGCGCCTCAACGCACCAGTACGGAGCCAGAAATGAGGCTAGTCGAGTTCGAAAGATAATGTCAGAACAATCTTCGTAAATGACAGTATAGTATACTCACTTCATGCACGCCGTCAGGGAAGACTGTACTACACTGGTAAGGTTCCCGATCACGACTTCATTCAATCTTTCTGGCGTCTCTGCAGTGCATGATAGAACTGCGGTGCTCGTGGAATAGCTGTTCGACACTTCGATTGGCGTTGCCAGGATTGTCGCCAGACTTGTCGCCATGTATGCCGTGGTGAGCATGAACAATGCAATCGAAGTACACAAAAAATATGTGTTTCGCCGCCGATTAATCAGCACGTAGATTGAACCGCCGAATAGTGCTACGTAAAGGCCTGACAGACATTCAGAAACGTCGATTTCGAGAACGGAAAGACGCTGACCATAAAACAATGTGATTACCTATGTCGTCCTTGTTGAGCACCAGCGAATGCTACGTGTGAGAAGAAGCGCCGTCACGTACCCATAGGCTTGAGATCTCTTGCTAATGTACATCGTCAATGAGGGCCAAAGGCTCTACTGAAAATAAGACGTACGCGGAAATGCTGTTCTCCACACACGGACATTTCGAGGTAAGGGATCGTTGCAAAGGCTCGGAAAACCCTGTCAGATCTTATATCTCGCCTTGGGTCGCTTATTTTTGTCCACGAAATCCCAGGAAGTTTTCATTCAAGCACAGCTTGCAACGCCTGCTAATTTTTCTGAATGTGCGTATCATCAGATGCTGGCCAGTGCGGTGAGTATGCCAAAGAAAGACGCTGATATGATCAGCAGCGGATAACGAGCTCTGCATGTGACGCCGAGGATATAGATGCAGAAAAGGCTGAGAACGAATTGACACCGCGCCTTCCGAACGATAAAGTTCAATCTGCGGCTGTGCGGCAAAGACGAACATGGCAAGCTCGAACTGCTCAAGCTAGATAGTGTAGGTGGTTAGACGTGTGTTGGGTTTCGTCACAGATCAAAAACGGCCACCCACCAGACTTCGATTGAGGGACTGTTTAAACACCCGATTCTGCAACTAATGGTCGACTTCGCCGAGGCTCACTGTCCATACGGCTGCGGTGTGAGGTAAGATCAACTTGCAATGAAGAGGATGGATCGTTGTCGGATTCATCACGGAAGCTTGATCGTCAGCCGATCAAACGTCTCTGGTGAGTATTTGATACGAATGGATATCGCAGAGCGCTGGGGTACAGCACACGAGAATGTCGATGAGACGCTGGCGGATGATGGGACTGGCGGTGCTCGCAGGCTGGGCGTTAGATAACATTGCATGGAAGACGACGTCTTGTCAAGGCGCCTGGCGGGGACGCGTTCCGCTATCGCTATCGCGACTGAATGGGAGACAGTGAACATGCCGAGTCGATAAATATAGGCGAATGGTTTAGTAACTTACTGATAGCCTTATACCGGACAAAGGGTGAGACCCACGCTCGTGAACTCGAAGGCGTTTTAATGCTGACATGACATGGACATAGCGTTTCACGCGAAGGCAACGGTATGCAATTCATGACGATGTCCGAAATTCATTGAACTAGCTCTTCTCGAATTTCCTATCCGAAGGTGTGGAATGTTAGACGTCGGTGAATTTCTACGCTCAAGCCTCGAGATACGTGAAGCGGAATCGCACCTCATTGGGCGACCAGAGACGGGGCGTTTCGACTTTCTGACCGGTTTGTGTAGTTCTGCGGTAAGAAAAGAGACGACAGGACAGTGCTTACCCCAAGTCCCAACCAAGTCTTTGGGACTTGCTACTTCGCCCGAAAAGCAAAGAAAGTTTGTGTAACATTCTAGATTAGGGAACGCTTCTGAATTGGATGGCTTCCGTATAGTGATGATACTGTACTGGAGTCAATGGACTTCAATCGGTTCAACGAGAATGTTCTGAAGACATGGAGTCATCGACTTGTCGCCGAGGACGTGTCGGAGCCCGAGGCGGAGAACAGACTGGAACCTCAGAGAACGGCAGCGGCCGAGTCACACGTGACTAGGAAGAGGTTCCAGGAAATTCTGCGTGATTCGCGACGCGTCGGCCTCGTTCGTGTATTGACGCGTCTCGCCCGCTGCGCGCGACGCGTGTCTCGTCTATGACTGATACTGCGCTGACTGAGCTCGCAATGTCCCTCTATAAAAGCTCCCGCCCCGCCCGCCCCCTCTTTCACCAAACTCTAACGAGTAACAACTACTCACATTCCACACACACACTTCACCACGGATATCTCAGTTCTCTTACCTGCCGACATGCTCTACACCATCACACCGTCGCAGCTCTTCGGCGCACCCGCCACAGCCCCCGAGTCGTTCTACCCTCAAGCCTCCACCCATGTCTCGTCGGGCTGCCGTCAAGACCTTTCGAGCATGGGTATGGCTCTAGACCTCCCCGCCGCCGACGTCATTCGATCCCAGGAGCGCTATCGCCGCGCTCTCGCCGAGGTGCGCGCCGCGGAGGCGGAGTACGCTGCGAACGTTCTCCGCGCCAGGGAGGAGGCTGCTAGGAGACAGAAGGAGGAGGCCGTGAGGAGGGAGAGGCAGAGGTTGCTCCAGGCCGAAGTCGAGCGCGTCAAGCGCCAGAGACAACTCGCACTGCAGGCGGAGATGGAGAGGGTCAGGAGGGAGGAGCAGAGGCAGCTGCAGATTCAGATGCGGAGGGAGGCCGAGAGGGCCAGGCGCGAGAGGATCGAAGTCTTGCGCCGTCAGCTCTTCTTGGAAGCTCTTTCAACGGAAGACCAGCAAGCTGAGGAGTCCCTCTCCCCCTTCGCTTTCAGCAGGGGGCGCAAGACCCCTGTCGCCGCTCCTGCGCCATCGCAGCGGACTGATCGCAAGGAACAGGCTAACTCTCTCAAGGACATCTTCGAGTTCATTTACGGAGCTCAGCAAGGCAATAATGTATGTCCGTTGCACCCCTTCATCCTAGGGTTCGTCCTGACCTTGTGTCCTCAGACTGTCGCAGTTGAGCGTCCATCAGAACCCGCCCCGGTTATTGTGCCCAAGGCGGACGTCAAAGGAAAGGGGAAGGCAAAGGAGACTTTCCCAGAACGAGACGGTGCTTCCACGCCGTTGAAGTCTAGGCTCGAGAATAGGCTTCATTCCGGGGAGGACACTGAGGTGGAAGAGATCGTTCGCAACTTACTCTCTCACCTCTTTGGATTCGAGAACCCCGCGCCGGCAAGTCCCACCAAGGACCACACTCAGGCGTCTTCGTCGAAGGTAAGCATCAATAGTAGATTACCTCATGGCACGGACGCTCATACACATGCCCAGACTACCTCCACTTCCGCGAACGCTTCTAGCTCGGAATCTGCTTCCGCTCATGCGGCCGCTGAAGCTGAAGGTGCCGACCTGGCGCGCAGGCCAGCCGTAGCTGGTACGTCCGCCGCTGAACTCCAAGCCGCATACCGTGCTCACCGTGCGTCTCTAGCGGCGAGCACCGAGCGGCCTGCGTCCCCCACGACGTCGATCGCCACCATCAAGGATATCCAGAATTCGCTGCAGACCCTCGAGGCCGGCTTCGTCTTCCCGCCCACGCTGGACTTCTCCGAGTCCGCTGCTGAGGTCAAGGACAGCTCCGACGAGGACTCGACGAGCTCCCTGCCGTACACGCCTACAAATGCGCCCGTCCGCGCGTACGAGCACGCGCTGAATGCGCTGCTCGAGCGCCTGGACGCCGTGGACAGCGAGGGGGACGAGGAGGTACGGGGCCGCAGGAGGGAGGTCGTGAAGGAGGTCGAGAGGGCTCTTGGAGAGGTTGACCGCAGGGTCGGGGAGCTGAAGAAGGAGAGGGCGGCGTCGAGGAGCCCGGTCCGCGAGACGGTGTCTGTCGAGGTCCACGAGCCGGTCTCCGCGGAGCAGGCTGTCGAGGAGCCCGCCGCCGTCGAGCAACCCGCAGATAAGGAGGAGGTCCCTGAGGCCGAGCTTGCCGCCGACCACGACGATCCTGCCGTCGAGGCTAGCACCACCACGGAGTCACACGATGTCACCACCTCCGCTATCACCGAGTCTGACGTTGGCGCCCCCGCGCCAGCTCCTACCCAAGAACCCACCGGCGAGGCCACCGCGACCGACTCTATTCCTGCTGTCGATGTCCTTGTCCCATCCGATGCTGCCGAGTCCCCCGAGCCGGAGGCTGCAGTTGTCGAGCCCGAGGTGTCGCAGGTCGTAGACGAAGAGGGCTCTGCCCACCCTTCGGCTGCCGTTGAGGACCCTTCCACCGCTTCGACAGACTTGGCCGCCCCCCTGGAGGAAGTCACCACGCCCACACCCACAGAGGACAAGGACGCACCGGTAGTCGAGCCCCATACTTCTTCCAGCATCGAGGAGCCCCCTTCCAACACTACCGACCCGGTCCAAGAGCAAGAGGACGTCGCCGCTAGTCCCGTAGAAGTCGCTGAGGTCGCTGAGCCCGCACCGGTCGAGGAGGAAGTCACCGGGGCCGACGTCGCGACGGAAGCAAAAGTAGAGGCAGAGGGCATTTCCACTGACGCGGCGCCGACGGATGCCTCGCCCGGAAGCAAATTGCACGCAGCCGACTCGTCCCCCTCCCTTGGATCTGTGGCTTCGGACGGTGCCGAAGAGTACCTGTCGTCGCTGTCGCATGATCAGTTCACGTTCCCCCCGGCCCCGTCGAAGGCGCAACGGGAGGAGCCAGACGACGCGGCGGACAGCGAGGGGGAGGACGCGGTGCTGGTGTACCATGGCAGCGATGGGGAGAAGCCGGAGAGCGAGCGGGACGACTGGTCTGAGGTGGAGGCGTAGGCATAATCGTTTCTGCCGCCCGTGCTCCTTGGGCTGGCCATGGGACTGCTCTGTCTGATCGTTCTTACGCTTCTGTGATTCATGCTCTTGATGCGATGGACGCATACGGACGCACGCACTGTATATTATACGCCATATTTACACTATCGTTACTCGTGTTTGTAGATACTTTACTGTACAACAATAGGATTATTACGACAATGATACCATTCCCCACCATGCCACATGCGCGCGCGCGAGTCGAGACCGCAGTCTAAGAAACCAAGTCTAGTGCGAAAGAGGCAGATGCAGGAGCAACAGAAGAGGTGAGAACGGGAGCGGGCTCGGGGATTACGTTCCGTTCTGACACGATCGGCACATGCACGGGAGGGCGACGGTGACTAGTACTTATCTGATGCCCAACGGCCGCGGCGGGCCCACCGCCCCCGCATCCCATCGCTGCCCCTCCACCACCTACGCCCAGCTCTCCCACCACCACCCGCTGCGCGCCGCAGGCCGTATAATAAAGCGCCGCCGGCGCGCGCCGTCCTCGTCCTGCTCCTCGTCGACATGCTGCCGGAACCCGACCCCGCCGCCGCTCACGGAGTCCTCAGGCGGGTACCCCGCGGGGACGCGCACGCCGAGGAACCAGAGCTCCTCGAACGGGCGCACGATGCGCAGGTGTTCGTCCAGCAGCGTGTCGGCCCAGGCTGCGATCGCAACGATGTTCTGCCAGAAGTTCCTCCGGGCCCGGTCGCTGCTGCCCACACTGGTGCCCTCGCTGCCCGCACCCTCGCTGTCCACGTCGTCGTCGTCGTCGTCGTCGTCGTCCCCGCCCCCGTCCGCATACCCATCCTCGTCGGACGTCTCGCCCCCCGACTCCACGTCTTGGTACGGCCCGTAGACGTCCAGCACGAACATGCTCGCGAGCGCGAGCACGCGCAGGTTGGGGATGTGCCGTATCGCAGCGGCCCAGTCGGCCTGTGCACACCGAGACAAATACACGAGAACACGATTCAGACTGCTGATGCATGCATGCCAGAATAGGGGAGCGGACGTACCAGGGAGCCGGGGAGCGGCGCGGCCTCGGTCATATCGTCCTGGTCGAGGACGAGCTCTTCGAGGTGGGGAACACACTGCGCGAGCATGACGATGTGTCGCGGGGAGAAGTCCTCCAGCCACCTGCCGCCGAAGTTGACGACAAGGCGGATCCTCGTGACGCGGGAGGCTGCGAACGCACGGAAGAGCGCCTCGAGCGTGGGCGGCGCGAGGAAGGCGGAGAGTGAAAATGAGCGCAAGTTGGAGAGTACGCCCGAGGCCTGGTGCAGAGGGGGGGGAGACAGCGGGGAGGATGGGGCGCAGTCAGCGGCGTGATGCAGAGGAAACAAGGGGACATACAAAGCCGTGGGCAAAGAGCCCGCTATACCCCTCCACATTCTTCGTGAGGTGCATGGGCCAGGCGCACACGGAGAGGGTCTCGAGGTGCACCGCGGCTTGCGCGAGGCTGTGCACGACGCGGCCGCAGACGTCGTCGGGCTTCGACACACGGAGCGAGAGCCAGCGCAGCTGCGTAGGATTGCCGAGGACGCAGTTCAGCCAGTTCCCGCACACGCAGTCGAGCGACATGCGGCGCAGCGCGTGCGGCGCGTATTGGCGCACGTCGGGCGCGAGCGCATCGTAGTGCGGCAGGTGCAGCGTGCGCAGCGCGAGCTCGCCCAGGCGCGGCAGCGTGAGGACGTGCCAGAGCGTGTGCGGAAGCAGAAAGTAGCACCCCGTGCACTGGAAGTCGAGCGCGATGCCCTCGATGCCCGGCAGGTGCGTGAGCAGCGCGAGCAGCCGCGCGTCGAGCTCGGCCATGTGCGCGGCATAGAACGCGGCATCGGCGGTGTTGTCCATGCGCTCCTGGCCGTGCACGGCTAGCTTCTGCACGGCCGCGGTGTACGCGGGGTTGTGCTGCAGGACATCGAGGAGCTCGTGCGCGGCGGCGAGGAGACGCGAATGCGAGGGGAATGAGAGCGTGAGGCTGGTGAAGGCGGCCGGTCGGTGCGCGGACAGTGCGCGGCACGTGGATGTGAGGGCGAGGCGGCCGACCACGGGCAGATGGCTGAGGATGCGCTGGATGGGGACGGCCGGGAGGCGCTGGATGAGGATGGCGACAGATGGGGCCGACGACATCTCATCTTCTCGCAAGGGGGCGGCATCGCTCATCACCGCGTCATCCGTTTGGAAATGGAGCTGCGCGAGCGAATCAGCGGCGCCCTCGACGTCCTGCGTAAAACATTAAAAAGATGCCCGAATCACAGCTGTAGTGCGTGCGCACACACCATGAGATCGCTGTCCATCCTCGGGGATTGATTGGAGGGATGCCTTGGCGGGTTGGAGAGCCCGGGGGTGGTGAGATGGGGGGACAGAGGCCGATAGCGCCTGGCTGCACGAGTCGGTGGTTTTGGCGGGACGGAGACTAAGACCCATCAGTGTATCACCTAAACGGCGTTCTCCATTGGGCTGTATATAGCAGCTGCAACGTCCCCCTGACGATGGATCAGGACCCGCCAAGCAGAGGGGCTCGAGATACCGCATATGTGGCCCAGCATGCAGGCATGCCAATGGGCTGTGACAGAAGCGCAGCGGATGGGCGGCAAAGAGCGCAGGCGGAAGACAAGGATGACCATGACGAGACCGGCGTGAGGAGAGGTGGACGTGAGGCGGCGGCGATAGACGTGCACAGGTGCATTGCATGTTGCCAGGCGGAAAGGAGCATTCGACACTTGCAACACCGGCGAGGACAAGGGTTTCCGGATGCAGCGATTACGTATCGACAAAATCGGCCAACGTGTTCTTTATCCTGTTTGCGATCTGCGGATAAAAAGAGCAGGATTTAGCCCCGATGGGAATCCCAAGCTTATTGCGAGAACTATGAACAGGACGAAAATGTGGCGTGTTGCAGTGTCTGCACAGAGCGAGGGAGCGTGGCGCCTAGAAGCCCGCGGGTTGTGACTGGCATGACTTTCCAGAATCCAAACGCTCTAGAAGATGTTGGTTAGAATTGCACCTTCACGGAGCGCTGCAAGTCTAGGAGGCGCCGGAGGCAAAACGAGCGAGGTGGGACCTGCAAGCTGCATTGGCGGACCACGGTGCAAGTGCTGCTAGTGACATGGGAACGATCTATTGGTGTGTATTGTACAGGGGAAATCCGCGGTGCTAAGAACATGGAAAAGACGCGGAGTGACCGAGAACTGACCTAAGTGCATTTGTGCTGCGGCATGCTCAGCTGTTCTTTGTTCGCTGGATGAGTCCAACCATAACCTGCTGACTCATCAATGACCTTGCTATTGTGCACCGCCACCCCGAACAACAATGGCTTCAATGGAACTTCGCGCCTTCATAAACAACACTTATGGATATCCAATGGCCCACCCTCTCTTTCCCTCTCTATCACCACCTCTCTCGCGGCAGGCCAGCGATCCCAGCAAATTACGAAGAATTTTAATCTACGAACATCACTATCATGGCACCTCCTTCGTCCCGCGTCTTCTGTATCCCTAGCATCGTCTTCCTCTCGATCGCCTTCATTCTCAGCCTCATTGTCTCGATTTCCCTGCCGAGCCTCACCACGTTAGATATCGCCCGAGTGCGATTCGACAATGCCACGGCGCCACAGGTCGCCATAAGCAGCGGTTCACAAGAACAGGCTCAGCAGCTTCGCTTCGGAATCTGGTGCGTCCTTCGAGAAGTCACATAGGAAACTGACGTTGATATGTGACGTTCCGCAGGTCCTACTGCGTTTATGGAGCGAACTCTACAGATCGCACCTGTGTTGACCCAGGTAAATATAGCAACTTGACATCCAGTGCTCACATTTGAGCCTAACCTTTTCCTTCAAGGCCACGGCTACTCTGTTCAGATAAGCTACACAGCACCCGATGCCACGAGCGCGAGCAATGTGACCATCGGGTCCTCCTACACTCGCGGGCTCGGCGTCCACCCTGTCGGTGAGCATATCTCACGTCCAGACTCGATGTCGACACGCCCCTCTGACGCGTCCCCGCAGCGTCCGCCTTCACATTCCTCGCGCTCCTGTGCTCCCTGTCACAGCACTTCACGCTCATGCTCATGACCATCGTGCTGGCGCTCCTGGCCGCGTTCCTCACCTTCCTCGCGTTCATCATCGACATCGCGCTCTTCGTCCGCATCCGCACGGAAATGGGGCACCTCGGCGGCGCGATCGAGCACACCACTGCCGGTCCTGGTATGTTGCACGTCTATACGCTCAAGTCTATCTGCCCGCTGACTCATCCGGACGCTTCTTCTGCACCTGCTTCTGCTCGCCAGGCTTCTGGCTGTCCCTCGCGGCGCTGCTGCTTCTGCTCCTCTCGAGCTGCACCGTCTTCGTCGGCAGGCGCCGCGCACGCGCGCGTGCGGGTGTGCAGACTGAGAAGACCGGCGGATTCTGGATGCGCTTCCGGAGAGGCAAATACTGATCGCTGGGACGCATGGCCTGTTATGATTCTCTCGTCACGACTGGAACACTGCTAAGGACAGACTCGTGAGACGAGCTACTCGTGGATGTCGGGGACATCCCCGAAGCATGGTGTATCATAGACCTACATTCTTTTGTACTCACACCAGTGTATCTTTCTATCACACCAATTGTATAAGTAGCTTTGAATGTACACGCCATCCTCCCGGTGGGACTGGTTTCTGGCCATTTCAATACGCGTGCACGAACATGGAGTGGCGACACAGTTCGCCAAGTGTGTTCAATGGAGACAGTCTTTTGTTGAATTCAGTAATGCAGGATGATATAGATCTCTGGAGCTAGCGGCAGACAGAATGCTCGAAATACGATTCCCGATGCAAAGCAAATACACATGTCTGGAGAAACATGTCCGTTACTACAGGCGATCCTTCCTGCAGTAAATGAGTATAACTTCAGAAGGTTATAGAAAGCTGAATTACCTGGGTGGCAGACCCGCGACCGTAGAGGCGGAAGGCACTTAAGACGACGGCGCCTTGCCGTCCTCGACCTTCTTCTCGAGGTGCTCCTGCAGAAAGCAGACGCGTTCAGTATGTGGAGACCGGCCATAGTAAGATCGCAAGTCAAACGTACGAGCTCAGCCTTCTTCTTGGCAATCTACAAATAAGATGGCATAAGTCCGACTGCAGATAAAACGGAGTTTGGTGTATCCATACCTCTGCCCTCAGCTTCGCAATCTGCTCCTGCTCGTGGCGGCGCGCATACTGATCTGCAGCAAAAGTTCAGCACTTCGTCGTGCGCTTGCCACAGAAGCGCCTACCTTCAACAGCCTTCTCCTTCTTGCTGCAAACGCAAATGCACATACGTCAGTTCGCCCTCACACAGATAGACACACCACAACGCACCCGAACTCGCGGCTCGCGGCAACGCTGCCCTCCTTGACACTGGAGGTGTAGGTGCGCGCAGCGACGGCGGCAGCGGCGAGACGACGGGGGGCGACAATGGCGACGCGTGCAAGCATGGTGGATGGACGAGGAGAGAAGTGAGAGAGGGGCAGCAGGCCGCGCGCCGTGCCGTTTTGTGACACGGGGGCGGCCGGCGAGACAGCTCGAGGCCGCGCCCGGGATGCGCCTGTCACACGCCGCGTCACGTCCCGCTTCTGTTTTCCTTCTCCACCACCAACGTCCACCAGCCATGTCCGCCGTCCTCAGGAACGCTGCCGCCGCCGTCCGTGCCCCCTTCCTCGCTGTCGCCCGCGCCCCGCTCACCCTGTCTGTTTGTGCCCACCAGGTCCGCGCCGCCTCGCGCACACGCGCCTTCGCGACCTCCGCCGTCGCGCGCAAGGGTGCGCTGTCCCCCGCTGCTGCTGCCCGGGACCGGCCGAACTGACCCCGTCCTCCCCCAGACCTCGTCCAGGACCTCTACATCAAGGAGCTCAAGTCCTACAAGCCCACCCCGCCCGTACGTTCCGCGCCCGCTGCCTAGCGCGAATATTCCGCCTCTGACGCTGCTGTGATGCAGGCCAAGGACGCCCACGTCGGCGCCGTGAAGCCCTACGCGATCCCCGCCGCGCCCCACCTCCCCCAGCTCCCCGCCGACCTCGCGTCTGAGCTCTCCGCGTACGACCTCGCAGAGCCCACGCTCGCGGCCGCCGAGTCGGCCGCCAAGGTCCCCGTCGGCAACGCGGGTGCCGGTGCCGAGGCGTACCTCGCGTTCCTCGAGGCGGATGAGGTCCAGGAGGAGGCGCACCACTGAGCTGCGGGCTGAGCAGTGCTTGTAGCCTAGAGCGTGGTGGAATGTCGTGGATGTGGATGCAAAATAGATTGCTGTTGTCTGCTTTCGCGGCCCTGTCATCCTTCGAACGTGTTGCGACACGCCTAGGACTTCTCAGGTTTTGATTGATGCAAGTTCGAACAGTGCGGAGAGCAATGTAGGCTGAAAAGCAATTATCTATTCCGGTTGCAAGCACGGAAGCCCGACGCCTCTAGTGACGCCGGGTACAAAAGGTAAGATATAGTGCATAATGCGTAGTGCGAGATTAAGTATATGAGATGCGGTGCTATAACTAAGACGCATTGTGGATGAGCAACGAGCAGCGAGGTACGAACAGATGATGAATGCGTGCCAGATAGAGTGGGGATGATGAGTGACTAGTGATGTGGTACGAAGAAAATCAAAGTGGAAGCAGAGAGTAGAGGTGGGAGTAGATCATGCAGATGGGGCGCCAGCAGACACGGACGCCTGGCAAGCGCAATCATGAGAAGAAGTACAGCGACTGCCGGATCTTGCTCACGTCGAACTCGCCCTTCTTCGGGAGGCGCGGCAGCATGTCCGTCAGGTTCACGAACTTCGTCTGGAACTTCGCCGGCACGTCGCCCTCCGCGCCCGCGCCGTCCTCCGCCTCCGCCGCTGCGGCCGCCGCCTTCGTGCGGCGCGCGGTCCCGCGCTTCTTCTTGTTCAGCTCCGCCTTGACCTGCTCGCGCGAGATCGTGACGACGCCGTTCTCCGCGGCGGGCGCGGCCTCGCCCTCGACGAGCACGGACGAGACGTCCGCGCTCTCGAGCGCGGCCGCCTCCTCCTCGGACGTCGTCACGAGCGTGTCGTTCTCGGTCAGCCCGAGGCTGCGCATGAGGCTCTCCGTGCGCAGCGAGACGACGGGCACCTTGTAGTTCGCGTAGCGCTCGCGGAACTCCGCGTCGAGCCGCCCGAGCACGTCGGACGAGTGCAGACTGATGAACGTGTTGCGAATGATCTCCGACATCTGGTCGATGTCGCACGGGTGCGTCCAGTACGAGTCGTGCACGGATGCGAAGGTCAGTCCTTGCGTCTGGATGGATGATGTCAGAATTATTCTCATGTTGCCGAGGCCACCGGCGACATACCTGGCACTCGAGGGCGGTGAGCAGCATGTGCGTCGCATCGAGACTGTGGATGAAGTTGGGCGGGAACGCAGAGGCCTGCTTCTGGGTATTGACTACACCATGAACATTAGCATCCAAACGCGCAACCGACTATAAACAAAAACCACACACCTTCCGACTGCACATTCGGATCCGAGATATACACCGACTGGAGCCCAGTCTCAATCTGCCTGCGCTTCACCTTCCTATACGGCTGCACAATCGGGAGCCCCAGCGGGGTCGTCCACACGACGGACGTCATCTGCTCCTTGCGCAGGCGCGACGCGGTCTTGCCCGACTTCTTGCGCTCGACCTTCATCGCCTCCGTGAGGCGCGTGCCCGGGACCGACTTGGCGATGAGGCGCGCGCACGAGGTGAGGTAGTCCTGGATCGCCTGCGCGCCCTTGAACAGGTCGCCGATGCACTGCAGCACCTTCTTCGCGAGGTAGATCGACGCGATGTACTGCTCCTCCTCGCTGATGTCCCCGCGGTCCCGCAGCTGCTTGTGGATCTGCTCGCGCGCGCCGATGAACGTCACGCCGTACACGGTCGTCATGACCTGCACCACACATACACCCATCAGCATCGAGTACCAAACACCCACCCGTCAAAGGCAACGTACAGTCTGCTTAACGACCTTACGCGAGATCTTGCCCGCGAGCAGCGCCGCATACTTGTCCTTCCCGATGTCCTTGTTGATCGCATCCTCGACCATGTTCGCGACGTACGTGTACACGTCCGACGGCCGCTCCGCCACGTCGAGGTTCACCTGCTTCGCGCCCTGCGCGTCGCCGCCGAGCGCAGCGTAGTGCTGCAGCCCGTTGCACGTGCCGTCCTGGTGCACCGGCAGCGCGCACTCGTACGCGAGCGGGTCGGGCGACTCGAGCGCCGCCTTGAGCTCCATGCACGTCGCGAGGCACTGCCAGGGGTCGTCGGCCTTGCCCCACCATCTCCGGCCCTGCGCATTCGAGGTCATGTCAGCATCAACACTACACGAGACCGTGAATGGAATGAGGACTTACGGTGAGCGGGTTCTCGGCACTGTCGAAGATGTCGTCCAGACGCTGCTCGACGAACGCAACGCGCTCGTCGAAGGTCGCCTTGTCGTAACCGTATAAGTTGGCAAGGTGGATCTTGAGCCAGCGCAGGCCGCGCACGCCGAGCGGCTTCTTGTCGGCGAAGAGGAGCAGCCCACGGCTCAGGTCGTCGCCGATGTGGTTCAGGTGCGGCGGGATGGGGTACGCGCGCCCGCGGAAGTCGAGGTTGTGGGGGAAGTAGATCGTGTCGTCGATGAACTGCATTGAAACCTCATTATCAGCACGCTGCAGGACAGGTAGAAATAGTGGGAGAGGGAGGAGAGGCTTACCGCGCGGGCGATCTCGATCTTGTAGTTCACACTGCACCGGTCGGAGTGGTTGTTCGCGCGCTCCTGCAGCCACGCACGGTGGCGCTGCAGGTACACGGAGCGCGCCTGCGGGTCCGTGTCGGCATCCTCAGAGCGTGGCGGCTCGGGGATGTCGTACACGGCCGGCGGGAGCTTGCCCATACGCTCTCCCGAGTTCCACACCTCGAGCACAACGTCGAAGATGCGCCGGTTGATCCGCCACGGCGTCGCGCCGAGGACGTCCAGGCCGGCGAGGACGAGCTCAATGTTGCCCTCCTCGCAGGCCTGCTTGATGTACGCCAGCTGCTCCTTCGATTCCTTGAATCGCATGACAGGTGCTACACAAGGGAAATGTGAGTATATGCATAATGCGGGAATGGGAAGAAATGCATACCTTTGTTGTACATGTACCCGCCATTGTCGTGGCTGACCCACGGCTTCGGCTTCGTGAGCATAGGCATATGCCGAGGGTGCAGGGTCTCCCTCAGACCATCCTTCGCCATCCTCTGCGCGATGATCGGGTTGAGCTTGATCACGCCGAGCTTGTGGCCGCGCATGTACTCGTACGAGTGGAAGAACGCGGGGTGCTCCTCGGAGACCTCCTCGCCGGTAACCTTGCTCACGGCGGTGCGCGTGACCGTCGCGCAGTCGATGAGGCGGTCGACGAGGAAGCTGCCGACCTTGACCTTCGTGTTCTGCGTCCAGTCCGACGTCCACTCCTCCGCGTCCTCCATGTACTTGAACGCGGTCAGCCGCCGCGCGTGCAGGTCGTTGTACGAGAAGCGCGAGAAGTAGCTGCCCTGCCCCGGCCCGCGCGCGGAGGTCATCGGCACGGAGATCTTGTTCTTGCGGCACACGAGCGCCTTGTACTCAAGCTCGACGGCCTTGCCGACGGCGAGGAGTCCACGGGCGGTTTTCATGCCTTCGCTCACGCCGCCGGAGCCGTGCAGACGCATGAGCTCGAGAATGGTGAGCAGCGACAGCTTCTCGGGCTTGAGGAGGGACAAGAACGGCCCCAGCCTGTACACAGATGCCTCTGCGAGACAATGAGCACCTCGATTCCAAACATATAGGCGCCAAAACGACTCACTCGGCGGTGACAGTTCCTCCTGCTTTACGAGCTGAAGAATGTCCTTCTTCAACCGCGCTGTGAGCTTCGTATGCCAGTCCCACATCCAGTGCTGCAGATCCGTCTGCTTGAGCTCGCTGTTGTTCAGGCCCAGCTCGTCGAGCTTCTCCGCCTGCACGCGCAGGCGCTCCACCGCGTCGTCGTAGACGGACTCCTCGAGCAGCTTTTGGCGCGCGGCGGCGTCTTCGGGCAGCACGCGGCGGGCGAGCGTGAACTGCGCGAGATGCCGGCGCAGGTTCTCGATTTTGAAGGGCACCTCGTTTTCTACGTTGCCCGGCTCCGAGATGGGGTCTTTTACGCCGTTGGTCGTGATCTGCACTCACAGGTGAGATTTGGAGCTTGTGAAGATGGGATAGTGGCAATTACCTTTGCGGGAGTACGAACGGGGACGACTTCAGGCAACTCAGGCGTTTGCAGCGTGTCCAGAGCACCGAGGGCTTCGGCCTGCCCGAGCTCTTGGAGGACACTCGGGAGGTCGAGCTCGACGGCGGCTTTCGACAAGAGCTGAATGACCTGCTCGACGTCTTTTGAGTTCGTGAATGCACGGTCCGAGATAACCGCGGTGATGGGTATTTGTCTGTCTATGATGTTGCGAAGGAGGGTAGTGGGTGTATGACTGGTGAGGTCTGCGCTGTCTGCGATGTACTGTGGCGAGCCCTCTCTTGAAAACCTGTCAAGTCATTAAATCAGCTTCAGGCTGAAAATGAGACGCATATACGGCACTCACTTGGACCACATGAGCAGCCCGAGGGCGTACGTCCCCGCATTGGGCTGCACCTGCTCCTCGCCGCTCTCGATGACCTGGAACAGTATCCACGCATCATCCATCCAGATCGCACGTCGGCTGGGCTCGAGGACGTCGGCCATGTCCATGTACGCGCGGAGCATCGAGTTGTAGAGGCGCGTGTCGAACTTGGGGTCGCCGGGCTTGCGCGCGCGGAGGTCGTCGAAGATCTGCTTCGCGCGGCGCACGTCGTACAGGTTGTGCAGGCACGCGTCGACGACGGAGAGCAGGTCCTGCGTCGGCGAGTCCATGAAGAACAGCTCGTTCTCCGCCGACGTGCAGTCGTTCGGCAGCGGCGTCGGCAGCAGCGTGTACGGCGCGGGCGTGCGCAGGAAGTCGTGCATCCCGCCGCCGACGTCGTCGTGCTCTGCGGCATCCTTGGGTGCGCCCGCGAGGAAGGCGGGGTACTCGGGCGCGGGCGCGCTGGCGGCGGCGCTGGCGGACGCGGTGGCGGGCGCGCTCGTGCGCTGGGACGGGGTGGAGTAGAAGAGGCGGGCGGGGCGCGGAAGGCGCTGGCGCGAGTACGACAGCAAAGTCGTCCCGATGTTTTTGCGGGCGGTGCGGCGGGAGAGGGGGATCATGGTCGACGTTGGTGGTGGTGGTGTCCCCTGTCGTGCGGCAGTCGTCGCTCACGTTTTCTGTCCAGTTTTCGGTCGTCTGCCTCGCCCGCCCGATCCGCGCCACAATGGGAAACTCATTCCCGCGCTCTTGCTCAAGTGTAAGCAGCGTGTGTAACGTCGACTTCTCTAGATCCCTCTCGACGAACTTGCGAGCTGTTTTGTGATTCAACTTGTGAACCTCGAAGCTGCCTTCACTGAAGGTCATTTTTTGCTGAACTACTCGGTGAGCTTTGCATTCGAGAACAAAACGCACCTTCACTGCTTCCAGAAGCACAATGAATATGTTCTGCAGCTGCTTTCCAGAAACAGGCGAACCTCTTCTCCAACTTGTACCTTGCTATGCTTTCTTATGAAGTCAGTAAACTCAAACAAAAACCAGTGTCACGCACCTTGACTTCATGTGTGCAGCGCCCTACGCCAGTCGCCTGGCCCGCGCAGCCATCCACCGCCTGGCACAGCGGCACACACCTTCTCCGCACACGAGGCCTACGTCGTACGTGCGCCATCCTCAATCAAGCCTAGATGATATCACACTTTCATGAATTCTCCATCCGAGTCCTAGTACACCAGTCCCCGTACATCAATGAACGCCACCGGCCCCTGGCGTCCCAATCGCCCCGGAACCTCGTCTCCTAGGTTTCATGATGCTGGGCAGGTGCTACCGCTTGCGCTCTGCGAAGCGTAGTGTCGCCTCTCGTCATTATGCTATGCCCCGCGCCGTCTGGGTTCCGCTGCGGTTCACCTTCGTGCGTCCCGTCTCGAGCCGGAGAACGGTGTTCTGTCAATTCGGCGTCTGCGCGTTCCCGGGCCCTTCTGTCACTATCACTTTGCCTTATATCCATTTATCTGCCTGCGTCCGTGGCAGTCGCATGCTGGATTTGACTCCACTGAGAATACTCGCAGCCTCGACGGCCTTGAGGCAGCACCGGGCACCCTAGGCCTAGGATTGTGTGTGTGCAAGTCGCGCCTACTTATACAAACAAACCTGACAATCCCACCAGGGTGAGGGAGCTACGTCGCCCATGTAGGTCAGCAGGCCCCGGTGACGCTCAAACCCGACCATCCAAAATGAAGAGCCGAAGAACCGTGTCCACGTCCGCCGCCCAGTCGCGCGTGTGCCGAGGACCAAGGACACGGGCGCTAGCCCCGTTCGCTCACGCGCCCTTGTCCTGCGGAGCTCCACCCGCACGGGACGCAGGGATCCCAGACTCGGCCTCGCTCCGCATGCCCGTGCTATCTGAGCTGAGCCCATCTGCTGCCTTGTTCCTGTTTGGCCGCTTTGCATGTGGACGCTGGGACGCTATTATGTTGCGGGGCTGTGCGTGTGTCGTATGCCGTATGCGCATGCGCCCCGATGGACGTCGATAATTGTCTACAGGTATGACTATGATGGGATTCGGATTTGGGAATGTACGTATACGTATGCACGTAGCAGATGAGAGATGAGTCTAAGATCCAAGGGCAGCCCCTCGCTCCCCGCGGGCGGCGGGGCACACACAATTACGCGCACCCGTGCGGTGCGTGCTAAGCTGATCACCCGCCTCCGCGCCCACAACAACAACATGGACGAAAGCGTCCACAACAAAAGGTGCAGAAGCGTGCGAGGCACGCATCGACGTCACGGGCGAGGGGCACGGCGGCAGGCGCCACGCGCGGGGGGCAGGGGGCGCGATCGCGCAGCGCACACAGATCACATCCTAAATCTCGCGCGAATCTGCGGAGGGGCGACCGGGGCTGAGAACAATAGACGGGTCGCGGAAAAGGCAAGATGCGCAAAATTGGCCGCGCACGAAATCAGAAACGGACGACGGATCCGGAAGCTTCGGAATCGAAGCGCGAGGGCATGCGCATCACGAAGCTCCCATGGCCAGGGCACATGCGCGCAGGGCAGCGCACAAACGGGGAACAAAGACCAAGAGCGTCGGGCGGGCGGTGCGCGGTGGGAGAACAAAAGCGTGGCCTCGTATGGACTGGGGACCAGGGCTGCGCCGACGCGTGATCGGCGCAGGCTCGGCGGATTGGTGCGCGGCATCGATAGATGGCGTGCATCGTTTGATAGGAATGGAGCGCTGCCAGCGAGATACGTGCGCAGCTGCACACGGGTCCGGGGTGCTGGAGTCAGTGTACGAGGCGGTTGCTGCATAGCAAGACTAAGTACGGCCTACAGCGCAGCGGTGAAGTACGCGTACGCGCTCGATGCGGGGCCTACGTGGGTCGGTCGCGGGCCCAAAGGGGGAAAGAAGGTTACAGGAGCCGGGCGGCGCGGACGGCGGGCACTGGCGCGACGGGCCCATGCACGGCGGAACCAAAAACCATTTCCGGGCGAGGGCGCTTGGGTGCTATTGTGCCCGAATCAGATAGTCGGGCGTGTGCGAGCGCAGGGGACCCATGTGCATGTGAGCGGGCCTGCGGCGATAGAGGCGGCGCCGGCGCCTGGCCGGTCGCCGGGGTCCGGCCAAGATCTGATGGAAGGCGCGCGAGGACGAGGGTTGTGTGCTCGCGGGCTGGGCGTGCGTTGGCGCAGTGGCCGCGGTGCTCACTGACGGCGACGACAGGGACAGAGGGCGGCAGGGGAGAGGAGGACGGAGGACGAGGGGAGGAGGAAGGGGAGAGACCGAGACGCGGGCTGGGTCGGGGCGATCGGGACTCCGGAACCCGGTGCGCAGTGCCCGGCGCCCTGATTGTTGATTTTCGGACTCCTCTTTCTCTCTCTCGTTTCCACCTTCCTCAACAACGACGCCCGCCTCCCCCGCCTCCCAATCCCAACGCTGCCACGATGTATCTGCGGGCGATGGAGGAGACGATGAGCAGGCAGAGCGCGCGGCCAGTGTGAGTGTTCCTTGCTGTGATGGGAGTGTGAGAAGAGAAGAACCAGGGAGAGGGCAGGCGCCTGCGGGGGCTCAGTGCCAAATCCGTGGGTTTGTCCCTCGAGGGCAACGGTGTCGAGAGATGTTCTTGTTCTGTTGGGCTGCTCTTGTTGTTCTGCCCGTTGCCGTCCTTGTTGTTCTCTCCCCCGTCTCTCGTCCTATAAACGCCGCTGACTGTCCCTTTCTTCCCCCTCTTGCCTCTGCCTCTGCTCTGCCCCCCCGCGCACACGCTCTCCCGCTCTCATCCGTCCTATCAAACCTTGTTCGCCTGCCTTTCCCATCGCGCCACATCCTCACTCCGCCCCCTGATCCCTCTCTTGTTGCCCCCGCCCCGCCCGTATCCCGCCCTCTGGTCTCGCCTCTGCCCCGCTCTCCTCCCTCCCGCCGATCGGCCTCCGCCCCCGCTGCCCGCTGCCCGCCATGCCGACGATTATGGACGGCAGGGAATATGAGCTCGTCGTTCGCCAACAGCCTAAACAGGCAAGGATGTGCGGCGTCGGCGGTACGTACCCACTTTTTCCTCTCCTCGCTACGCATCCTGACGTCTTCTGCCTTCCCCGCCGCCCACTACGCCGACGTCGACCATACCATGATCCTATCGCGATCGGACATTACCTTCGCCTTGTCCTCGTTGATCGCCGCGATTCTCAATGCTAGCTGACCGTCGCCCCATCGACCCACCACCTATCGTACAACTCCGGGTCTTCGACCCTCCAAATCAACGTCGCATGCAGCACCCCAACTCGCCATCGCCCTCGCCGCCGCCGCCGCATCACCCTCACAGGCAGGCTAGTCCACTGAACATGGACATGCTCACGCCTGCTCCTGATGGGCGTCTCGGCGGCCAAGGTGGTCCTGGGCAGACTTACCTCCAAAACCCTTACTACTTCATGTTCGCGAGTTTAGCCAAGCCCGACGATGACGTCGAGCTGCACTGGATGAAGGTACGTCTGTCGTCGTTGTGTCGCCCATCGCTTGCCAACGTCTGCTTGTGCTGCAGGACGGCAAGACTCGGTGTACGACGGGAAGTGTTGTCTCGTCGCTGTACCACTTGAAGGATTCTGAGAACGAGAACATGGACGCGGGGTTCTTCGTGTTCCCCGACCTGAGCGTGCGCCAGGAGGGCAGCTACCGGCTGAAGCTGAGCCTGTTCGAGGTTGTCGGGTGAGTGTCGGGGCACGGGCGCGCGTGACCTGTGCTGATGCGGATACAGGTCGAACGTGTACCACTGCAAGTCCATCTACTCGGCCCCCTTCTACGTGTACACCGCAAAGAAATTCCCCGGCATGGAAGGTGCGCTTCTCGTTCTGGTCATCACGCGCCGGCTGACCGCCGACGCCGCTCCGCTTCCGTACAGAGTCGACGCCGCTCTCGTGCGCTCTCGCCGACCAGGGCATCAAGATCCGAATAAGGAAGGACATTCGCCAGCGCAAGACGCGCGGCCCCGGGGCCTTCCCCGCCATCGGCATGGGCGCCGGCACCGTCGGCCAGCCCGTCCCAATCTCTATCCCCGCCCCCGTCCCCATTCCCGACAATGAGCAGCAGCACCCGCCCACTGCCCAGCAGGGCCAGGGCGCGCCTCTTACGATTCCTCCGCCCATGCCGCCCTCGAACTCTTATGTGCTGACCCCCGAGAGCTCCAGAGAAAGAGAACGCGAGCGTGAGCGCGCTCGTGCTCGTGAATTGGACAGGCGTGAGGAGGAAGAAAATAGCGAAGATGAGAAGATGTCGAACCAGAAACCACCAGAGACTGACGAAAGCGCGAGAGTCCGAGACCGTGATCGTGAGCGCGATAACAGAGATCGCGACCGGGACCGCGACAGGGATCGCGATGGTCGTGAGCCGAAGAGGCCCAGGGTTGACGAGCAAGGCGCGCATGCTAGCAATGGCAATGGCAATGGCTCGGGTGAGTGGGGCATCGATCCAGCTCTTGGTCCGCCTGCGCAGGCGCAGAGTGCTCCATACGACTACCACCGCTCGTCGTCTTTAAGCGTCCCTCCTCCGCCTCCTCCTGCCACTTACCACACGCAGCCCCCGCCTCCACCTCCAGCTCACCACTCATACGACCCGCACCATCAGCCGCCGCCGCATCACTATTCATCCCATTACTCGGCGCCTCCACCACCACCGCCGCCATCCCACCATGCGCCTCCGCCGCACCCACACATGCACCCGCAGCACTCGATGCCGCCTCACCCGTCTTACCATGCACAGTATGCATCGTCGTGGGCTCCTCCTCCTCCACCCCCGCCGCCATCGGGATACGACCACTACTCGCATCCCCACCCACATCCATACGGCGCGCCCAGGTATTCGCCTGCCGGCTACGACCCGTACGCACCCCCGCCTCCACAGCAGATGCAATACGGGTACTACCCCGGCTACGCACCGCCGCCGCCTCCGCCACCACCTCAGCAACCACCTCCACCACCCCAGCAACAGCCTGGGCCACCACAAGCGCCAGGCCCGCAGCAGTCTCCGGTACCCCACCAGAGCCAGAGCCAGCCACAAAGCGCACACCACGAAGCGCACAAGCAGCCCGAATCCCCCGAGGCAAGCCCTGTAATGTACAACGCCGTCCCGAATGGTAGCAGCAGCGCCGGCGCCGTCGCTCCTCCGCCATCCGGCTCCATGCCACCCTCGGCAGGCGCGAGCACCACCCTCAACAACGCGACTGGCCACGCCAGCGGCGCGGGCAGCAGCTCAAGCGGAGGAGGCGCCGCGAACGCATACTACCAGAGCGCCTCGAGCACCGGCGGACGCGCGTACTCGACCCCGCCGCCCCCGCCCCCGCCGCCCGGTGCGCCCGCACCGGCACCGACCAACGGCGCATACGGCGGCGGCGGGAGCCCGTACGCGCACGCGCCGGCGCACGCGCACCACCACGCGCACCCCGCGTACCAGCACCCGCCGCCCCCGCCCCCGCCGCACATGGCGCACCACCAGCACCAGCACCAGCACCACCCGCAGCACCAGCAGCACCAGCACCAGCACTATGCGCCGTATGCCGCGCAGCCGCAGGTGCAGGGCTGGGGCTCGTACCCGCCGCCGCCGCCCCCGCCGCAGGGCCAGGCGGGCTATGCGTACCCCGCCGCCGCGTACCCCGGCTCGACGTCCGGCTCGAGCTCGTCGGGCTATAGCAGCAATGGCGCGGCGTGGGCGCAGGAGAACGCCGCGGGCTCCCGGATTCAGCTCGCCCCGCTGCGCGCGGAGAGCGAGGTCAAGGCGGAGAGGAAGCGCAAGAGGCTGGATATTGGGAGCATGCTGGCGGATGAGCAGTAGGTGTGGGGAGGGCTGGTTGTGGTTGTGGTTGGGAGGTGGATGTTCGTCGTGGTGGGTGGTGGGAGGTGTGATTTGGGGGCCGGTGTGAAGAGTGGTGCTGTGGGACGTGTGGGGGTTAGGGTCGGTCTAGTGCGGGTGGGAGGTGGGTGTGGTGTGGTGTGTTGTTCCGTCTCGTTCCAGGAAAGGAAAAAGGCCTCGCCATCGTCAAGGCGGTCGTGGCCATCGGTCTTTCAAAGCCTCGTTTGCAAGAATTGATATCTCAAGACACTCGGGGCTTGTTTGCATGCAAGGCTTTTGCTTTGCCTGTAGCGAGGAGGGCGCCTCCTCGTACCTGAGGCGCACGCCTATTTGGGTCGGGGGCGCATCCTCGCGTGGGGATCGGCAGGCGAGCTTATAGCAGGTGGGTACGACTTTTTTGCGTGTCGTGCACGGGTTCTGACGTGGATGCGACGATCCGCAGCATACCTTACTCACATGAGTTCTGAAGAGCTCGTGCCTGCCAATCTGCAGACAAGCCCTCCCAGTGTCGGATCCATGCTTCCTCCACTATGCTTCCCTCAGCCTCTCGCCCTTCGCTGCTTAGCGAAGCTCGCATTGGCCTACGCGCAATATATGCAATGCACATCCTCGATTCTGGATTCTGACTGCGCACCCTCCCTCGCGCTCCACGCTCCTTTGCCTATATACATACGTCTGTTTGATCTCACTCTGTCTCCTTGCTTTCTCCTGTTTTTTGCTTTTCTTTTTCTTCTGCCTCTCCGTCTTCGAATACGCCTCTAATCCACCCCCATTAAGCCTGTTTATGTGCGCGGCGTCGCCAGCCGCGCGTCTTGGTTTCGTGTACATACTTTGTTCTTGTTTTTTGCTCCATCCCTCTCCTCTTTTTCTCTTTTCTCTCTCTCTTGTTTCGATCCCTGCTTGCTTCTGCCTGTGTTCACATAAGCCCACGCCCCACCCCATGTCTCAGTACCGTATCGTACAGTATACGTATGTTTGCGCTCTTGAATTTCGCTCGCCTCGCCGTCTTTCGTGTACCTACTTAGTATTCCATAGCCCATGCCTGTAGCGCGATAACGTAGAATTGGATATGATGATCCCTGTATGCCTTTGTCGGTGTTCTTGGTTTTTGGGTTGGCGTGTGCGTGCGAAGGTGTGGTTGGGTGCTGTTGCATTCCATTCAGCGTTGATACAAAATCTGCGTCTTACCTGCTCTTACTCGTTTGTCTGCTTCATCGCTTGTGTACTTGCTCTGTAGCTGTCATCGCTCAAAATACAGATATTGTTTGCTTTTGGCTTCCTCCCATGCTAGTACAGTAGCGTACAGGGCCCGTAGTGCGCACCCACATCCTACAGTCACAAGCACTCACATCACGCCCAAACCCGCCTTCAGCTCCCTCTCGAGATCCTCCATCCCCTCCGCAGGCGCAGCCTCCTTCCCCTCGCCCTCCGCCGCGCCCGCCTTCTCCTCCTCGACGCACCGCTCGCAGCGGCACACGCCGAAGCCCCACGCGCCGAGCCCCTCGCGCCGCGCGCGCAGGCCGAGCGACGGGTCGACGTACGTGACGAGCAGCTCGTCGCCCGGCGCGAGGTCGCGCTTCGCGAGCAGGGTGATGCGCGCGAGCGCGGTGCGCGGGTCGAGGTGCCGCACGGAGACGGTCGGCGTGCAGGCGTGGTTGAGGTGCGAGTGAAGCGTGTAGAGGCCGCCGTGCGCTTCGAGGTCTGGCAGGGCGAGCGTGTCAGCGGGTGTGCTCTGGTGCTCAGAGGAAGAAGGGCCGACTCACTGAGACTCATGCGCCCGAGCGAGCGCAGGAAGCCGTCGTACGTGAAGAACGCGGCGGCGATGTCGGGCGGCGCGGCGCGCTTGAGGACGCGCGCGAGCTTCTTCTGCTGCTCGGGCGTCGCGGGCGTCTGGAACGCCTGCACGAGCAGCTGGTGCGCCCTCTTCCACGTCGCGCGGTCCGGCTCGCCCGCGAACCTGCGCACGTGTGTCAGCGGGCGCGGTCGCGTGTCAAAGCGCGGGTGCTCACCAGGTGCTCTTGGCGCGCTCCTCCATCCCGAGCACCGCGAGCGCGCGGAAGACCGCCCAGTCCTCCGCTTGCTGCGCGGGCTCTGCGAGCAGCAGCCGCGCGGCGCAGTGCGCGACGGCGTGCAGCGCCATCCATTCGGCGCGCCGCGCGAAGGTGAGGAGTGGTACGGATGCAGGGTTCTGTGCGGGGCAGAGGAGCGGGTGTATACGCGCGCTGCGGGAGAGGCAGAGGCGCGAGCAGAAGCGTGCAGGGCAGAAGGCGGCGGACGTGGAGGCGGGGCAGCGTACGACGAGCGCAGACTCGCTGAGGGGCGTCGTGCAGAATGCGCAGGCACGCGAGGACTGCTGCATGTCGTAGATGTCCCTGTCCAGTTTCGTTCCAGCGTTAGGTTTGGGAGAAGGAATTGAGGAGAGAAGGTAGGACGTGCCATTCGGGCGCTACGATGAAGGGGTCTTCTTTCCAGATTACTTCGCCTTCAGCGATGGGCTCCTTCGCGACGAGGCCCTTGCCCTTATTCTTCCCGAAGTATTTCACTTCGATCTTCGAGGACCATTTTGTGACATCCAGATTTTGGACGAGCTCCGAGGATGGGTGGATGTCTTTCGCAGCAGAGTTTTTTGCCGCAGGTGGCTGCACGACGAGCCCCGCCGCTTGCAGGGTCTTCTTCACCCGTTTTTCACTGACGGTCCATGTGGTGTTTTGTGCGAGTAGGAGAGCATGCAGCTTGGGGATCCCAAGAGTCGGGTTTTCGGTTTTGAGGGCTACGAGTTTGGATTTGAGATCATCGTCAGAGGGGGAGATGGGCGTCGACATGGAGGTGTTGGAAGAGAGAAAAGTGCGTCCGTCATGATGTCTGGCAAGAGGTAAGAAGGGGAGAGGTTTTCCAGCCACCCCGCAGATATGGAAGGTGTTGCCTTTACGGGATCAAGTGGACCGCCACCGACGCGTTCGAAATACACAAAGCCGCCCGCCGCACCAGTACTTCGCGCCACTAACTTGTCTTCAACCTCGACCGTCGCAACGACTACATTGTAAGTCCTGATGTTTCGTGTCGTCTTCTTTTTTACTACATTTCACCTTCGAAATACACCAGTGCGATGAATCAGGGCAACATCAAGCACCACGAGGACTTGTACTTTGACGACGGAAATGTCGCTCTCGTTGTGATGTCGCGCAGTGACGACGGAGACTCCGAGGAGCACTTGGTCTTTCGTCTGCATCGATCGGTACTGGCAAAACACTCTCCTGTCTTCAAGGACATGTTTACCATGCCCCCTGCTGCCGGAGCTGAATTATATGAAGGCGTACCGTTGGTTCGCATGACTGACAGTGCATCTGACCTGGAAGCCCTCTTACGCGCGCTTTACAACCAGCCGTGAGTTACAATCTCTGTACTCTCGGTGTATATGCGAACAACATCACCTCCAGAGTGTTCTCCATCAAGTCACTCGATCCGGACACTCCACTTCGTGTGAAGCCGCTGCTTCTCCTGGCCGACAAGTATGACATTCAGCATCTTCGTACGCTCATAGTCAAGCGTTTGGAAGACGACTGGCCTCGGAGCCTGCTGCAGTGGGATAGCCTTGAAGCGGATATAGCGGGAAGGTTGGAGTCTTATAGAGCACATGGGTTGGCAGGATGCGAACTGGAGGACGACTTTCCCGAGCCCGGCTCTGCGATCGAGGTCGCACGACAATGCAATATACCCAGCATCCTACCGGCGGCTTTCTATAACCTGTCTCGCTTATCCATTGAATTCGACTGGGACAATGTACGCGACCCATACTCTGATCCACCTGAAGACTGGTACTCGGGAACCCGCAGTGCACGGTGGAGCTGCATTGCGAGGGAGGATTTTGTCTGCCTACTCCAGGGCCGAGCACGGTTGGCGAAATATCTAGACGAAGAACTGCGACCGCCGTATCCGAGCCATCATGCAAAAGGCGTCTGCAAGTTAGTGGAATGGGACGATTACTGGTACCGACTCCTTGAACAGTGCAAGGAACAAGACCCATTGAATACGCTTCAACGCAGTGCTAAATCAACCCGTCATGTCGAAGGTCTCTGCATGACATGTACGTTATGTATCTCCGACCAGATAGAGAAGCTT
The DNA here is from genome assembly GCA_002286715.1 of Dentipellis sp. KUC8613. Classification (NCBI taxonomy): domain Eukaryota; kingdom Fungi; phylum Basidiomycota; class Agaricomycetes; order Russulales; family Hericiaceae; genus Dentipellis; species Dentipellis sp. KUC8613. The sequence goes on along the minus strand of NSJX01000025.1, from coordinate 253,294 downwards.
CGTGGTGAAATATGGCGTCGAATCCCTACCTTCTTTCGATTGGTGCAGGATTAGGTATCAAGGTAGGCATCAACCTCCCGAAACTTTGTACTCGAGCATAACTGACCTTGATCTGCGTGCAGTCCTCGAATGTAATTCACGTCAATCCTTATTGATACAGCACTGTTGTTATCAGGAATAAACCTGTATCTGGTTCTTCGGACTACTCGGCATCTGTGAAGGCAGCTTTTGACCTTCTGGAATTCGAGATTCAGTGCACGCCTGATGCGTGATGGCTGCGAGACTCGGAGCTCGGTAATGAACTTGCTTTCTATCTCCTTGCTGAGCACGCATGAGCCATTTCCCTTCCTTCATTCCGTTCGGAACGATGCATCCAGACATTCACCCGCGCCTTGCGGTCCGTGCCTGCGCACGCACACGACGGCGTGTACCTAGTGGTCGCAGATCCCCTTCCTCTGTGCATTGCCTTCGGGGGCTTTAGTCCAGCTTTGGAGATCGGCAATAACGACCCTGTCAATAAGTTTTGTAGACCCTTCACATGTATTTTTTCGGTACCGTCATGCAACAATGACTGGGAAGGTTTTTTGTATTTACTGCAGCAGATGAGACATGATTTTGTACAACTAGTAGTATGTAGCATCTTGCTTGCGTCCCTAATTGGAAAGAGAGTGGATGGTGGTGGAGCGGAAGCTAGTCGTTGATCGACGCCACAGACGCGCCCCGACGCGTGGTTGCCGCCACTGCGGCTGACTCTCCACTGGCAACCGCGATAGTGACCGCAGGGATCATATTGCCAGTAAGTCAGTTATTACCATTATTCGCATATGATCTTTGACAGACAACAGCATCATGGACGGCGACATCATCAAACACCACAAGGGTCTGTACCTTGAGGATGGAAACATCGCTCTAGTTGCGACGACGCGTGGCACTGGCGGAAAGCCCGATGAGCACCTAGTCTTTCGGCTACACAAGTCAATACTGGCCAAACATTCCCCTGTCTTCAAGGATATGTTTGGTTTTCCAGCTGCGCCAGATACCGAACTGTACGAAGGCGTGCCATTGGTCCGCATGACCGACAGCGCATCCGACTTGGAATCTCTCCTTGGTGTTTTATATTGCGAGCCGTAAGTTCACAGGTCTTGCAGCTAGTATAATGCCTTCAGCTTATTGTACCAGAGTATTCTCGCTCAAGGCATGCGATCCTAATACCCCACCGCGTGTCAAGTCGATCCTCGTATTGGCCGACAAATATGACATCCAGCATCTCCGCGAGCTCATCGTCGATCGATTGGAAAGCGACTGGCCTCAAAGTCTGCTAGAGTGGGATAGCCTCGAGGCCGAAGTGTCCAGCAAAGTGGAGGCTTGTATGGTGCACGGGGTGTCTGCGGATAGGGTGGATGATGAATATCCTGAACCCGCTTCCGCCATCCAGCTTGCACGGCAATGCAACATACCCAAGATTTTGCCAGCAGCTTTCTACCACCTCTCTCGCATCAGCATCGATTTCGATTGGGACCGCCTACGCACCGGAGAGGCTTCTGTCCCTGACGAGTGGTATACCGGAGAGAATCGCAGTGCACGGTGGAATTACTTGTCGAAGGATGACTTCATTTGCCTGCTACAGGGACGAGCGCGGCTAGCCGAGTATGTCGAGGATAATCTGTGCCTACAACCTCCATATACGGGAAGTCACTTGGGACATGCATGCAGCGAAGCAGACTGGTCAACGTTTTGGCATCAGTTCGGGAAACGGTGCAGGCGGGACCCAGACATCCTGGCTGTCCTCCGACCGTACGGTGAATCCTCCACCGATTCGATAGCTTGGAAGGGTCTCTGTTTCTCTTGCCGGGCTAAAATTTCTGAACGAACGATAACGGCCCGTCAACAGATCTGGGATCGGATTCCTACTTTCTTTCAATTGCAGCATTCTTGATTGCTAGGTATGCATGGCTCCTACTGAAACTACGCACTTCATTGTAACTGAGCTCATAAGCAGGTTCTTTGACATCACCTCATCTGAGACACGGGATACACATAATATTACATATGGATACTATGCTATAATCGACAAAGCGTTGTCAGTAATCCTTGTCACAAGATTAATATTATTGTGCGGGGGACACTGGCTCTAGCGGCGAAGCACCGACACGTTGCAACTGCTGTGAGGAGCTCGGGCGGATATAGATACATGGTATACAGTCCCTATCAATTACACCGTAATCGTGATCTCCCGTGCGGATTCACTAGATGCAGGCCTATGCAGGCGTTCGTGGACCTTCTGGGTGCTCAATCTCTTGCCACATGCATCGCAGTATGTCTAGATCTTCGGTGGCATGGCTTCACTGAGACTCGGTGCTACTCTGCCGATCGCCAGCCGGTGTCCGATTGATGATTGGCGACTGAATCTCTCGTGAAGTAAGTACCAAAAAACTCGGAGAGGATGCTCGGGCTGTCGAGAACACGTGATATCGGAGCTAAGGGCCGCCGAATCGGCGATATGCGATTTGGTCTATCTGGTGCACGCACGGCGGGACGGTCGTCTACCAACATTCTCTCAAATCGCAGTGAGTATTATCGGCGCCGCTATAAGCATCACTATTTTTACATCAAAAATCGAGGTCCTAGGGCACCCTGGCGATGGACAACAACGCAGTAACTTACAAGCACCACAAGCGACTGTATTTCAATGACGGGAATGTCGCTCTGATTGCGTCGAGCCCCGAGAAACACAAGGACTCGTCCGAAACGCTCGTCGTATTTCGACTGCACCAGTTGATATTAGCGATGAATTCACCTGTTTTCAAGGATATGTTTTCCTTCCCAGTTACGCCAGATGTTGAACTATACGAGGATGTCCCATTGGTTCGCATGACCGACAATGCGACCGACCTAGAAGCCCTTTTGAGGGTCATATACCGCGAACCGTGAGTCCCTGCCTGAATGTCTCTTCTGTGTCTACAATCCACGTCCTCGTCGCAGAGTCCTTTCTATCACACCACTGTCTCCCGATACTCCCTTGAAGGTCAAACCCATACTTGTCTTAGCCGACAAGTACGGCGTGCAGTGGGTTCGCAAACTTATCATTTGTCAATTGCAGCGCGACTGGCCCCAGAATCTATTCGATTGGGATTGTCTTGAAGCAGAAACGGAAAGCAGGCGCAAGGTCTTATACCAGTACCTCATGCCCTGCGAAATGGATGATGATTATCCGGAACCGGGTTCCGCTATCGAGCTTGCACGCCAATGCGACATACCCAGCATTCTTCCCGCGGCTTTCTATCACCTCTCCCGCATTCCCATCAGTTATGACTACGACCACATACAAACCTGTTGGACTGACGCGCCGGAGGACTATTACGCCATCGGCCGCAGCGCACGGTGGAATCGCCTCTCGAAGGAGGATCTCCTCGGTTTGCTACACGGGCGTGCGAAATTGGAAGACTGTTTAGAGGTACTGTGCGCAGCATCATATCCAGAAAACCATCCACAAGATCCCACCTGTATTCCTGAAATGTGGTATGCCTTCTGGAACCATGTCAAGCGGGAATGTCAGCAAGAAAGGGATATTCTCGCTGTACTTCTTCCGTTCACTAGTGCCAGCGATTTCGACGGACGATGGGAGAAACTCTGCTATTCGTGTCGATTCACAATTGCCACGAAAGCATCAAAATGTCGCAAAGATATCTGGGATCAAATTCCCGACATTTTTCAGCTTCGGAAAACTTAGGGTCGAGAGTGAGCCAACTTTCCCCTGCCCATTTCGCACATATTCACGCAGTGCTTGTTACTAGAACTGTGGGACGTTCACTACAAATATAGAATCAAGCAAGTAGAATGACAAGTTACATGGCAAACCTATTTCAAAATAGGATAACACTTTCTGGAGGACCTAAGAAACTCGGCTTCACCCCGCCAGTGTCTGTAGAGTGTGTCAATCAGTGCTCATGCGAGGGCGCTAGCGAACCCACCAATGACAATTTTTTGAACGACGACGGCGGGCTCGATCATCCACAGCTATAGATATGCCAGATCAGTCCTGTACTACCGTATCACGCTTCATTCACCAACCTTCAGAGTATGTGCTCCTGGACTGGCCGTGAAATTGCCGACAATTGGGACAATGCTGTTTGCCACGAAGCCATCATTCCCGCCCCACGCATCTGGCTCCTCTCCCGGTGCAGCGGGAGGAATGAAATACGTCGTCTGGGGCGCTTCGGAGTCCACCTGAACGCCGAGTCCGAGGGGTCGGTCCTCCCCGAACGCGTTCAGCGACGGAGACACCAATACTGTCACGGTAATGTTCCCGGCCTGACCGATTGTGTTGAAATTATAGAAGTCATATTCCCTGGTTAGTTCAGTAAGATCGTATGCAACAACGAGAATAAGTAGCCAACGACTGACAAGCTGGGGCCGCTTCCGGCGGTGTAGTTGGCCTCGTTGTTGCCTAGGCGTGGCCACGGTGTCACGCCAGACAACGTCCTTCCGTAATCTGGGATTTCGGTCCATGTAACGTCGCCCACGGTCGTATTGCGTGTCGCGTGCGCTGCCTCGATAGATACCCCGCCATCTCCTTCTACGAACCCTGAATGGCTGCCATTAGCCAGAACGGACGCATGGTGGCCGAAAATATCACCTTTGAAGCTAGCCGGTGCGGCTGTATAATTCGCGATGAATGTCAGGGGCAACGAGAAAGGCGCCTGCCCTTTCGCGGTCGCGTTGAAGAGGATGACAGTCGAGATATTACCTGTCACCTTGGTCCAATCCACGGTAATTTCTACCCTTTGCTCTGGACTTTGGGAGGAAATGGACCCATGGGTGGGGCTGACTGTCAACCATGAGGCGTTCGTGGTCGCTGTGAATGTGAATGGAGTGGGCCCTCCGGCGCTGACATCAACGTAACGTCCGCCTGTGGGCACGTAGAAATCCAAAGTCATGGTTGGCGGCGGGCAGCTGTAGCCTTGATCGCATTGATACGGATTGTCCCCCGGCCTACACGTGAATGGTTGAGATCCGGATAAGCCTTGGAAGAGAACACGAAACGCACCATGTCGCCATCGTGCCTTCGGGGGTGATTCTCATCACACCTGCGATGTTCGGTTTTCTCGAAGATACTCGAGAAACAGGCGGCATGCTGCACCCGTCTATGACATTGAGGGAAACAATGGATGCACTGCTTTCACGTACGTGTTTTGGGTTGGCTCTTGCCAGTAATAATACATGACATGTGTTTGGTCCATCATACTGATCTCAGGTTCAGCTCATGACATCCGGGAAGGTTAGGAAGATGTACGCACTGGTCCCATTTTCCTGCATTTCCATGCACTGTGGTGAGATATCGGACTGGACGGGGCAGGTGATGGACGAACCATTGAGCAAAGCGTGATACTCCAGCTCTAGGTCATAATCTTGCTCGAAAAGCTGTTCGACTTGCTCCGCATAGTCGTTCGCACTCAAGCGCGCTTGGAATGTATATAAATTGTTGAAGCCAGCGGCAATCCACATGTTCGTGAGTGTGTATCCCGCCTGCACCGGATGGTAGACAAGCTCGAAGAAGGCGGGCTTCTTGTCCGAAGAGAGGCTGTTGTAGAGGCGACTGGCTGAATTATTCAACGACTTCCAGGCAGCGAGCACGTTGTCGGCTCTGTTGAACACCAAACTCAGCACACAAGGCAGAAGTCAACTAAGAAAGACCTTACTCTCGGTAGTTTGTGAGACTGTACGTTGTTGCATTGATAAGCTCTGGTTTCCGACGAGCGAGGAACCTAGTTGTGTTGGAGATGATGCTTGCAACCTCGTTCGCGTCCTCTGCCGAGAAAGCAAATTCACGGGTCGCCCAGCTCGTTACGAAGCTTTTTGTGTTGGTCAATGTCCACGGCGTCGCGTCGTAACCGTACGTAAGGAAATATTCGATAGACATCTCGTATGGCTTCAGGTCGCCCACGTTCAGAATCCAAATTTGCGTGGCCTGACGGTCGACCGCGAGGGACATTTGCTCATAGACCTACAATGCACCTGAGATCATATGCAGTGATACGGAGGCGCAGAAAGTCAAACCTTTGAGATTTGCGTGCTCTTCAGAAATATGGATATATTTGAGTCATAGCTCCCAACAACTCAAGGATCGCACTCACCGTAATCCACTTAAAGTTCCGGGGTTGGCCAACCTATCACCACCGTCAGTTCCCGCCTTCATGCATCGAGGCAGCGCCTGCACGTACATAGTCATACTACATGAGATGAGATGTCAGAAGTAAACTCATGTTGAAGGAAATGTCGGACCGACGTGATAGTAAACGCCGGCGCCTCCCGTGCGATTTCGCTCAGACGGAATTGGGTAGCGTCGAATATTACCCCAGCTATCAAGTATCAGTGTATGCTCTCCCGAAGAACGAGAGACGCCATACTTGTCATCCGTCCAGAGAAGGGTGACATCGTCAGGCACTTGCAAGCCTTGGTCATAGTAGCCCTCAACTTCTTTGTCTGATCCGTCGTCAATTTAATGAACATCGCGCCCTACGCGGAAGAGGACTCACATAGACACCACATCTGGGGAATTGAAGTGACGTTCGTCCCATTGTAGACATTCGTAAGGATTTCTCTTTGATCGGACACGACCTGCTTAAGCGAACCGATAGCGTCAGTCGCAGAAAGCGGCACTATCGGATCGTCCAGGTCAACCGTATTTGGACACAGAAGGCCGCCGAAACTGCTTACGGTCTCCATCTCCTCGCATGCCCATAGTATAGAGCGACTCGTAAGGCTTAGCGCGTTCGGCGCCCTGGACCCAGAACTGGTAGATCGTCTTGTTGTTAACAGAATAGTCCCAAGGACCGGTCCCGAATAAGCCCCATTCCACGGGAATACTGCGCATCATAGGTTCCTCGTGACTAGAAGTGATGTTTGTTTTTGAACTTCCCAGATAAACATAGCGAAGTCCATACCTTGTACCCATGACGATGCCGTAATAGTCAGCTAAGGGTTGGTTGAGAGGGTCATCCACATTGAAGGCGCTATTAACACGCTTAGTTCGCGGGACGCCACGAATGCGCGTAAATAGTGGAAGTTACCTGCTCCATTGTGCTGCCGCGAGAGATGTTCAGTTGAAATCACAGAAAACAGACGAAGATGGCAAACGTACCAGGCCAAAGGTAATTTGCCTTCATACGGAGAAGCAGCTCAAACCTGCAGGCAGGTATGAGCGCTGAGTTCCACACAAGGGCGTCAAAAGACAATAGACTTACAGTTTCGTATAGAAAAAGTGGTTGAATGGAGAGCCTGTGAGAGCCGCGCCCGTTCCATTCGTGAACTTCTCCATGGCCCAGTTCTGCAATGCAGGCTGTTCATCGTTCAAGAATAGGCCGCGATACTTCACCGTCGGTGAGCCGTGCGAGCACCCCGAAGGCGAGATAAACAGATCCGAGTGTTTCGAAACTGGAACGTCGGCCCACCTGTACCGCGCAACCGAGTCAGGATGAGAACGAAACAGAATATTGTTCACTTACCAATACCAAGGGGAGACACCTAGAAGTCAAACGATTCGTTAGTGGGTCTCGAAGAATGTGATAGACGTATCCATGCTCGCCAAACTGCTCCGAATGATCATAGAGTGCAAAGATGGTCCCTCGTTTATCGGCGCCGACGATAACATACGCCTTGTTGAGTCCAGGCAAAGGATTGCTCACCACCTTCGCCAAGAAAGACTCCCACTTGCCCTCGATGGATGACACGTTCAACTTCGTGTTGTTTACAACTTGGTCGATCAAAGAAGACTTGCCCAGAGTCCCGACAAGGATGGGAACTTGGGACGTCTTGAGATCAGAAGAAGTCGCCGTCACGTTCGCGAGCTGCGCTTTGACACCAGTGACCTTCTGAATATCAGAAACGAAGTTGGAGGCTGCCAGTTGTACCCCCGGCCATTCGTCGGAAGACAAGAAGACAGGTGCCGCGCGCCCATTGTTGACGACAGAAAAGGCGGAAGACGAGGCTTGGAATGATACGCAGGTGCTTTGGCCGATGGCACGCACCGAGCTGAAGAGGCCCAGGACGAGGAAGCTCACGCTTAAAGCGCGACCCATGGCGGAGACTTGCAGCACTTCAACACCTGCCCGTCCGTCTTATACTCGATGCCGCTACCCGCCGGTCTATGTCCATCAATGGAGAGCGCGTTCAATGTCGAGCTCCGACCTGCACCCATGACCTGAAGCCTCCACTCTTCATCGCATGGCAAAACTTCGGGCGAGTATGTCATGTATGCGAGGCGGCTTGTTCGGGCCTGCCAAAAGGATTACGAGCGGCAGCGAAGGGTCAGAGGTTGATCAGAAGATTTGTTTGTTCTTCTGCACGGGCCGCTGCTGCAGGTGGATGACGAGCACGATCAGGGTAGAGGTCACAGATGCAAGAAGGCGCCGCAAGAAGAGTCAGCGGGCCTCCGAACCAATTGAAAGTATATATTTTTATCGCTGCACAGGGACATGATCTAAATCGAGAACATACCTTTCGTCATGTATACTGACCATCCATCAGCGACTATGAGTGAAGTCTGACCATCGAGTGCAAGCAGCAAAGATAGACTTCGTGTTGTGTACAAGTTATGCATAGGGTGTGGCTGTAGAGACGGCTTGCCAGTGGCAACATCATTGAACAGAGTACGGGCGTTGCCGGTCGACCAACTCAAGCGCCTCCCATAGTGATGAACCCACGAGACAATCAAGCAACAAAAGAATACATTAAATCAATTCATTATTGCCTTCACCCGAAGGTCGTCAAAAAGGATACAATGACAAGCAATACTGTCGTAGATCTAGCACGAGGGTATGCTCCTTGTAAGGAGGCAAATCGGGGTAAACATATCAGCTGCGACCCACAGGCTACATTCATCACCCTCTATAACCCACCCATCCAGCACGAGACGTGCAACCCAAGAATAAGAGAGCATGCGACTCATCGGATGGCGTACTGGTCGAACGCACTTTCCCGTTTGTCGGCTTCCTCCCTGCGACTCCAGACTTTCCACATCTTCATCGCCTCTTCGCGGTAGCATATCGTGAACACCATCGTGCCGTCCGGACTAAGACAGCTTTGGCTCACACTGCCTGTGTGCGCTGGGACGCTCACAAGGCGTGACATCGACGGGTAGGAGTGCACGGTGATAGAGTTCGTGAGGGGCGACGCTACAGGGTTGACGGTGGACGGAAGTACGCCTTTCGAACATTGCCACGAAAGGCCATGCGTGCTCAGGAGCTCCTTGCAATGAGGTGACCAGTGCAAAGAATAGATGCTGCTGTTGAGAGATATAGAATGAAGAGGCGTTGGCGTGGGCGATGCTGAAAGAGAGCTAGTGCTCCAGATTTGTATCGTCCCGTCGGGATACGTGCCACCAGTCGCAAGAAGATCGGGCTTCCAGGGACACCATGAAACAGCCTGGAGGTAAAAAGGTCAGTAGATGTAATCGCATCATCAAATCGGGAAGATGGACCTTGACTGCCCCATTGTGTTTCATTTTGCCGACCTTCTTTGAAGTCTCTCCCAGATTTCGATGATCCCATATGTGGACGCTCCCGTTACTGTCCGAACTTACAAGATATCGCCGGTCTTCACTCCACGAAAGGCCGTAGATGTCTTTCTTGTGCGCCTTGAGCTTCATGATCTCGTCGGCCATTCGGAGGTCATACATAGCGATGTGGCCATCCAGGCGGCCAACGGTACACTCCTGATGCTTCCATTCCATAGTCGAGACGCCCATCCAGTCATGGTTCGGCCACTTGCGTAACCGTTTCCGTGACTCGGAGTCCCAGACCTGCACATGCCCTGTCGTCGTGCCCAAGCAGACCACTTCCGGCTTGTGCTGTGCAAACGAGATGGCGCGTACGCGGCCCGCGGATGCTGTTGGGAGGTTGCATAGGTGGGCAATTTGGCGAGTATCGAGGTTCTGGTAATAGACGTCGTGCCCGCATGCGACGGCGATGACATTCTGCGGAGACCACGCGAGAGGGTACGCCCACGGATCTTGGGGGATCCCTGGGCCGTCGAGAGCGAGGATAAATTGACGGCGTTTGGCAAGGTTGGCGGATGCAGAGGTGGCGTGGACGACTGGAGGAGTGTAGAACAATTGCGAAGCGCTTCGACGAAGTGCCGTCATCATCTTGCCATCCGGTGTTGTGCTGGTCGAGTCAGTAAACTTGAGAATCTTGTCGTCCGCCAGACCAAAGACCTGTGCAATCCTGGTCGTCCGCGGTGTTGTGTTCATCGGGAAGAGGACGTCGGGACGAGCAGAGATGAACCTGTCAGCCTACATTGTTGAAATAAGGCAATTCAAATCAGGACGAGCGGTCAGGATTGAAATAAGATAACGCACCCTGGGCTCTGTGCCGCCGTCACCATAGTCGGACTTCGGAATAGGATCAGCCTGTACGTCGATGTAGCCTATAGAGACCCTCTGTCGCTTCACGGAGAACTCATTGGTGATTGAGGCTCTCGACCGTCGTCTCTTCGGGGTCTTGCATTCCCTCGACGGACCGGCGATCTGGCTACAATGTTCAGCCACATCTCAGCATAGATTGAGCATAAAAGTAAGAGTAACTCACTCCTCCATTGGTGGAAGTACTAGCGAAAGGGTTAGTGTGGTCTGTGGGGAGAGAGAGAAGAAATGCTTCCGGCCACGAAACCTCGAGTCCAGACTGAAGGCCACCACGTGATGTCCATTGTTAGGATCGGAAGCTTTTGCCAAACAACGCCGCAGGTATTTCCCACGGTCAAATACAGGCCACGACGGCAAAATACTGCGTTTGAAGAACGAAATACAACGCTAAAGAGACAACACTAGTCGTACAGCAACAGAATCCCCAATGCCTCACCCTGCTACAATCACCGAATACCACAAGGACCCTCGACGAGACTGCGCTGCCGTCTGATCTCCTTCCTCTTGCCCCAAACGTCCCATATCTTAAGCTGCTTCTCCTCGGGAACGGCAAATATGATTTTCTGTCCATTCGGACTCAGCACGCTGCCTGACAAGGCAGTCTTTGCAGGGAACTCCGTGACCACATGCGAAAGACTGGGGTAGGAATGCACCATCACTGCGTTCGCTACGCTCGGCACAGGAAATGCAGGTGCAGACGCCTCGTCGATGCTTCTGGCGATGCTATGCGTGCTGAGCAGCTCCTTGCATTGCGTGGACCATTGCAGCGATGTGACTTGTGCGTCGAGCCGAATTGTGTCGGGAATAAGGGCGTTTGGCGAAGACTCGTTGACGTTCCATAGTCTGATGGTCCCTGAGCCGTTTTCTGCCGCGTCTCCCGACGACAGCGTCTTCAGCGACCATGGACACCATGACAAAGCCTGGAGATGACAACGTCAACCAAAGAGGGTATGCCGCAGCAGAAGGAATTTCCGTACCCTAACGCAGCCATCATGCTGCATCTTTCGGCGACGCTGAATGAGGTCACCAACGTCCAGAGGCGCGTTCTTGCGAGAGTCCCAGCAATAGATGACACCACTCTCGTCCCCGCTCGCGAGAATCCTTCCGTCGTGGTTCCATGCGAGCGACGAGATACGTGCCTGGTGCCTAAGGACCTTCTTCGCCTGGTCCTTCATCTTCCCCTTCTCCTTGATACGTGTGTCGAAATGCCGAATGGAGCCCTTCTCGCCCCCCACTGCCAATATGGATCCACTCCACTTCATGGCAGTCACAGGCTTCGTGCGCCAGTCCGAGACGATTTTCTGGGCGGCAAGATCCCAGACCTGAATATAGCCCTGTGAAGTCGCAAGCGCGACAGTGTTAGGGAATTGCTCGTCGGCGCATTCCAGAAGCCGGAGCACGCCATGGTCCTCCTTAAGTTTTGCGAGCCCGACGACATCCTCGCTGGTCGACAGGTTTTTGAGGTAAACACGATTGCCGCGACCGAATATAACAATGTTCTTCAGCGACCAGCTGACGGGCGAAGTCATCCCGAGGCAGCTGTCAGTGGTGCCTGAGAAATCGATAGACACCTTGCCGTTGCGGAGGTGATGTCTGGCTGAAGTCTCGGGGAACAAGGGGGCCATCGGCGAGTTCGAGCGAAACGAGATGTCGGATCTGAATTCCCGAGTAGGCGTGAAGGGGCCTTGGCTGAAGGAGGCTTGACTCATTGCTGGCGTGCCAGCTCGCGAGACAGCTGACATCGAGGATGCACGACTGAGCGACTGGCGGGACTGGCGATGCGAAAGTCGAGGACGTTCTGGACTTGTCTCTGCATCTCTTTGTGAGCGATCCCTCTAAAACGAAATTATCAGCCAGGCAGGACGCCAGCGAGTGTGGGAGTCCTCACAAGGAGACGTGGCGGAATGGGGATCGTGGTGTCGATGAACGGGGCTCGTATATCGATGATTTCGGTGTTCGTGCGCTTGAGACGTTTCCTGTCGTTCTCATCATCATCCTCAGTCGACGATAGTGTGCGTTTCCTTCCTAATTCCCCCGCAGCGGTTGGCATGATGTCCGCAGGTGCTGGAATATGATTCGCGAAGAGAAGACTTTGAAGGATTGTCAGTGAAATATAGTCGAAAGTTACCAGCGTACACTCACAAAGGGTCTCTCATGTCGAAAGCGGGTGATGTTGAATTCATGACGACCTCTGACGAACGAAAAAAGCAGACGGCGGTCCGGTGGCGGGAACGAGCAGCGCTTATAGCCAGTGAAACCGGTCGAAATAGGAAAACAATAGGCGCTGTATTACGTCAGGAAATGGACGTGTTATTTACGCGTTGTTTGTCCAAACGCCATCACATGTCGACCAGTCACATTTGTGACACCTCTCAACTTTGAATTCGACATTCGACAGGCTTGGATCTGCCCATACCTTGCCTTCAATGCAAAAAGATCCACCAAGGATGCCACAGATGCGCTCGTGTTCGAGCCCGTACATTTTGGAATGCTCTCGGAACTCGACCAGTCACAAGCCCAGCATCAACGACTACTTGATGCATGATTTGACTTTGGTACATTACGGCGCCGTTACTGAAATCTCTCGTCTGTAGCCGGGAAAAGGGCTGGCGGGCGACATTCTCTCACCAGCTCCAAGTAATGTTGATATGGTACAGACAGGTCAGTAGTAAAGTCTGTTAGCATTATCTCTATGGCAACCTGCCCTTCAGCGGGCCTTTTCGGACAGGACGTCATGTTCTACGTGTGTCAAGCAATAGCACCGGCGACAACGAAGTGTCCGAGGCAAGCGTTTCAAGTACGCGCGAAACGGCGGAATTACGCTAAAGATCTGCTACTTTGTCTGGCCTCCTTACGCCTGCTGCCTCTTGCAGACCACTAGCTCGTCTCTACGTTACGAACCAGTGCGATATCGGACGGAAGGCTCCTTCAATCTCTTTTGAGATCAGACACGAACGTCTTCGGTAGCTGGTTCTCATCTGATTATTGCTGCATCGCTGAAATGTTCTTCCTAGTTCCCCGCACCACTCCTCGCGGAGCTACCTCGCGTCATCGTGTTGTCCACACACCTACGCAAGAGTCTCCGGTTGTACCACAACAAGTGACGAGCATGTGCAAGACGCCAACGATACCGTATGACTTTGTCGGGCAGGCGGCCGATGCGTCATATGCCGTAAACACTGCTTCTCTCATTCCAGTAAAATCCGTCGCAAACACCGACCATAATAGTCTCGCAAAATGAGTATATCCATATTCATTAATTCATCTGCGCACTTCGGATTGAGCGAACATCTCCTCCAGAATGCCTTCTCTTTGAGCGCACACCGCCCACTCCCAAACTCGTTTGCCTTGGTCGCGAGACATGGTCGACGGAGGCACGGCGCCACTAATGAGACGTCTGTCAAACAATCTGGCTCGGAACCCACCATGTCGGAAGCCCCAAGAGCAAGAGCAAGCAAATGTGGAAGGTGAAGTTTTACGGTGGGGCCCATGCAATGTCACATATGCTTCGTCTCAGAAGGCAGTGCTAATCGTGCGTGGACGACTTTGCAGAGCCATGCACGGCGTTGGCCTCGTGGATACCCGCAGCGGAGGCCCGGACCAGTCCATACCAGACGTTATCGACACACGGGCGCCTATGCCCTCTGCGGCTTGCTGTGAGCATTGCCCCGTGACCGCGGTCTTTTCACAAGACTTCGCTTCTGTCGCAGACCCCCATATCTGGCGAGTGCACAGATGATGGTAGGGACCAGGTGCGTCATCAGGGCCGTTCCATCTGTCCACCCTTCTGACTAGCTTCTGCCAGCGACCACGGAGTTCTACAGTCTTCATGATGCAGATGTGTTCGCACACTCATCTATCTCAATGCTCAGTACATCAGGCGCAAGGTCGCCGTTCGCGAGCCAACCTTTGTCTTCCGTCACGCGTTGTCCTCCGTATGGTGCAATCACAGCAGTTACCTCACACTCGTTGATTGAGTCCTTGGCCTGACAGTTCGCATGTCTCTATGTCCGCTCGGCTTGGGATAAGGTTCGAGTGCCCTCCGTGCGCGCAGTCTCTGGGCGTGGCCTGGTGAAACGGGGGGTCAGGCAACGTGCCCGCTGGACGAGCACATATACGGTCTGCACTTCTTCGAGAACATCTCAATGAGACAGTGGTGCTGCTTGGAAGCTGCCCTCGGCACGATTGGCCGAACGGCCGGCAGGCATTCACGGAGGTGAGAGAATCTTCGGCCGGGTCTTCGCTTGTACGATGCATGTGAATGTGTTGCTATACATAGGTATACACTTGTGCTGAGCGTGCACTATGCCACTCAGCAGTAAGACAACTGCCTGCAAATCCGATGACTCAACATGTATACATCCCGGGTTACCTCGGAACCCACAGCCCTGTTCGGCATGCCAAATCCTTCCCCCATGTCAAGCATTAGCCCGGTCCTGCACGTCGATCTCTGACTGACTATCACTCTGCTTTTGTGCAACCTTGGTCTGCAATTTCACGGTCCTACGCCACAGGTTATGCGCCATCCTCACAATTTCGCCTTCTAGGGTCGGCAAGCGTTCTATTGCAGTTTCCAGATCCAACAAATGCCCGACATACGTCTGCTCGTCCGGCATGCCTGTTTTTGTCTCCCGAACCTGAAGTGTACCTCCATTCATTTTACATCAATATATAGTTGCGGTGGGATGACTCACCGCATCCGCGGGGATCTGCCCGACGTAGTAGAACGCGATGTACTCGCCGCCTTTGTGCCAATCGTTGTCCTCGGAATCTCGCGGAGTATATTGCATCGTGGTGACATATATGGGTTCTGTGTTCAAATCTGGGTATTCCATGCCGGGCGGGCAGGGCGCATTCGTGGGCGTGCATACTGGCAGGAACTCCGCACGGTATCCAGACTATATGTGGCACGATATCAGAGGATTTCTTTGATACATAGCACGAATAAGATCGGGCTCATCGTGTTACCTACTTCCTCGTACGCCTCGCGCAGGGCACACTGCTCAAGGGTCTCGCCGATATCTTTGCGTCCGCGGGGAAGGAACCATACTTTCTGGTCGCTATCATTGACGACAACGATCTTCCCAGAAGAAGGCTAGATGATAACCATAGAAGCCGCAATCATGAACTCCGATGAAAACCACTGGCTGTCGGGCACCGCGGGCGACGATACCAAAGAAAGCGGCTGCGATTGCGCCGGTGGCGTCTGCTGTTGCGACCGGCGCCGTTCGCGAGTATGATGTCTACATGTCATCAGCGATACACCGAGTTCATCATCTGCAGCAACGAAGGTTGGCGAGAAACTGACCGATTGAAGAACATCGTACGGAACTACAACCGCACTGGCGTGGCAGGACTCGGAGTGGACAGGGCTCCGGGCGCAATGATCCCAGCGACCGGCGCGCATTTTGCCGGCGCTCCCATTTATGGCAACCCCTGTGGTTCGCACCCCCGAGGAGAACAAAGGGCGCATCCCCTTGCGATGCGCCTCGAAAGGCTCATACGCCATCAAAAGAGCTCAAAAGATCAAGCGAAAAAGTGCGCCCATATATGAAGCGAAAGGACCCTCCGTATGACGTTTTTGCAAGAGTCCAGAAAGCACGTTTTTGGGCCCCCGACCTTCGCACATAGGCCCTACAAATCCGGTCGCCGCTAACATCTATCAGTGTTAGGGCATCCAGCGCTGTGAAACTGCCCGAAATGCTTTTCTTTCAAGCTACCATTTGTGGGCGAAATAGCCATACCGGCCAGTACCATCAGCTCCGCGCCGCAGGGCCGCGATACCTATGTCCAGAAGTCCGACTAGCTCCGGCGGAAGGATGTCGATTTGATGCGTAAAGGACGCCGGTTTACTATAAGTACCATTCGCCCGGAACTACAAGATCCTAAAATGTATGCATGATTTCGAATGTATGTAGCAAAGACTAATCGGACAACACGGAACACAACCAACATAACGGTATCTGCTGATATCTATATGCACTATTACAATATGTACGGAGGAAAACTCAGATCACCCAGAAATCAGAAGCCACGGAGCAACGGCTGCTATTATCCTGACAGCGAAGCACTCGAGATGAAAAGCATATCACGGCAGGCAAAAATAGAATAAGAGGAGACCAACAGACGACACACCCAACGCGGAGTGATAGGGATCACCTCCGCCGGCCCATGAAGAAGCAACCCTCGTAGCCCGGTACCGCGAATGGACTCAACGTATCGCGCCAGCGTCCGGCGAGGTTTCCGTAAACGTCGCCGATAAGATACCCGCGGTAAAGCCACTTGCCCCGATCACCGTCGACCTGATTATGGCACGAAGGGAGTTGTTTCAGTGAACCCGCCAGTCAGAGGAGCCCCGGTGACTCACGTATTCTTTTGATAAGCTGATGAAGCCATCTCCGGGACGGATGCGGCCGATCAGGTTGAACTGGCCCCAAGCAGAGTGTCCCTGGCGCCAAGTGGAGGATCAGTATTGTGCAGTGTATCCCCAAGCGCACAGGCACATACCTCGCCCGCGACCAAGATCTCGAGGACCCGGGCGGCGTATTCTGGCGTTACTTGGGAATGCGCTCTGGTGCGGTGGTAGAAGAGGGACTCAGAGCGGCCGGGCTCAAACACGCGGATGCCGTCATGCTCAGCCTGGAAGTCGATGCCATTCGGCAGGTACGCGCGCAGGGGGTCTCCGGCTGAGAGCGGTCGGTAACAATCCCTGTCCGCCGTGTGGTGGCGTTCTTCCATGGATTCAGGCGCAAGGAGGTGATATTCCCGAAGCTTCCATGTCTGCTGGTGTCGGGCGACCAAACTCTTGTGCAGCGTTGGAGGGGGAGCTCCGGAAAGAAGAGCGGCGTACGCCGTAAACTCCATATACTTCGCACCGCGATTGTCAGAGAAAGCGGGGAGGAAAGTAAGCGCCGATCACGTACGGTGAATAATCCTTCCCAGACACCCTCCATACTTCCAGGTCTGAACGCACCAGGGGGTTCCGCACGCCTCACGCCGCCCGCTGCGAGGCAGAGATCACGCTTCCACTCGCTGTCCCACTCGCTGCTCATCGGACGATACGTTGAAACAGAGGAAGGGTTCAGTGGAGAGGCATGGATGAAGGCATCGGACGCGGACGAGGCTTTCGGCGCGAGACTGAGGTAAGAAAGGATAGCGGGTGCGGCAAGTGGACTGGGCGTGAGAGGCGGGTAATCGCCATAGGACGACGGGATGTTGGCCTGTCTGAGACAAACATCTGGCTGGAACTCTGCCCACGACGGCTGGCAGACGGGATACTAAAAAGAACGGATTAGATCTGCAGAATTATGACGCGTGGTATCGATCACGATGCGGATGGCCCGACACAGCGAGTCACAGGAACACCGACCATACAGCGCAATTGACGAAAGAGTCACTAGGTCATGCTTTGACGCACTGACTAAAGATACCGCTGCATGATGCCTGCCAGGAGTCACGATGGGTCACAGCGAGCCTAAACGACAGCGTTTCGGCCTCAAGGCAACTGGCAGGCCGGCGCTCAATGCAAATAGGTGGCGGATAGACTAACCTGATGCGCCCCCAGCGCGAGAAGCTTCAGAATACTAACAACTGTGCGGAACGTCGCATCATCCAAGACCGAGTAGTCCTCTGCGATGTTTCAATCACACTGTAAATCTGCGAGAAGCAAGCAGCACGCACCTGGCCGTAGCAGGAACCAGAACAGCCACATCGTGAGCGCAGCGACGTCCGTGTTCGGCGGCCACATATTGTCGCGGAGCGCGACGGTCGCGCACGAGGCCCCGTTCGGGTCGAACCAGAAATCGCGCAGCCAGATGTCCATCTGCGCGTACTCACGCAGCTGGCGCTCATTGAGCCCATCGTTCTCGAGCATCATCACATACGCCGTCCAGAGCATCTCGTGCAGCAGGCGCCCGTCCTCCTCAGTTGGGTGTCGGTCGCGCAGGAAGCAGTCCATACGCGCGCGCAAGCGCCGCAGCACCGCGAAGCGGCGGCGCAGCGACACCGCGAGCTTGGGCGCCGTCGTGCCGCTCGGGCCCAGACGGCGCACGAGGGCACCGATGTCGAACTTGGCGGCGAAGATGCGTGCGTAGAGATGCGGGTTCGCGGACTGCGAGAGCCCGGCGGCGAACTTGCGGCTGACGAGCAGGAGCGGGATGAGATCGGCGGGCGGGCCGGGAACGGTGGTGGTAGCAGCATAGAACGCGATGTGCTCGAGGACTTCGTGAGGGACAGCGTCGAAGAGGGAGGGCGGGGAGGAGGACATGATGGTGGTGGGGATGAAGGGAGTATGGCCGGAAGGGGAAATAGGGGCACACGAGGATGAGGCGGACTGCGGTGGGTCACTCAGCCCTTCCGCTAGACGTGGGCCACCATCCAATGAAATACGTCAAAATACCCCCTCTTGTCCATGACTGTACATCAGCCTTCTATTCGTTCTATCCGTCTACTACCTGCGCTATTACAGCAAATAACCAATCATTACAATATAAGTACGTGCGCTATCAAATATATAAGACGTGATTCCAGGTTGCAACAGTGTCATGAAAGATGCGTGTATACATACGGCCTTCGGAATTCAATGATGGGTCAGAAATGCAGGTACGCACCACGATGTGGGCGTTCGGTTCACATCCTCGAGAGAGTCCAGATTACCTCGTACGCGTCGGAGGGCTGCTCGACGCCTCGCCGTCTTCGCCCCACCATGTGCTTTGACGACATCACTAGAAGCAAGCAAGTCAGTCGCAAGACACGCGTGGCGCAAACTGGGAAACATACAGTAGCCGATGAAGAGGTCCCTACGACCCCTACAATCATCTGGAACCTGACAAATGCAAATGCCGAATTATCAGTCCAGAATGCAAAGAGAAGCGGTATGGGCATACGGCCTGACGGTGCAATGCGATCAAGCCGTCCCAGGCTCGGACGCTGCCGAGAACAAGGGTTTCCGTCCAACCATTGCCCACGAACTCCTTCATCTGCAAATCAAATTCCGATGTGAGCACGAGTCCGCGTACGAAGCGAGAAACACATGGACCTTCCCGGTCAAGACTACGTCCAGGCCATCCACTTCATCGTCCTCGTCCGTATCGGGCCCGTACGATGACAGCACGTCCTCCATGGCATCAGAGTGCTGGCCATCCACATATGTTGTGTAGGGTTCGGAGATGGATCCCTGCGCATCCAGAAGCACAATTCCGTCCTGGGGCGAGGGGGTGCGTCAGCCTGACTCATCGGAAGCTACAGTACGGGCCGACCAACCTCATGCTTCCGCCAACCACATGTCGGGGGTAGCCAGCGCTTGCAGAACTCGTCCGCCTCGTCGGCCGGTGATATATGTCGGCTGCGCTTGATCTTCCTATAATGGACTGACAAAGAGCACGACCAAGGACGACACGAGCTGACTGCATTGAACTCTGCAATAGCTTTAGGTGACGAGTCCCAGCCACCGCCGTTCTGCAGGCTCTCGTAGCTCCCAGAATCGTGGCCCTGATTCATTGCGCTCAGCATAATGCGGAGATGAAGAAGAACAGGCGCTCACCCGAATCAAGCCCTCCCACTCCCCGGCAAGCGTCCCAAGCCTGTAGATGAAGCGCCGATGCTTGCCGAAGAAAGGGGACAACCTCTGCCAGTCTGCGTCGTACGACGTGCTCTCGGATCGCTGCGGCGACCGAGCGAGTTGTCGTAGGTGGCGCCTGCCATTGAAGTCGTCGATTTGGGCCTTCGTGAAGCGATACGGCTGGCATCTGGCGACGCGGTCGGGATATTCGAGGTGGTCGCTGGGCAGCTCGAGCTTCTTCTTCTGCGTGTGCTTCAGGAAGATGAGCGTGGCGGACAGCGCGACGGGAGGGATCCGCAGGAGAAACGGGTGGCCGAAGTACTCGCGGATGAGGAATAGGCCTTCCCGCGTCTCGTGCAAGTCCTTGTTCTTGAACGCGTCGCGCGAGGTGGGGAGGTCCGGGAAATCTAGCTTCAAGTGAAACAAAGGATACTGCACCTATCTCGGCATCAGTATGCGAAGCTTACAACACGCTTCACGTACTTGAGAGGTTCCAATTGCAAATGGCATAAGCAAGTCGGTTATGGCATCCTCGATCAGGGAGTCGTCTGAAACCTGGCGCTTAGTCTCGTAGCAGCCAGCATGTCTCCATACCGACCTTGGGTTGCAATGTAGAGTTGGCAGCACAGCGCCGCGACCAGTGCTGTGGTCTTGTCCACGGAGGGCCAACCTCTGGCGATGCCGTGATACCGCTGCTTGCAGAGATAACGCCGGACGAGCGAGGGTAGCCCCGCCGCGGTGAGCTGGGCAAGGTTCTTGCCCTCGTCCTCGAGGAGCATGGTGTACGCCACCAAGAGGGTGTCGCCCTCACACAGACGGCTGCTGCGAATGGAGTGCAGCGCCCTCTCACGCCGCAGGAGCTCGGCGCAGTAGTGGGCGGGCTGCAACATGTCCGTGGCGAGACGCCGGTGGAGAGCAGCGAAGTCGAATTTGAGCTTGAACAGACGGACATGACGACACCTGTTGTTCTCGGGTTTGAGTATCGAATTGAGCATGCGACAGGTCAGCCTGAGGTTACGAGTGGCCTCCGGGGGGCGAGATGGGTCGTCCTCAGCGAAGAAGGCGATAGTCTGGAGAAGCTTGTGGTCGAGGCGGGTGAGCAGGGGGCAGGGTGTAGTAGTAGAGACGGGGGCACCCATCAAGAGCGACATGGGGGTTGGGGGAGACGCCCATGGAGGGACAAGACATGGCCATAATAAAGGACGGGCGGAGTGCTGGACTGAGAAGCGGATGGCGGCGACTGAGAAGAGAAGGAAGAGGACAGTGGCGTCCTTCGCGGGTTTCGAATTCGATCAACGTCGTGACGGAGAGAGGACAAGGGCAAACGGCATGCGTAAGCGGTGCGCAGGACTCAAATCGAACTGGAGCGCGGGCGCGTGCGCGGAAACTGTCAGGAAACGGTCAGTTGGGCTGCGGGGGCGGATGGGGAGCAGAGGGGGATTGGTGAAACGGGTCGAACCAGAGGCCTGGATGAGCAGGTGTGGTGAGGAAGAGAAATGAACTGGACGAACCAAGGACGGACGGTCGCCAACTGTTGTCTCCCCCGCGGCTTCGTCCGAGCCGAGTCCATTCGTTGTTCCGCAAGGTGAGATTGCCCCACTCACCGGCGCTGTGGCCACCGTCTTCATTTCGGCATCTCAAGGCGCTCTCCTTTCTCCCATTCAGATCCGTTCACCCAAGCTCTTTCGTCGACGGCCTTCCCGCGCTCTCAACTTCTCCATCACTCTGACACCGCTGTTCCTGACCTTCGTATTCTTGGAACATCATAGCGTCGTACGTAAAACGACAGTTAGAGGTAACGCCGTCCAACTTACCTCCAATATCTGCATCAATACCACTCTCTCTGTCGCGCAGATAGTAGGTAAACGCTCCAAGCCGGCCAACATCATGTCCGCACTTTCATGAACACTGATGTCGAGCCACGACGGTGCACCGTGAGCAGCCGTTCCAGCGGAAAGGAAGCGGCGCGGAGTGACACCGACTGCGATGCTGAGAATCTCTCAGCCTTGATCGGGGGACA
This sequence comes from Dentipellis sp. KUC8613, assembly GCA_002286715.1. Classification (NCBI taxonomy): domain Eukaryota; kingdom Fungi; phylum Basidiomycota; class Agaricomycetes; order Russulales; family Hericiaceae; genus Dentipellis; species Dentipellis sp. KUC8613. Next base: position 231,295 of record NSJX01000025.1, on the reverse strand, counting down.
TCTTGCTTGTTCTTCGAACGGCATCACTTGATCTTTGCCGGCCTGTAGGATACGGACGGTGCGTGGACTCGACGGCGCGGTTTCCATGCTCCAACAACCAATGCACGGGCCCGCTCTTGACAAGTAAAGCCCGCACAGTTCACCGAGCGGCTCGACATCATCGGCGTCATATACGGCAGATCCCAGCAGCGCTGCATCCATCACTGAAACTTACAGGAGCCGTGCTCGACAGAGAAACTGCGACAAGTGGAACGCCCTCGCAAGGCACGACACAGTGACAGCAGGAATTCAAAACGTGTGGAAACATTCTTACCGAGAGGTACAGCACCAGTACGCCGCAATGTGTTCGGCGAACGGGTATGTCCAAAAACCAGCACTCCACTGTTTCGTCTTGTCAATGTGACATTCATTCACGGGGCGCGTCATGAGGTGGGCCGCTGCAAGTTCTGGGTACGCATGTAAAGGGGGCGGAGGCACGGGCAGATAAGATCAGCCACGAAGTGAAGGCACAAACGTTCGCGATGGTCGTCAAATCTGAGTGCCATTTTGGTAGGAGCGGCGGAGTCTGCGGGTGAGAATCAGAACAGCGAAGAAGAGAATGACGGAGGGGACGGAACAAGGGAGTTTAGCGCCTAACATACGCACACGCGCATCGCTGCCAGTCGGCCCTTGCTCGCCTGAGGCTCACGCCTCTGGTAGTATTACCTGCGCAGCTACCGAGGGAATGGGAAGGGAATTCCTTTGTCCGCACCGCGCATTACATACGGACCGGGCAGCAGCAAAGTGCCAGCCTTGGCGCGATGGGCCGGTGTCATACCGGGGAATATCTGGTGTGGAAGCCGACCCGGAGGCAACCCTTGAGGCAACCCTTGAGCTAGAACCAGATCGAGCGGCAACGGGATTGTGAGGATGTCCTCGACGCGAGGCGCGCATACTGTTGCAGCTCGGCTCGATGGAGGGACCAGCACACATATGGGCTTCTTTTCATCTGCCTTCGCTTCCACAACAGGCGAACCGCATTCGAAATTTATCACTTTTGATTCCGCCCCGACGGCCTCGATCGGAGACCAAATGACGGCCTGCTTGCTTCCGTCGGCGTCGAGATGTTATTCGCTCGTGGTTGGGGCCCTTGAACGTGATCTGCAATAGGAAATGGGACCAGTGGGGCGCCCGGTATCATATCAACCGTATCAGCTTTACGATGGAAATCATATATGGACCATACAACTGTTTCGGCGTGTTCTTATTCAGATGTTCGGGTATGACGGATTGCACATGGCGCCGCGTGCGCTGTAACGCTCGCTTCTCTGTCTGTTCATGTCACTGAGCCGTGGTCCTAGGTCTTGTATCGAAGCTGCGTCCAGGGCGATGAGATGAGGTGTGGCATCCGCGTGTTGCGGAAATAGAAGAGACGGAGGACGGAGGACAGCGCATGGCGTCAGACAGCGTCCAAACCTGCGCCGCTCACCGTGCACCCTGACGCGGAACGGAGAAGCTGTGGGCGTTCTGCAACAGCAAGGGGAGGAGTTCGCTTGCGTCACAAAGTGGCAGGCCTAGGGGCAGTGCGAGTCACCGACAGAGAGAGCAATGCATTTCTGACAGAAGGTTCCTGCATAGCGGAAATGAACTCGGAACCATCATGCATCGTCTGATGAACTTGAATGCGCACATGACAAAGAAATAAAAACACAAGCACCCATCTGGTCGAACAGCGCGTGGAATGCGGTGTCGCAGTCTCGTGGATCAGACTTGGGTTCATGAGATCTTGCCAGCCATGCCTGATCTTCCCGTTTGGACGGCACCGCACGCGTGCGCACGCGAGCCTAACAGCAGGTGGCCGAATCGAGTCCCCGATCTCACCAGCGAATCTCCCGATCGCCTCGCCGGTGGGCGTGCCATTTGAATATGCCCGAGGCTGAACCTACTCTCTCTCTCTTGCGCCTTGGGCTACAGGCGGACGACGACTCCCTCACCGCGATCGGATAAGAATCCGACCTCCTCGGCAGCGATGATGGCTGCACATGCGTCGAGACTGGGCTCGACGCCTCAATTAGGGGGTGGGCGCCCCGCTGCAGTTCCACAGTGTCGTGCAGTCTCCAAGGTCCACCGGCGCCAATGACACATACTTACCTGAACGCAGTCAACCCATTTGCCACGGCATGCGCTCCAATGCAGAAGCTGGACCACCCCGTTTGTCGGGAGACGTGCCCTCGTTTCTGGGGGCAAGCTGCAGACACAATCGGGCTGCGCACCATCCATCCATCTGGGCATCCTAACGCAAGAGGAGCAGGCCCGCTGTCCCACGGCTCCACCGTTAACCGAGACAATTCCACGAAAGCCTGGTCACAGATGGACACGGCGAAGACGACGGGGTGGAGGTCGCCAGTCGCACGATCGCGGCCGCGCGCGTGGAGCTCCGGTGGACAGAAATACACATAGATATCGTCCAAGCGGGGTGCGGACGAAAAGGTGGACACCGCAAGGCAATTGAATTAACGCAGTGAACGAACACGCTACTAGTTCGCGGCGCGGAAGCACCGTTATGGTAAGACAGACGCTGGCCCCGAGGGTGCCGGGATCGAATACTGCATCCATGTGCTGCAGCAGTCCGCAAGGTCTGTCGGCTATTGGCCAGGTGCGAGGTCCCTTCGGGGATGCGAGGAAAACGCGGCAATCGACGGAAAACTGTTGCAAGCCGGAGAGAGAAGGGCACAAAGGGCCGAGACACGGAGAAACTGAGGCGCGCTGCAAGTGGAAACCAAGGCGACTAGCAAAAAAAGTACATTACATGTCTTCGCCGGCGGCCTCGACCTCGGAGAGGCACGCTGAGATAGGAGAGACGCCTAGCACACGACGAATGGGGCATCCGCTGGTGACGTCGTAGAGTGGGTTGAAGAGGGTTCCCTATGGATGGGGAAATCGTAGTGGCGCCTTGAATTTCCTTGCATGAAGATCGATAAACGGAGGAGCCCGAACCGAGTGAAGCACAAGCCTTGCGCCCGTGTTGGCGGGCAACAAAAGGGAAGGCCTAGAGAAATCCGGAGGATAGCGCTCAACCGATCGAAGCGGCGGAGGCGAGCATGACATGCTAATTTTGGGCAACTACAACCTTGATACGCTGCGGAGGCACGATATGGATGAGACGGAGATGAGAGACTGGCAGGAATCGTGTGGTAAGGAGGGTGACAGGAATTGATCCGTGAAGATGGTCGAGCGGCTGGAGTATAGTTCGGACCGCAGCACTGGTAGGAACCTCGCGGCGTTGGAATGTTGGGGTGACGGGGTGCAATTCTTGTGAACGGGAGGTGCACGCTCTGATCTCTGGCCACCAGCATACGGAAAGGCCAACAGAGTAAGTGCAAAGAAGTAGATGCGCACCTAAGTTCATCCGGTAGGGGAACAATGGTTGCTCGATCGAGAGAGGTGCTGCAGCATAGCGTGGTAGCGTCAGAGTTCGGTCCGTGGCGGCGGTGCGTTGGACCCTGGATGCTATGTGTGCTTTGTCCGTCGACGAGATGCCCAGGAGTATGCCGCAGACGTAAAGAAGAAGTTTGCGCAGAAGCCACCAAGGGGGGCCGAATTCGCGCCTGGAAGGAGCGAAATCGCACCGCGGGGCGCGGCCATCGATGAGACCGAAACAGAGCGCGTTTCGAAGAGGACATGACGCAGAAACGGCGCCGCTCAGGAGTCAGCCGGACCGACGGAGAGACCAAGAGCGTCTGCGATGAGGATACAACTGTACGACATCCTTAACACGAGAATCACCTCGAATAACATATTCGAGGTTCCGCTCGGAGACCTCGGGCTTTGTTCCCCAAAAGACGAGAAATACCATCAAGAACCGAGTAGTAATAACGAAAACTCACGCCTGGAGCGATATCGTCGCTACACTGCATGATACCGTGAGGTGACGTTTGGCCATTGCTGAGTTCGACCGGCGGTCCCAAGGAGCTGATATGGATCAGTCGATGAAGCGGCTATTGAGGAGGCACATCCTGTGTTCTGATAGAGACAAAGGCGTCGACGATCGCATTGCTCAAGGTTGCTGTCGTCGGAGATGGTGGTTGTTCTCGACAGGCGGGCATTACAGCACCTGCCATAATTGCCGTGCCGCCCTGCCTGCCCTAAACATCACGTGAAAGGCTAGAGCTTGAAATTGTTCCGCTCTCACTTTTTTTCTTCCTTCATCTCCCCTTCATCGATTGCCTTCCCCCCCCTTCCCGTCACCGTTTACCACAATGTCGTTGGATCTCGTCAAGCTTGAGTACCATCTTACGTCCAGGTCGTATATTGAAGGGTGAGTTTTCTTCTTTACTCGTCTGTTCATCACCGCCGATGTGCGGTGAGTGTCCTCTCCGTGATGATCATACGCTATGGTCCGTGTTTCCAAGAAGCGACTAGACACCGCTGTACAAGCATGCCGACACCTCATCTTCTGTAGCCCTCTGAGATCTGTCTTTTTTCTGATCGTTCCGCCCAATTCCCACCGATGCTGATGCGTTTCTCAACCCGCGCAGGTACACTCCTTCCCAGGCCGACGTCCACGTCTTCAAGGCCTTGTCAGCTGCTCCCAGTGCTGCCACCGCGCCTCACGCTGCGCGCTGGTACAACCACATCAGCTCCTACAAGGCGGAGTTCGACAGCCTGCCTGGCTCCAGCACCGCCGGCGAGGCATTCACCTCCTCGGCTGCGCCTGCCCCCGCCAAGGCTGAGGAGGAGGACGAGGATGTTGACCTCTTCGGCTCCGACGACGAGGAGGAGGATGCCGAAGCCGAGCGCATCAAGGCTGAGCGTGTTGCGGCTTACCAGGCCAAGAAGGCCAACAAGCCCAAGACTGTTGCTAAGGTTCGCATCGCGTTCCGTTTCTTCTCCGCCGTTCCACTCGTCATGTATTGCCTGCTTCCATGTATCTACCGTTATGAGAAAGAGAACGAGAATGTTGATGATCGTTTCTTTCTTCCATCTAGTCTGTCGTGACGCTTGAGGTCAAGCCGTGGGACGATGAGACCGACATGAAGGCTCTTGAGGAGTCTGTCCGATCCATTGAGATGGAGGGCCTTGTCTGGGGTGCCAGCAAGCTCGTCCCCATCGGTTACGGTATCCGCAAGCTCCAGATCACCCTTGTCGTCGGTTAGTGTTCCTTGCCCTTGTTCACGTTATATCTGTGTTCACCTTGCGTGCCTTTGCAGAGGATGAGCTCGTGTCGCTGGAGGACCTCCAGGATAAGATCGCGGAATTCGAGGACTACGTCCAGAACAGCGACGTCGCTGCCATGCAGAGTGCGTATTCTTCATTTACTGCCCCGTTGGCTTCATATTGACCTTTGCTTCCCTGATAGAACTCTAAATGTATCACGTCCTTTGGGCTTGTCGGATAGAACGTGTAGGATGTCGCGTGCGCAGCTGTTGTTTTGATTGAGCCTTGTACTAGAGAAGTTAAAATCAAATCAAATGAAGGCAATTTAACTTGTAACACCTCGGACACGGGCATGCGCTTCCATACGGTGGTTCAATTCACCGAAGCTCTCGACAATCGGCTGTCAACGATCGTCTCTCTGTCAAGCGCACGAGCCATTTTCGCCAACGGAGCGCCTGCATTGCGCGCATGGCCCTAGACTTCCGTAGACGCCGCGCAGCCAATGCGCAACGTGCAGCGCACGGCTTTATGGCAGAAAGGTCCAGGCGTCGGCTCGTTGCAATGTGTTCCCTACCTCTCAAGACAGGTTGCCGTCCTCTTCATTGACAGGTTAAAGGGAAGTACGTAGCTACAGCACATTGCCACCCACCACAGACTCCTGGGCAATGGCATACAGTGGTCGGCTGATCCTGTTAGGCTGCAGCCGCTGACGGTTCGGAAGTTCACAAGACTGCCCGAGTGTATGGTCCATGCCTGTTGTCAACGTGTCAACGGAGAACCACCAAACCAATTGTCGATCCTATCAACCACCACTCAAACATCGACCTCGCCGCTATTGCCCCCGCGGACCGTCAACTGGTTCAACGGAAGACGTTTCGTGGGGCATCGACGCGCGCTAACATGGCCCTGCTAACCCGTTGCTACACCATGACCGTACAGCACCCGAGGCAGGCCCGCGCCATGTCAGTAAGGGGCGACGAACGTTCGTCATCCATAACGCTCATGGAGATCCAGCATAATAATCGTCCGGCGACAGGCATCCCGCGGTACCGTGCAATTCAGTCCATGTCAACGCTAATTTACAGATAACATCATAGCAGACGTTTCACGTCCCAGATGTCTCCAAATTTACTACACATAGCTTCCTTGAGCCCTCCTCCTCTTCACAAGAACGAGTTCGAACCAGCCCCGGGCCCGCCATGACAGCTTCGATAGGATGGAATTTCCGGTGCGATACACTGAACCGTTTCGATCTGGTAAGCCTAGCTTCCAGCGTCGGAATTGCCCCCCGTCGGCTCGATGCGCACCCTAGTCGTACGGCCGCATGACCTCATTCCCCCGCACATCCGTCGCGAAGTTGCTCTGCACGCCTTCTTTCCAGTTCGGGACCTCGAACGTCGACGTGTGGCACCACGGCTTAAGCCTGAGCTCCGTCTCGACGACGCGCGCGAAGTGCTCCGACCACCCCTTGCGCGGGAACGCGCGGGTGGTGGTCTCGATGAGCTTGGGGTGGATGAGGTTCGCGCGGCTGAGAGGAGTATGCCGCGGTGGTGAGTACCAGGGAACGTGATGTCTGGGATGGCGAGAAACTTACAGGCCGACGTTGTCGAGGATGGTGGCTAGCTGGAGGATCTGGCCAATCATGGTAATATTTCCCCTGTCCATCACCATCTTCGTCAGTCAACATGCTCAACGAGCGTTGCAGGAACCATGCACGCACCCCTTCACGAAGATATCCTGGTGCCGCACGATCGCGTCGCACACGCTGTCCGCCTGGTCCTGGTGGCCGCCCTGCGCGAGGATGAGGTCCCGCGCGACGATCGCGCCGCGGAACTCGAACGAGAGCTTCGTCGTCGCGAGGAACTTCTCCGCCGTGCCGATGTCGTGCAGCAGGCAGGCGAGGTAGTACGTCTCGTGGTCGTAGGACCAGCTCGGGAAGTGCGTCTTCACGAGCGCGGTGCCTGTTCGTTCATGCGTTTCGTCAGTCAGGGGTATAGGCACAGCGCATGCGAGGGGGGCGGACCGTAGATGTAGACGCGGTTGCTGTGGTTGAAGGTCTGTTCGTCAAGTTCTTTCTGTCGAAATTAAAGCGGGGGTTATTTGGGGCGATGATTCGGATGGGCAGACGAACGCACCTTGACAAACGCTTTCACCTCACGCACAACTTGAGAGTCGGGCAGCGGGATGCTCTCTACCGTGAACTCATCCTGTTTCGGGTTCGGTCCTGTTGCAGTAGGGTGGTCTTTAAACAGCACATCCGGATCGCGGGGGACAGCGGTGAATCCGTAGAAGGTGACGTTGTCTCGGTCCGCCATTGTAATAATCGATGCTCGAGGTTATAGGGAGTCGAAGGTGGTCTGGAGACATCCTGGCATCCCGCCCCTCTGCTTTATACACGCTTGAGGATCAGTATGACTCTAGCAGAAGGCATCGTGACCAGCCGATCCGCTGAGCTCCTATCGGCGAGCATCTGCGCGTCAGTGGTGCGCAGTTTGCAGCACTTTTAGCGGCGAGAGTAGTAAGCATTGGGCGCCCTGGGCACGAAGGGGCCACATTGGTGCTGAGGGATCCGTAAGCATCTCACCCCACTTGTGAATTCGAACGCGCAAGAGGTCACGCTGCATTATAGAGCAGGAACCGCGCGGTGGCCGTGTATGTCCGTGTCTCAGCCGCTGAGATCGGTGAGTTGTGGGGAGGAGCAAGCACTTCAGGACAAATTCGAAGTCAACGAGCTCACATGAAGTGATGACTTGCTGTTACTAGTGCACCAATTAGAGTTCTTCAAATTCAACCACCTTTTATATCACCGATATAGAAATGTTTGAACAACGCTGTTGCAATTTGTGACCAGTACTGCACAGTGCACATCAAGAGAAACTAAGCCAGACTAATTGCCGTATGCTATACTAAATGTTGGCCAGCGACATCACATATAGCAGCACAACACCATCATCGACGCCATGTGGAAGCCCGTACGTGTTGCAGATAGTAGTAGGTAATAGTAGCATCTCCCCGGGGGTATACGTGCGCGGTAAAAAATAATAGCAAAAACCAGAAATTAAACAACGGATAAGTGAATGACCAGCGAGTGACCCTGACTCTTCTTCTCCTATCCAGATGGACACACCGACGCGCGCTTAGAGGGCGACGAAGGCGGCGGCGACAGCCCCAAGGATGGAGCTGGCCATGACGACCGTGTTGTCCAGAGCGCGGGGCGCGCCATTGAGGACGCCACCGGAGAGACCACCAGCAGCGGCGGGGGCGGCGTTCTGGGTGCCAGCGCTGAGGAAGTCAGCACCGCACTGGGACTGGATGGCGCTGTAGGTGTCGTTCTGGCCGCCGAGAAGGGGGCTGTTGGGGAGGCCAGGGGCGTACGGGACGGAGGACTCGAATTGCATGTACGCGGTCATGATGCTGCGCGAGCACGAGCTGCAAAGGAGGGAGGAGGGGCTGTCGGGCTGGAGGCCGAGGAAGAGGATGTTCTTGTTGCGGTAGGTCGTCACGTTGGGGACGAACGCGTACTGCGAAGAGCCGTCACGGCGCTCGAGGACGGCATCCTGGGCGAGGGAGCGCTTGGAGGACGAAGAGCTGGTGCTCATGCTAATGACGCAGTAGCGGCCGCTGTCGTCCTTGGCGCAGACGGACTGCTGGAGGGGCTGCAGCGCGTACAGAACATCGTACTGGCGGATGACGTCGGCGTTGGCGCTGGACGTAAGCTCGGCCTGGCAGGCGGAGTAGAAGTTCGCGAGCTGGCCGCGGATGGTGCTATCGGGGCACGCGGCGGAGGTACCGCAGATGTTGTTCAGCGCGCTCTGGATGGTCGACGACGAGGGGTTGGTCGTGTTGGAGCCAGGGGCGAACTCGGAGGACGCCTGCACGAGGGGCTGGGTGCAGGACGCCAGGGAGGTGTCCGAGTTGAGCTGGGTGAGGAAAGACGAGCAGCCAGAGCTGATGCCCGAGGGGATGAGGGGGTTGGAGCCGCTCTGAACGTCGAAGTGATCGTCAGATCAAGGCTGACGGTGGTACAAAAAAATACAGAAAAAACGCACAGACTGGGCCAAGGCGACGGTGGCGAGGGCAGAAACGACGGCGATGGACTTCATTGTGGTGAATGAGGGGATGTAAAGAACGACTTTGGTTTATGTACGAGCGACGACAGCGAAGAGGCGCAGCGTGTCTGGGGCGTTGCAAAGGCGTGGAGGGGAGAAACAGGGCGGGTTCACCTCAGCCTTTACGCGCCCGCCTTTGTTCCCCCGGTTACCTTTTCCCACGCTCAAGCCAAGGCTGGCGGCTGGCATCACGGCCTTGACTGCCCGCGCTTTCTTTTCTGTTCTCTCATCAAGCCCTGCACAGCGTCGCATTTCTGCCTGTGTGTTGCGTCTAGATGGCCCAGATTTATTCTCAGTTTTTTTGCGGGGCATATCGCTCCACGGGATCGCTGGAGGACGACCCACCAACACCGAGAGACACGCGCGGAAGAGCCCGTTCTGCGAACACGCGCCATCCCCCACACCGCCGCTGGGTTGCATGGGCGATGCTGATTGGCACGTCCTCTTCCTCCATCACCGCAATGTGACGAGCGCATGGCAGTCGTGTGGCAGTCCGGCGGCTCGACTGTTCTCATCACAGCCAAGCAGAAATTCTGCGAGGTAAGTCCATACTGCGTAGAAGAATTTATACATACTTGATGTTGAGGTGCAGGAGTAAGTACTTATCGATTTCGTGTAAAGCATCGTGGTGAAGATGATCCTCTCTAGTACTTCCGCACCATCGAGTCCTCTTCGGACAGGATCCAGCGGGATTTTCCGCTAACGACTTTAGGAATAATCTGTTCTGTCCGAGCGATCGCGCTCGGACGGATGATACAGTCCACGGGTTCAATCTCTGATTTTTTTGTAGAGGCGCAAGAGCCATGTGAAGCTTCACCCATCCCGGCAATTGAGCATCGTCTAGTCTCGGTTCCAGACGTTCAGGGAGGCGTCTCGGTATCCCGGCCCGGTATTCGAGCGGAGATCAAAAGCGGAGTCAAAAAAAGCGGTCAAGTTTCGAGTGGGGACGCCTCCCTGAACGTCTGGTGCACTTCGTATAGAGAACCGTACATCGGTGACCATCAGTCACAGAATGTGCCTGATCGTCACATAAGTGACTGCTCTTCCCCGTGATGCAATGTTGGGTATTATGGAAAGCGGGAATGAGCAGCTTCATAAATCATTTTCGGATCACCGGATCGGCTATCGGCTACCGGATTTGGACATCCGGCATCACAGGCCGGCGCGTCACGTCACAGCATCACTTATCGTCACCCCGCCCCCCCGCCAAACACTTTCTCGTTGCGCCCCGTCGTCGTCGTCCTGCACGATGAGCAGGGGGCTGTCAACACCACGACGGCGAGGTCAGCTTGGCTGGAAAATCAGATTACGTAATACGTCATCGGACGTGTAAAGATCGCCCCATATTTTCAGATCCAGGCATCGCACGACAGCGAGAGTACCACCGTTGAAATCGCGTTCTCGAGACGATTCTATTGGTGTATAGAAATACATGCTCCGACTAAATTTATATAACGGATTGAACAATGTGCATGTGGTCTAAATCAGTAGTAGGTACACATAAGTGCTTGCCGCGGCATCTCTTTGCCCAAGAGTCCCCACCCGCTCAATATTATCGCAATATTACTACCCTCAGATACTGCAAGATATGCACTGCAGATAGCCGCGAGACGCACCTGAAATGCAGGGCTTACAACGCGGGTGGTGCTCACGAAGAGCAAGATGATACACGGCAACGGTGTTGCACCCCTCATGGTACCTCTCCCGTACCAATATTTAGTCAATGCGACAGCGCGCTGATAGAGCATGTGCAGCCCGGCGTCTTCTCGATGCCATCTCCGTACTGGCACCACTAGTACTACACGGGGTCACTCCGCACGACCACCGACTAGTTCGTGCGGCAGTCGCTCTACAAGCTCGAGCTCGTTCTCTCGCAACAGACCGCGCCGAAAGACACCGCCGCAATTGTCATTGAACCCGTCATCGGAGAGGGCAGATACGGGCCCGCGCCGCATGCATTCCCGCGCGGGCTGCGCGAGATCTGCGACAAGCATGGCATCCTGCTCGTCGTTGACGGGGCGCAGAACGGGTTTGGGCACACGGGGAAGAACTTCGCAATTAAGTATAGTGGTGTGAGGCCGGGTACCGTGACTGTTGCAAAGGTACGTCTTTTCTTATCCACTTGCGAATATCATTTACTAACATGTACCCTAGAGTCTCGCAAACGGCTCACCTTTGAGCGCAATCATTAGTTGCAAGGAGCTGATGAACAAGCTCAAGCCTGGTTCTATCGGTCATTTACTTTCTTCCTTTGCTTGACATGCACTAATTTGCTGATATATTCGTACAGGACAAGACGTACGCCGGCAGCACAACCTCCTGTGCCGCCGCCGTGGCCGTGGCCGATGCCTTAAGGCCGAAAAAATCCTGGACAACATCCAGGCATGGTATGCTTCATATCTTCCACTCCCACCAGCCAATTGTGCTCACTGATACTGTCAATGCAAACCCAACTCGACGGAGCTCTTCGCCTCGCTCACGTGCTCAAGCAGGAATCCTTGCTCGGCCCGCACATCCTCGACGTGCGCGGGCTCCGGCCGATGGTGGGCGTCACGTTTGCGTCGCCGTCGCACTCAGCGTACGACGTCGACGCCACCGACGACGCGGGATTGCCGCGGGGCTTCGCGGGCCGCGTCGCGAAGCGCTGCCTTGCGAAGGGCATGCTCATCCTCACCACATCCGTGTACGACTCGGAGACGATCCGGTTCATCCCACCGTTGAATATCTCGCATGCAGTTCTGGCGAAGGGCGTCGCAATCTTTACCTTACAGGCGCACATTGAATGCATAGCTGCAGCTTCGAGGTGAGGGACAGGGTAATTAGGGACAGCTGGGGAGACAGCGCAATGACGAGACTTGATGACTGCTCCCTCCCCAACAGTCTCATAAGTGAATTCACAAAAAGTTGGTCAAAACATACATTTCTATACACTCATAGAATCGTCTTGAAAGCGCGGTTCCAGCGGTGGTACTCTCGCTGTCGTGCGATGCCTGGATCTGAAAATATGGGGCGATCTTTACACGTCCGATGACGTATTACGTAATCTGATTTTCCAGCCAAGCTGACCTCGCCGTCGTGGTGTTGACAGCCCCCTGCTCATCGTGCAGGACGACGACGACGGGGCGCAACGAGAAAGTGTTTGGCGGGGGGGCGGGGTGACGATAAGTGATGCTGTGACGTGACGCGCCGGCCTGTGATGCCGGATGTCCAAATCCGGTAGCCGATAGCCGATCCGGTGATCCGAAAATGATTTATGAAGCTGCTCATTCCCGCTTTCCATAGGGTATACTCTCAGAGTCTACACAACATTAATGAAGTATCAAGCATGGAGAAAGGGCCGGAATGAATGGCTTTTGCACTAATGTGACCTTTCAAGGGTCCTGTAATGTATGAAAAAAAAATTCAAGTCGGACTCGAACCGACTACATCTGTAGCAACTATCATTGACACTAGCAAAATTGCTAACTCGGCCACGGTGCTACGTGTTCGTGAAGCAACAAAGTATTCATAGCCTATTGTGGCCAAAGGAAGTTTAGAAAAAGAGACCACGCTGGAATCGAACTAAGGACGTGCGCATCACCACCTCGCCGTCTGCCACTGCACCACAGGTCCGATATGCAAACATCGCCTGTAGACAATCATATGGCACAAAATGTGCCTGAGAGTACATAATATCGGTGACTGTTATCCGAGTGATGAACTTCACTTCTGTCAGCGCACTCCACGCAGCAGAACATAGCGGGAGGTAGGAGGTCTTGAATCAATGTCTTATTACACTGTAACGGAGTGACCCGACAAGAGCCTTGGAGTGCCGCAAAAAATACACTCGCGCGCGAGACTCGAACCAACTTCGTCTGCGCGAACCGTTCGTGACATTGGCAAAATTACCAACTCAGCTACAACACGGTATGATATATGTGTCTCAGGTTATACCTAACGTGTTGGCAGTCAAGGAAGTTAGAAAAAACAAGCCCTCGTGGAATCGAACCAAAGAGGTCCGAAGAACCTGCTTGGACTGTAGCTATACCCACTGGCCCATGGAATCATTGCTCCCTTAAGTCGTATGTATCTCATGTATCGGCATCTGACTCCGGCGTGCTGCGCGACAGCGTCATGGTGCGCTCTTAGGGCTCGAAGTCGACGCCGATTTCCACCGTTCACGGGCGCGAGTCGTGAAAAGTTCATGCGCGCCGAGTCCAAATTCTGTCAGCAGCAGTACGTAAAATTTGACGCGAACGTGACGCGTTGCCCTCACATGACGCTCCACATTGATTATATAATGTCACGGTGTACGGTTCTCTATACGAAGTACACCAGACGTTCTAGAGGGGGATCCACTGAGGCCAGGCTGCAATAGGGGTATGCGCTCTTCCTGATGATATCGAGACACATCGCAAGGATCCTCCAGGCTCACCTCATAGGCAACGATGCTGAATACATCCTGGCAGCCAGTAAAATGTAATGCACGGATCGGGGGGAATTGAGCCATGGGAGGATGAGTTCACTCGTGGATTTGTTGTGCTCATCTGATCACAGAAGCCGTAGACGGCAGTTCGAGCTGTCAGGCGTAAGACTAGATGGTTGAGAACCATGACGCATTTCCAGACGTATTCTCTCAAAAAGAGCCAACTAAAGTAGGCAAATTGACAGGAGGGAAATATGTCGCCTGAGATTGAGCATCTAGGGTGGGTAGTCCCTTTCCCAGTATGAGAATTTCCAGTGCAGGCATCCTGGACAGTCCCCCTGCATTGATTCAGAGAAAGTGATGGAGAAAGTGGCAGGCGTCGTCCGAGAGCGGTGCGAGAACTCTTCCATCCACCTAAGACCCAAATTGAACTAGACGTCGGACTACAGTCGAGGATTGCCGAGTGCAGCAAGTCTCTACTGACGGCAAACATGGGTGACTGGAACCCACCCAAGACGGAGTTCGGCATTGGACCACGGTGGGCCGGCACGCCAAGCTTTCCGAGCGAGGTCGAATATGTGAGTAAGAAGATCTGGGGGAAGTTGGTTGTGGCGTTGTAGCACGAGCGGAGGGAGCGCATCGTCGATGCAAATGCATCTATCTCAGAAGAGATATGCGTTCGTGCGACTGTGAGACGGTCTGTCTCGAGAAGGCTGGGTTGATTCGAAAGAGAGGCGAATCGTAGTTCCTCGGCATCACGCCAATCCTGCGAGGCACTGAAATCATACAGTTGAGCGAATATCGAACACAGGGCGATCAGTTGATGCAATGCAGAGTAGTCACCTTTCTAAATAGCTGGCATTCAGCATAGTTCTGACTGCGATGGTAGGTGTGGGCAAGTGGGTAGAAAGGCAATGACTGACCAGAGGCATATAATATACGTGCTGTCTTTGAAAGCAATGAAGCACCCCGATTTCGTCACGCTACAAACGCGTTGAAACCGACAAAGGCACCGCAAAGGGCAAAGGGAACGCAACCGCCCAGACCCGGATGGTCTGTCCACGACGAAAGCCTGTTTAGACGGCCACGAGACATTTGAACAAGCATTGGGTCAACATCTCAATGATCAGCTGTGCTCTTCTGCTTGTTAAAAATGATGTTTCCGAGTTCTTGAGAGATGCAGGAGGAGTGGGGGCCTCCGTAAGTAGAAGTGGTGCATGAACTGCAGGAGAACATGACTGGCCGGCATTACCCGAACAGAATCGGCATGTCGGCAACGACCTTTTCTTCCAAAGCGCGCCGAGTCGAGCTCACCATCCACCGCGTTGGACGCGGCTTTCACCTCCCTAATACCTCCCGGCCTTCCCTTTTCCTTCTTTTCAACGTGTACGAGCATCCTTTGTGTTGAGGGTGTCAAAATATCAACTCGCACCCCGGCAAAGTCACACACGTAGTGACTATAGGAACAAAATTACAGGATGGTCGGAATGTTGAGCAGGATGCCGTGTACACGGATGGTGGGTCTGAGGTATGTGATTGCAAAGCCTCGCGTCGAATTTTGCTTAGACTTGCGACGGCTTCAGGAGCGCGCCACGAGTGCAAGTGCAGACGCAATCGCGACTGTTGTCCACGCTGTACTCTAATGTAAGCCTAGCTTCCTTCGCTGCCTGAGACCTGCTCTGACAAATTGTGTAGCGGTCGCGAACAATATTGTCCTCAAGACATGCGATTCTCTTTGCGCCGTCGTCAGCAGGCGCATTCCGTGCATTCTCGGTTTCGCTCCCAAAAGCGGCTCCAGGGGACACCGTGACCCCGCCGGCCTCTGGCGACTTCCAGCCAGATGTGAAGTCCAGCACCGCAGCCTCGCCAGAGCTGCTCCCTGACGTGGATGCCGCAGCCTCCGCGTCTGCATCCTCCGTTCCCGACGTCGCGCTCAGCAACCCCGGACTCGCTGACACGCTTTCCTCAATCCCCCCCGCCGCCATCGAGCCCCTGCAGTACGGTGACCTCGCCGCGCTAGGCATCGCATCATGGTCGCCTGCAGGATTGTCTGCCTGGCTGCTCGAGCTCGTGAACGTCACCACGTCTCTCCCCTGGTTCTGGACGATCATTGCCGGCACGTTCGTGTCGCGCGCCCTCATCTTCCCGTTCGCGGTGCGTCAGATCCAGCAGACGTCGCGCCTCGCGCCGTTCCAGCCGCGCCTGGCCAAGCTGCGCGATCAGATGAACGAGTCCTACGCGCGCAAGGACATGCTCAATGCGCAGCGCCTCGCGCTCCAGCAGAGGAAGGTGTACGAGGAGGCGGGCGTGAGCATGCTGCCGATGTTCATCATGCCCTTCATTCAGCTCCCGGTGACGCTGGGCATGTTCTTCGGTGTGAGGAGATTGTGCACTGCGCCTTTGGAGCAGCTGCATTGGAGCGGTGTTTGGTTCCTCCCCGATTTGACGGTCGCGGATCCGTACTACGTATTGCCTATCCTGTCGGCCGTACTCATGAACTTTCAGCTCTCGGTACGTGTTGTCAATTGGTCGTATTACTGGCTCGAACCTCGGGCTTATGGTTGCGATTCCTGTAGTACGGCATGCTTGAGGCTGCGGGCGACAAGAAGACGATGGGACACATGGTCAATGCGTTCCGTATCATGTCTGTTGTTGGCATCCCCATCATGGGCAGCTTCCCCTCTGTGCGTTTGTCTCCCTTCACCTCGAAGATATATCATTGAACTGCGTATAGGGTCTGAGTCTGTACGTCACCACCGGTGTCGGCGTGATGATTCTGCAGAGCTTCCTCTTGCGTTCGGCCTCTGTGCGCCGCCTCCTCAACATCCCTCCTCTCCTGGTCACCTCGAAGCCCCAACCCGTTCGTTTCCAGGACTCCATCGACGCGTTGAAGAAGTTTTTCCGTGATCAGAAGGTTCGGGCCGAGCAGGAGGCTGCGAAAAAGAAGTGGTAATTCCTTCACGCAGTAGCTCAGATCTCTATTAGTGCTTAGATTATATAGTCGCTGGTAATGGTAGCATGCGGATGAGGATGGTGTCCCTACTCTGAACAAATTGGTTTGGCTCTGTGTTGGTTCTGCACGACTGCGTGCTATATTCAGTCAAGCGCCTTGCTTAGTCAGCCCTATGCGAGGAGATGGCGGGCACATCGCCGAAGGAGCGAGCTTGACACCAACGAGCACGACGAGCAACGCAAGGACCGCCCACCGTCGCCGTCGCTAGCCATGCCCATCAAAGTCGGATCCATTCCGACTGCCGTTGTCGCGGCCGCCGCGGAGGCAACACCAACTGCGACCCCCGTGCCCGAGGAGGAGGAATTCTATTCATCTTGGTCCCTCTTTCTCGTCTGTCTCTTGCTCATCCTCTCGCTATGGACTTCCTATTATCTGCAGATCAAACGCATACGCGCGGTGCATGAGACTCTCGTGTCCATCTTTGCGGGCATGTTCGTCGGCTTGGTGGTCCGCCTCGCGCCGGGACACCTCATCAGGGAAATGCTGGTGCGTCCAAGCGTACCTGTGCCGTAGGCTGTCAATACTGACGTGTCGCGGCAGACGTTCAAACATACACTGTTCTTCAACCTCCTCCTTCCGCCCATCATCCTCAACTCTGGCTATGAGCTCAAGCAGGTGCGTACCTTGTTCTCCACAGCTATCATTCCGCCTTCCTCACCTTTTACTCAGGAAAACTTCTTCCGCAATTTCGGCTCTATCCTTATATTTGCTTTCCTCGGCACCTTCATATCTGCAGTCGGTGTGGGGTACGTCTCTCTCGCGACACGCCAGTCTGGCCCCCCGCTTATCACCTGCAGGACAGGATCTTAGTGTATATTTGGTCTTTCCTTGGCCTGGAGTCTCTTAATGTGTCACTCCTCGAGTGTCTCATCTTCGGGACGACACTGTCAGCGACGGATCCAGTGACTATTCTTGCGATCTTCAACCAGTACAAGGTCGACCCCAAGCTGTACACTGTCATCTTTGGTGAGAGCTTGCTCAACGATGCTGTCAGTATCGTTATGTACGAGTAAGTGTCAATTATTTATACTCTGTAGGCTGTGTAGGGAGCTCACAATCTGCAGGACGCTCTCTCAATTCCACGGGACCGAGATCTACCTGTCCTCGCTCTTCCATGGAACGGGCATTTTCTTGCTTTCTTTCAGCGTCTCCATGGCTCTTGGTGTGGCATTCGGTCTCTCGATGTCGCTCGTGCTCAAGCACTCGTCTCTCGCACAATACCCCGCTATCGAAACATGCCTTGTCGCACTCTCAGCATACACGTGCTACTTCTTCAGTAATGGACTGTCAATGTCCGGGATCGTATCCCTGCTCTTCTGCGGCATCACGCTCAAACACTACGCATACCACACCATGTCGCGTCGCACACAGCGCGCGACCAAGTACATATTCGCCACGCTTGCACAGCTCTCCGAGAACTTCATCTTTGTCTACCTCGGGCTCTCGCTCTTCACCTCCCCACCCGCCGCAGCCCACCTCACATCGTACGTCAAGCCGCTCTTCATCGCCATCACGACCGTCGCGGTCGTCTTCACGCGCTACGCCGCCGTGTTCCCTTTGAGCGAGGCGATCAACTTCTTCCACCGGCACGCGCGCGGGCAGCGGCAGGACGAGCTGCCGCACTCGTACCAGATGATGCTCTTCTGGGCCGGCCTGCGCGGCGCGGTCGGCGTCGCGCTCGCCGCGGGCTTCCAGGGCGAGAACGCGCAGACGCTGCGCACGACCGTGCTCGTCGTCGTCGTGCTCACCGTCGTCGTGTTCGGCGGGACGACCGCGCGCATGCTCGAGGTGCTCGGCATCCGCACCGGCGTCGAGGACGAGGGCGGCGAGGACAGCGAGGACGACGACGTCCCGCCGCGCTGGTACGCGCGCCGCGGGGGCAATGGCGGCCGCTGGGCGTCCGAGGAGGACGAGCGGGGCTACTTCGCGGCCGCGCAGCGCGTGGGCATGCATTATCCGAATGCGAATGCGCGCGTGGGGGGCTCCGGGGGCGCGAGCACGCCGCGCAGCTACAACCACCACCACCTGTACACGCCCGCGGGGGCGCCGGGCGGCGTCGACGAGCCCGCGAGCCCGTTCCAGACGGACGCGGTGTTCTCGGCGGCGTCGAGCGAGTCGTGGGACTCGGACGGCGGGGAGGTGCTGCCGCTTGCGCCCGCGGGCCCCAGCCGGAGCACTGGCGGCGCCGGCGCCGGCCTGGAGAGCGGGGGTACAGGGACGGGAGGCTCGGAGGAGAGCAAGTGGTTCCAGGCGATCGACGAGCGGTACCTGCTGCCGCTCTTCTCGAACGCGACTGCGAGCCGGACGTTCCATGCGCGCCGGGCGCGCCGGAGTGCGGCGGGGGCTGCGGCGGGCTCGGGTGGGATGGGCGAGGAGGCGGAGGAGGACGATTTGGGCGCGGGCGAGATGGAGCTTGGGGCGCGGGCGCAGGGCGAGCGGATGCCGAGCGGCGAGATGGGCCCGCGAGTCAATGGGGAGAGTGTCAGGAGTGCGAGGGGGCTCCCGAGTCCGAGTCTGAGGAGGGAGAGCCCGAGTGAGACGCAGTAGACCGGGACGCCACGCGAGGTGCGATACGCTTGAGCTTGTTAGAGATGTACTGGGTAACTTTACAATACGATATCTTTTTTCATGGCCTTCGTCTGGTCGGCGTACTACGCGCGCGCGTCCTGACCGTTGCACGTTCGCTGCTCAGTGCCCTGCTAGGTGCTCAGGGCCCCGGTATTAGCTTCGCTCCTGCTGTAATACGCCGTACATGCGCGCCAGCAATTAGTGCGAGCGCAATTCACTGGCATGTGCACTCTCTGACACACCGCGGCCGTCGCACTTACTCAGACTGCAAACCAGTCATATTGCCGCAATCTTGCTATCGCGCCGAATAATCATCCACGTCCATGTCTCCATTTATACATATTTCTGCAATATACAGTAGTACGCCGGGAAGCATCAGCACCACCATTTAGTACCGACTTACTTGTACATGTGTCGACGTAGAGATGTCGACGCTGGCGGGGCAGGGGTATGAAATTCGGGGGAGGCACGTATGGTTACGGATCGAACTAAAAGTGGATGACTTCCCGTAACGATTTAGAAGTGATTTTTCTTCTAAACGCCCTCTATCTTTCGAGCTCCGATTGATCAGAGAAATTCGTTCTAAACCGTAACACCGTACCTCGGGAGTTTAGAAGTGTTTAGAGAATTTGACAGGCCGCTCGGCAGGCTCGGCACGATTCTCGATCTGCTCACACTCGACGCCAGCGATGTGCAGCGGTTCTCTGGCACCCCAGGTACGATAACTTCATACGCGGCACGAATCTGGATTTGTTGTCGGCATATGTACGTAGGTTTACATGGATGGGGGATCATAAAGCTCTAAACGGCACGGCCTCACGCGAGCGGGATATCGGCTATGTAAACCCCCCAGTTAGCACCCGCATTGCTCCCAACCTCGGCGGAGCGTACACCAACAAGAGGCAAGGCGAGGTGAGGATATTCAGTAACAGAACAATGGGCTGCACGAACATCGTCGAAACCAATCCTGTAGCGTCAACATGACGGGGTCAACGACAAGGTGGGAGCATCGAAGTGTTGGGCTCCCGCCAGGTGGGCGGTCGCGTTGGAGGGACGGCGCGGAGTCAATCACGCGCATCGCGCGAGCCAGGAGTGCCGGAGCGCACATTGGGAGCTACAAGACGGTGTGCTGCCCAATGCCCCGGTCTCGCAGTCGCCGTGGGCATCGCGCCGTCGACAACCGGCGACGGGTTGTTGCCTGCAATTGAATCCTACGGCACAGTGGGAGGGGAGGGATGTAGGATGTGCGGTCTAGTGAATGCAAGCGCGGCAGGTGGTGAGACGTGGAGATAGGAAGCGCGAGGAGACTCACCCACCCTTCCCTCACCTTGCCCAGACACCACCGTGGCTCTGACCTCCCCCGGTCGCTCTACAGACCTGCACTGTCACCCTCTATAGCTCTCGTACCTCGTACTCACCCCTTGTGCCGCAGCACGAGCAACCACAAGTTCCTGGACCTCTCCCGGTTCGCGCTCTTCGGATTCTCCATGGCCGAGCCCCAATGTCGCGGACTCCGGGCCTGCCAGTCAAACGCACATCCTGCTCACGTAGGTTGCGTCTCTGTCGGCGCCGTTTCCATTTCTAAGCGAAGTCACGAATAGCTGGAGTGGATGCGGGAACTCGAAGGGAACAGTAAGGAGCGGCAGCGCGATCTCAAGACGTACTGTCGCATTCTGTCCCTCGTCGCGAGTTGACATTGTCCAGATAGCGTAGTCGTGGTCGTGGCATGCATGCGAGCTTCCACAGCCGCTACCGCCGCCGCCGCCGCCGCCGTCGTCGTCTGCAGCGCACGGCTCCTTAGTACGGACGGAAAGTGGGACTTGAGCACAGAATTGCTTGCGGTTAGTCAGCAGGCACCGCATGGGCGCATACCATTCTGGGATGCTAGTTCAGTCTCCGACGCGTTTAGAGGCAAGATTTAGGATAGAAAGGGGGGTCGACCCCCCTTTCTAAATTGCACTGGATAGAGCGACCTGCATCAGCTGCTGAGCTTGAAATCGAGCTTCCGATCACAAATCTATCTCACATTTAGAGCAAATTTAGAATTTAGAGGCCTCTAAATCGTTACGGGAAGTCATCCAGTTAGTCTGCGCGACGCGATTTGCTTCCGTACCTACCGCAAACCGGCGCCTTCGCCATGGGCATGTCAGTTGCCGGGCCCGTATTACGGTGTTCAGATTCTGCTAGCGTGCTAAGGCAAACCGGCAGTGGCTAATCCGCAATTACTTACTGGTGGGGTGGGGGCCGAGGCCGAGGCACTAGTCCGGGGAAGGTCATCGCAGACCAGCGCACTGTACCGCGAGGGGCCCGGCTTCTCTTCTCTGTAGAATACGCGTTCGGGATGAGCTCTGCGGTACCGAGTGCCCTGGTCTGCGTCGTCTGCTGCCAGCGGCAGCAAAAATATATGTTGGCTGCCCTGGCTGCCCTGGTCTGGGCCTTGGAGCACGTATGAATCAGAAATCAATCTGGGAATAACAGGATAAAATTCTTCTCGTACATACCGGTGTGGCAGGCGAAAGTAAGGAGTACATAAAAAACGAGTACCCTCAACCCTTGCAGAACCAGGGTCTTGCTGTGAGCGCAACGTGCCGTAAAATTTATGACACACAGCACCCCGAGCGGCCCATGCGAGCATAGTTACCGGGCAGTTGCAGCCTGCGCCCTCAGGTTGACGTACCTCGTCCGTGGGCGTGCCACAAAGCGCAAGCAGAAGAAGCCCTTCATTTGAGAACAATAGTCGCGTGCCAATCGTGGGCGCCTACCGTCCGGGATGATCTCGGGAGAAGCGCTCGACCACACGCACAGAAGGTAGGATGCTGCCGTTTTGCAGAAATTCTGGAGCCGATATCGATGAGACGGATGATCCAGCTTTCTGTTTGTGCGTTCTTGCGAGCCGCGATGTAAGCGAGCGATATTGGGCGAAGTGGGGCACGGTTCGTCAATAAATCGGAGATATTTATGCACCGATATGCAGTGGGTCACGCTCTACAGCGTCGCAAGCTGCAAGCTCTGGATATCCTGTACCGGTGCCGGTTAGGAAGGCGATAAACATTGTCGCCAAGAGCGGATATGCGGGATGCCAGGCGGCGAAGTGACGAGCAGTGCTGCTCGACATCGAAACGCAAACACTGATGCATGATGAGCGAATTTCGAAGTCGAAGGTACGCGAGCGGGATTTCAATAAGGACGAGCATCTGCGAATGACGTTAGGTTGCCACATGGGGCGATGTGAGGCTAAATGGCAGCGACGGGGACAAGAAAACGGCGATGAGAGGAGGCATGGACGACGCTGAGACAGCAGGAGAGGGTATCGATACCGTTACAACGACATGGAGGAGCGTTGGATGGAGGCGAAGGGACTGAAGAACAAACGGGCGATTCCGTGACGTAAAAGGGATAGTTGGGCGTGCGAGCGGGACCTGGCGCCGATGGGCGGGGAGGTCGACGACGGCGGCCAAGTTGAGGCAGCGTCCAGGAGTCTTGTCCACGGCGTCCAGCCGCCAGTGCGCGCCTATGCTTGCCGTGCTGGTAACCCCCCACACGTTCTCCATTTAAGAAGCCTTTGCCATCCCATCACGAAGCCCAAGTACAAATACACTCATCTCTCCGCTCCGGCCTCTGATTCTTCTTTCCCCTCTATCTCTTGACCATTGACTCCCCACACAAGTCCCGCTCTCTCATGGGTCGTTCTTTCGATGCAGAGGACCCCCTCTCGGCCGCCATCGCCCCTCCGCCTGACGAGACTCCCGAGCAGCGCGCCGCACGCGAGCAGGCAGAAGAGGAGGCCCGCCGAGTGAGCGATGAAATCGACGAGTTCCTTCGCAGCGAGCGCAACGCCCAGCGCAGGCGCAAGCCCGTCGTCAAGGTCCTCCTTCTCGGCCAAAGCGAATCCGGTGCGTCATGGTCATGGCACCTTCCCTACGCAGTCCTTTCTAAGCCCACCTTACCTTCCACAGGGAAGAGCACAACCCTAAAAAGTGAGTTCTACTTCTCAGCTATCTCTACAACGCCCGGCGCGTGACCGATCCGCGCTATACGACCGCTATGTACCGCGTCGTGCGCCTCGCTCGCGCAAAAGCGGTGGGGGTTAGACGTGATGTGTGTAGCCTTCGTCCCTGCGAGGGGAACGGTGGTTCCGCGCTAGGCACTGCTAGCAGCGATCGGCCACTGATACATTGACCGCGGTTATCGACTTTGGTCTCCACCGGGATCACGACCTGGGTCATGGGTCAGGGATCATCTTACGCAGTAGCGCATGCCGTTCTTCTTTCCCCCTTCCGCAGGAAGTCGCATGTGGCCACCCAAGCCGTGTGCCGACTGCTAAACACAGTCTGTCTTGGCGGTCATTGTTTGTGACCGTACCGACCGTGTCTCCACCTTATGCGTCCTTTGTACCCCCCAGTGCTCATGCGAAAGCAGATTTCCAGATGCAATATGCGCGTGAGGAATGGCTTCGCGAGCGTTCCGCCTGGCGCGCCGTCGTCCACCTCAACCTCCTCCGTTCCATCAACTCCATCCTCGACATGCTCTCCAACGCGCTCCGCGCACTACCCAGCTCACCCGGGGCATCCCCCTCCATGCTAAATACCCCCCTCGAGCCTGCAGACACTCCCACCGCCAAGGGCAAAGAGCGCGAGCGCAGCCTTCCCCCACTCGAATTCACCGAGCACCACAAGCTCCTCACGCTGCGTCTCGCGCCGCTGCGCAATGTCCAGCGCGATCTGGAAAATCGCATAGGCACGGCGACCACTGAGCCTGCGCCCCCTGAGTCGGGGGAGGCAATGCCTGGGCTCGGAGGCGGGCGCAGGCCGCAGGAGTTCTTCGTGCGGTCGAAGGACGGGTGGAAAGAGGCGCTCGACCGACTGCGGTCGTCGGTCAGTGCGGAGAAGGATGGTGCGCGGAGGGAGCGGGAGCGGGACGAGGCGCAGCTTGGGCGCGCAGGAGAGGTCATCGAGTCGTGCAGGGAGGACATGGCAGCTGTGTGGGCGGATCCCGTCGTGCGGGAGATGTTGAGGCGCAAAGGAGTGCGGATGGAGGAAGCAGCAGGATTGTGCGTGCCTTGTCCCCTTCGAAACGCGTTAGCTGATATGCGACAGCTTCTTGGATGACATCGACCGGATAGCGCGCAAAGTGTACGAGCCGTCAGACGACGACGTGGTCCGGGCGCGCCTGCGCACGCTCGGGGTGCAGGAGTACCGCTTCTCGATTGAGCAAGGTATGTTGGGTTAGCTTGGACGCCTGCGCCGCGGACTGATCTGCACGGCGCCGCGCTTGGGCCTCACAGGGCACGATTGGCTCATGTACGACGTCGGCGGAACACGCTCGTCGCGGCCGATATGGTACCCGTACTTCGACGACGTGAACGCCATCATCTTCCTTGCGCCGATCTCTGCGTTCGACGAGCGGCTATCCGAAGATCCACGGGTGAACCGGCTCGAGGACTCGTATGCCCTTTGGCGGACATTGTGCGGGCTGAAGCTGCTGCAGAGCACCCAGATTGTGCTGTTCTTGAACAAGTGCGATTTGCTCGAGCGCAAGCTCAAGGCGGGCGTGCAGGTGAAAGATCACGTCCCAAGTTATGGGGACCGGCCGAACGACGTTGACGCCGTAAAGAAATGTGCGCCTAGTGCTCTTCTGATGTTCGCTATCGCTGATGTTTTGTGCACACAGACTTCCAGAGCCACTTCAAGGAGATCGCGCGACAGAATTCTCCCACCTCGCGCCGCTTCTTTGTTCATCTGACCTCCGTTGTCGTACGCCCATTGCCTAATACTCCCGCATTACACTGACTGACTCGTCGGCGCTAGGATACAAAAAACACGGCTGTAACCCTTCGCACGGTCGAGGAGGGCATCTTGCGCGAGAGCCTGCGCAAAGCCGACCTGCTCTGAGCATGTCTCGCACCTCACACGCACGCCGGTGGAGCACGGCTAACTTATTGATATGACCCCGTTCCGACGATTTCTATTTCGCCCAAGTCCGCGCTTGGACGACTCTTGTATTGCTACTCGCAGTGTCATCTGTCTGCCCGCTCGCCTGCACAGCGCAGCCGTGTTTTGTTACCCGCTTCGTTCCATGTTGCCGTCTTTTGCTTTTGTGTTTTTTGCTGTATGCGGAGGATTTACTTACCATTCGTTCTGATCAATGCCAACCCATACCCTCGCATCTTTATCTCTGATTTTGCGTGTTAGCGCTGCCGGTACCGTTGGACCCTCGGGAAGCGTGTCTTGAGACTTGTGTGGAGCACGAGGTCGGATTGGCGGTCCGGCGCACGGACCACGTGTGGCGTGACATGTTTGCACCTGATTTGCACGTGTTGACAAGTTTCCACGGCCGCGTGCTTTAAGAGTGACGGTGCCCCGTCCCCGCGTGACTCTCGCGCCTGCCTGCCCGTGATCTCCACGCCCCGCCAAACGACCCCGCCCGCCCCGCCCCGACTTGCTTCTCCACCCACACATCGCACACTTGCGGGCACATATATACGGAAGGCATTTGAAGAAACACGAGACCCCTGTTGCGCAGGAAATAACAGGAGGGAAGGGAACAGACTCAAAACGAGCGGATTGACGAGATAACGCTTGGCTGCTTCCATCGGACCTTACTCGACACCCGCACCACTCATATACATCCCCCGATATTGACCACCGACGGTCTCAATAACCCCTCACATCCACGACAAAACACACAGCATTCCGCCATGTCCACCGCACCACAGAGTAACGATAGCGCGCCGCCCGCCACGGGCGCACCAGCCGCCTCCGCCGCCGAGATCGCAGCCAACGTCCAGCTGAGCCATCTCGCGCCGGACCAGGTGCTGCAGCTTCTCCGCAGCCTGCCGGGCGTGTTCAACAAGGTGCGTTGCGTTGCGGTTCTTCCTCCTTCTGCGAGGGACAGAGAAGGGGGGTCATGTGATTGCGTGTGGGGAAAGGCGCAAGGGTGCACAAGGTCAAACGGCCAAAGACTCTAGCACGCGGCACGCGCACGCAATCAGGCGGTCGGCCCTGACGGCGTATTGCGTCCGACGGGCAGACGCCCTCCTTCCATTTCCATCTAGCCCCTTCCTCGCCGCCCGCTTATTGTGATTTCCTGCCGTCGACGGCTCTCGTGCTGACGCCGTCCTTAGCAGCTCGTCGAGCAGGGCAATCTCAAAGAAGCCGCCGCCGAGACGCTGTCCAACCTCGCGCAAGCGTCGCCCACGTCCGTCGCCACCGCCGCGGCCACCTTCGCGCCCGTTTACCCGCCACAGCCGCCGCACCCCGGTTCGGTGCACGGACTCCCAGCCATTTCAGACCCGGGGCCGTCGTCGCACCCTCGCGGGCCGCCGAATCTCGGGCAGCTGAGCGCGCTCGCGAGCGCGGTGCAGGGGATGCGCGCGCAGGCGCAGGAGGCAGAGGAGGAAGCCGAGGAAGGTGGCGAGGAGGGCCAAGGAAGTCCTAATTCTCAGCAGAATCAAGATCAGCAGCAACAACAACAGGAGGGAGGGAGCGCAGGTGGGCAGCAGCCGGCGTCCACTAGCAGACCACGGGGGAGGAACATCAACATGGGCTCGGAGGAGTGGGCACGGCAGCGAAAGGACAATCATGTGCGTGATTCTTTTCCTTCTGTGCTGTGTGGCACGCTGAGCTGACGACTGGGTGGGATGGGTGTGCAGAAAGAAGTCGAGCGCCGGCGCCGCGGGAATATCAACGAGGGGATCAACGAGCTCGGCCGTATCGTGCCGAATGGGTCGGGCGAGAAAGCGAAGGGTGCAATCCTGTCGCGTGCTGTGCAGTACATCCACCATCTCAAGGAGAACGAGGCGCGCAATATTGAGAAGTGGACCTTGGAGAAGCTCCTTATGGACCAGGCGATGGGTGACCTGCAGGCCCAGCTTGAGGAGATGCGCCGCATGTGGGATGAGGAGCGCACGGCACGGCAACGACTCGAGAGCGAGCTGGAGGTGTTGCGTGGGATCCAGACGCGGGGTGGTGCGCCTACACAACCTGCCGCGGAATCTGCGTCGAACATAGAGGCGAAGGTGGAGAAGGATGCGAAGGACGCGAAGGCGTCTGCAGGTGCAGACGAGGAAGAGGCGCGGCTGGGCAAGCGGCAGCGCACTGAGTAGGTTCACTTGCCACGATCTTGATTATTCACTCGCCTGCCTTCCCTTCCATTTCTTTCTCTCCTCGTTCTCCCTGTTTGCGTGTTGTGTACGAGTCCCTATCGGGCGCGAGTTGGTTGTGAGTGCTGTACATCCATGTGTTTTTAGCGTGTGGTTTCGTTCTCCTCTCTGTCTCTCTGTTCTTCGTCCTGTTCTGTTCTGTCACGCGTTTTTGTCGTTTGGTAGCATCCTGTTTCTATAATATTGCAGTATTGGGTTCGGCACCGGGGTTCCTCCATGTTCAAGCCTGACCTATGTTTATAGAGCTCGCTGAGGACGAGAAGCAGAGCGCTGCGTCCGGGAAAGCTAGAGGTGTTTCTCAACTGATCCATCGATGAGGAAGAGTGGAACATTTGGAAGTGAATAGACAGGAGGCTGAGGGAAGGAGGGAGTCGAACTTTAGCGAGGCCTCGGGCATCCCGGCCGTCCGCCGAGCGAATTGCACATGACCTTCCTACCTAGGCAACGTGACTCGGACAATTGGCGCGTCTCTCGGAGTCGGAGTCTCAACCGAATCAACTAACTCTCCTCTTACTACCACCGCCACATCCACGAAGTGCCACAATCTGGAACATCTATGGCGCTGAAGCGGGCGCAAGCGAGCAAGAGAAGCCTTTATTCAGGGCTGGATAGGCGTATGGGGCTGGAGGACGAGAGCTGGGAAGCGTATCTTATGCGGATACGCGGTGTTGAGTTCAATGAGTTGAACAGGTACTGTTATCTTCCGCGTTTGTTAAGCTCGGGCTGACACAGCGAGTAGTCATAAGGTCGTCACACATGAGCAGGCTGCGCCTGTTTCGATGTTGGGGAACGATGCGCTGTGGGATGCGCAGAGAGTGCCGCGAGCGATGAGTTTACGTCTCGATGGCAACATAGAGGATGTACCGTACGTTTCCTGTGCTCTTAATGTGCTTACATGCGCTCTGAAGAATGATATGGTGCAGATTCGGGGGCTGCGAACACAATGCCTCGGGACCAAAGTCCTCGTCTCAGAGCCAACTGGAACCGGACGCCAACAGACAGCAGCCTGCACATGTGCAAGGAGAAAGCTGGGACTCATTCATGGCCGACATATATGAGCAGCCGCAAAGTACTGCAAACCCTAGGGCGAAGAGTATTCCTAAAGCCCAGGCTGGCCCGTCTAGAGAGGGCACCCCTGATTCGTTCATGGCGGATGTTTATGGGGCTGGCTCTGAGAAGCCGCTGGACACTAGGAAAGCACAGGTTGAACAACCGAGAAGTCCGGTTCAGGCCGTGCGACAGCCTTCAGCTGGAATCTCGGACTCATTCGCAGACATATACGAAGGTCCGAGGAAACAGGATAGCGCTGCCCTCGGCCAAGGGTCTGCCAAACAATCAGAGGGGAGCGCTGCGGACTCCTTCATGGCTGATATATATGGCGCAGCATCCAAAGATTTGCCAAGCCGTATAGACAACCCGAGAGGGATCCCCCAACCGTCCCTGAGGCGATCCGCGGGGAGCGAGTATGATTCGTTCATGGGAGACGTATACGGCCCAGGACCAAGAACAAATCCGTCGTATAATCTCTCCGAGAAATTGAGTTCTCCAGCGCACGCTCTTCCGGCCGGGGAGCCCACCACCGAGAACGATTCGGTGGACGCATTGTATGCTTCGGTGGATCACAAAGCACCGCATATCCCTTCCTCAGAAGTGCCCCCTTCGAACTTGCGGTATCTTATGGCTGAGGAGACTCGACTCGGCCTGACCAGGAACGAAAGTCAGTTCTCTATCCCGGGTATTCGCAATCGCGACCCGAGCGAATCTGTCATGGAGGGATCCTCGGGTCCTCGGAGTAGGTCGTCACACTCTGTCGAGGAATCTGGAAGTGAGGCACCAGTACGTGTCAGTGTAGGGACCACGTCGTATGCAATTTCCTCCATATCCATCATGTATAGAGCGTTACTGACCGACCGCCTAGCTCGAGAATTGGCAAGCGAAAGGTCTCTGGGCCGCTGTCAAGAGACAATCTCAAAAGGCAAAAATTGGTCGTCCCGAGTTCGCGAGATGCGCGGACTCCAGTTTCGGAAACGCTTTCATCGTTGAAAGGGGGAGTTTTGAATAGTGTCACAACCGACGAGAACGGCGCAGGTCCGAGCATGCCACGACGTCCAAGTCCCGCTCCCGCTCCTCAGACCGATGAGCCATCCGTCATTGAGGACTTTTCTCGGCTCGCGACCGCACCGCCTCGCCTCACCACTCAGCGCAAAGCGTACTCGGCAGTGGAGACGAGCATGCTGACGACCCCCGGTGACAGTCCTGCTGTGAGACGCACTGTTACATTCGCTGCGGGCGCACAGATGCTCAGAGCTCCGCTTGCGATTTCTGGGTCTTCCGCGTCCAGTACCTCCGCAATCACAGGCAAGGGTAAAGGCAAAGCGAGCGTGAAGAAGATTGCGTCGTTGATGCCGCCTCCTGTCGTGACACTGCGCGCAAACACTTCAAGGCAGGCATTGGCCAAGGGAAAGGGGAAAGGAAAGGAGCCCGTTGTGCCAATGACTGCTGCAGAATATGCGCAGACTTTGCAGTTGAAACCTGTCGTTCCGGCTACGGCTACCGTGTCTGGCGGAGACTCGCAAAGGAAGTGGCGCCATCTGCTGTTGAAGGACTTCACGTTCTTTTACGTGTCGGGGGAGTTGACGTATGCCTCTCAGTCGACTAAGAAACGTATGGATTATGTATGTCTTCCTTTCTTCCTCGCTTCTCGCGTGAGAGGCTGATGATGCACACAGATACATTGTCGCGGAGGGATTGTATTGCCTGCATATGACCCTGAACTTGTCACGCACATCATTGTCGACACCGCGAACCCCGACAAGCCGGATGCCGGGGTGACGCTACGCACGTTGGGCTTGAAGAAACTCAGCGACATTCCGGACCACGTGCCCACGGTCAAGTGGAAGTGGGTGAACTCAGCGAAACTAGTGCCCAATGGCGATCGTGCAGGCAACTTCCGTATAGTGGAGGACGGGAATGGTGGACATGTCACGGTGAGGATGGATTGGGAATTCATGCACTCGGCGTTCGTAGCGCGAGTGCACGCTGGGAAGGGCTTCAAGAACACTGGAGGGAATGAGAAAGACAAGGGGAAGGGGAAGCCAAAAGCCAAGACAACAGCTCAACGCAAGGAAGGAGAGAACAGTGAAGAAGAGGACAATGACAGTGCAGAGGACATTAGTGACATTTCGTGCGCTTGCCGTCTTATTGGCAGTGTTGTAGGCGTGAGGCTTATTTTTGTGTGCTCTAGGAACTTCACGCAAGATGCGCCGTCGCCGCCTCCATCCGCGAAGGAAACTACGCCAGCCGTCAATCAAACTAAGTCGGTTCAAAGCGAGCGGGAGATACCCTTTATATCTGACCCGCTAGGCGAGTTCGAAGCATTGGCAAAGGAAGAGAAGAAGGCGGAGGTTAGATTTCCTCTTATATCAATTGTGGGATTTGAGATTGGACTAATCATGTCATAGCTTGCTCGCGAGCGGCAACTGGCTTCGGAGTTCGTCAACGCAAATGCGAAAGACCCTATCACAATTCATCCGCTAAATCCTAGCGCTCAGAATTTGAAGGTTTCTACTTCCGGTCTATGCGAGCAACTTCTTTCTGAACAGTTCTCAGGGCTTCTTATGCGACGCACCGAATTCTAATTCTCTTACGAGCGAATGTCCCAACCAAGACATCGTGGATAAGGTAGTATGGCCTTTATTCATTCTATCTGTAACCTCTGTTGACAACTTTTTCGTTCCTGGCTAGCTAGAAGAACTGATGGAATTACATCGCGCAAAGCCAACGGAAGAAGACAAATGGCGGGTGTATAGCTACTCGAAATGTATGTAACCCTCCAGCCGTCATTGTTCAACCCCTCGCTGATCCCTTCATGTTTCATGGTTATAGCAATTCGCAAAATTCGAACGTACCCACACCGGATCACGTCGTACGAAGAGGCACGAAATATACCCGGCGTGGGTGACAAGACTGCGTTGAAGGTGCGTTATAGTTTGCAGCGATTGTAGGTGCCATATTGAGGCTCTCGATTCTGCGCTCCGTTCAGATTAAAGAAATTCTCGAGACTGGAGAGCTGCGCCGCATAGATATCGAATACACAGAAGACCTCGATGTGGTTCATCTATTCCAAGGCATCTACGGTGTAGGTGAGCACCCATCATCCGGCAGATCTATGATCCTTGACACCCATGCTGAAATCGATCCTGTTCGTGAGGTCAACATATTGCCTACATGTGGTATTCAGCCGGATGTCGTACTCTGGACGACATTAGGGAGCGGAAGAACGGGATCAAAGTTTCGGATGTTCAGGAGATTGGTTTGAAGTACTACGATGGTCAGTAATATTCCTCTGGTTGAAGCTGTGGATGCTCAATGAAGTCAGACATCAATACGAGGATGCCCCGTGCAGAGGCGGGAGAGATTTTTACCGCTATCAAGAGAACGGGTATAACTGTGCTTCTACGTGACTGTGTCTCCAAGACTGATTTATTCTCTGCCATCCAGCTGTATCTATAGATCCTCACTTGTATGTCGAGATCATGGGAAGTTACCGAAGGTCTGTCTTCATCGACGGGGGCTGTGAAAGATGTGTCACTGAAACATATGTATGGGTACAGAGGGAAGGCGACGTGCGGCGATATCGACATTCTCATCACGCGACCCACGGACGACGGAAATTCACATGAAGGTATTTTGACTCTCGCGTGCATCCCTCGCTTCTTCATCAGATCTTACATATCTCGACAGGTGTTCTCGCATCTCTACTATCTGCTCTGCAACGCGAAGGGATCATCCGCGAGAATCTGTCCATGCCCGACTTCAAAGATGATCCGCTCGAAGCTGTATATCGTGGCCTCTGTGTCCGGCCACTGAGGGAGGGCGAGGGTCACGATACGAAGAGGCTCGTGCGTAGAATTGGTCAGTCTACGTCCGTTTTACGGAGCCAAATTTGGAGAATGACCGTCTTGGTCCTTAGATATTCTCACTGTCCCATACAAGAGCAGAGGTGCTGCTCTGATATACTATACTGTACGTGAACGAAAGTTCGACGTCCACTTCATCCTCTGATCGGATATCAAAAAATCCTAGGGAGATGATATCGTGAGTTTCTTTGCTATCTGTGAATCCGCCAGGGCGGGCGTTGATCTTCTCAAATACCTTCGTCCTGACCTCTGTTACTCTGAGAACCGTACTTACCTTAATGCACGTAGTTCAACCGATCTTTGCGCTTGAAGGCGAACAAGATGGGCTATTCACTCAATCAACGTGGTCTTTTCGCGGGGGTCGTCAGGTCTACTGAGAACAAGATGATCAAAACGTGTGACGGTAAGAGGACAACGTGCTACAATGATTTTTGGCTAGCTGACGGTTTTGCAATCTCAGGGCATATCATTGCATCGGAGACAGAACAAGAAATTTTTAGAATCTTGGGTACGTCCTGGGTCGGTGTCATTCTGCCTGTCAATTAACTGCATTTGTCCTTTTGCAGGTGTTCCCTGGCAAGAGCCCTGGGAACGCGTGCGTTCTTAGCGGCCGGACCAACTTTTATTCATGAGACATTGAGGATTTCCCATCATACAAGGTATTTCATAGGTTTCACTGTCATTGCATATCCAAGGTCAAGCTTACAGTCTTTGCAGCGGTTTCATATTCATACCACTTACAGAACTATGAACTGCATGGATGATCGAGGGTCTGGGCTGTAACAAATAACGAAATGCGTCGGAAGTCTTACAGGCTGAGGCCTGTAGTTTGCTTACAGTCAGAACGAGAGAGGACGTCTTTCATACTCCACCTACCACCCCGATGACTCCGAATCAGATGTCGGCTCGCATATCAAACCAAAGTATTCGTGGGACTGAGCCACCCCTCATCGACATCATTGAACCCTCCCTGATACTATCTAGTTCACTGTTGCATTGCCTAGATTGAAACCAAATTTGTCTGCGATTCACTTCCCAGCAATTTTCCTCTTGCCCTCATAGTCCTACGTGAATAAATGGTACCCACGCAACAAAGGACTGCTCCCCTACGGTTCGACGGAGCTTCTCCACAGCGCAGTGAAGCGCATATGCAGATGCCGCGCTGTTTGGTCTCGTGTCTGCTAGCAAACGCGAATATACGCTGTCCGCAACAAGCGGTGCATCGCTATCCCGGATGGACCACATTGTCGCGATGACACTTTGATATCCCGCCAGCAGCATTCCAGCCGCGAGGTGAACCGCTTCTTCCGAAAGCTTCTCGTCACCAGAAGCTGTCTGACATGCAGAAAGAAAGGCAAGTTCAGCGAAGGGCAGAGATTTGGTGATGATCTGGGAGAGCTCCAATTGGCCATGATCAAGACAAAATGCGCTCTTTGTTGACTGATCCACTCGTTGCACTGCATGACATGCCAGGTGGATCCAACTATGTTCTGCCATTCCGTTCAGGACACTTGAGACAGTCGCCTGAGGGCCATTCAACCATTCGAGGCTGAAGCAACCTATACGCTTCTCTATAGCTCGGACTTCATTCACTGTCTCGGGCAGTGCTTTCTGGCCAGGTGTAGATGGCTGGCTGACTGCAAGGAGGCCTCTAAATTCCTGTTTTGACAGATCATTGAGGAGAGCCGTCAAGGTGGGCGTGTACGAGGAGGTCACATAGTCAAACACTTTTGAGCCGGGCGCGGCGGTACTAGTGTCATACAGACCAGCAGCATGAAGCGGGAGGAATGCAACTGGCCCAGTGGCACACCACCAGATTCGAGGTGGTGTCGAAGATGAGGATACCTGACGTGCGTGTGAGCATCCTAGCGAGCTAACGTATACGTTCGAAACTGACCTTATGATTCAGTTTGTCTAGTACGGGCTTGACAATGTCTAACCACAGAGTGGACAAAATCTTCTGAAACGATGGTCCACCTCGACTTTGACTGAAGGCCGGCATGGAGCCGCGAACTTGCACGCCCGATGCACCGAGTGCTTGCCTAAGCCAGGACTGTAGGGTAAGCGCCTTCTTGGTAGAAAAGTTGTCTAGCGGAACATGCAGAATGGCGTCCGAACGGCGCATCTCCGGAAGGATAAGAGCATCACATCTGTATTTGTGGATGTTCAAGAAGACAACCGGTCCTTTTAAGGCAGCCCTCCTCAGTTCCGTGATCCTCTTCGGTCGGAGAAAGCTACCGAAACCCGGGAGGGCGCGGACCTGCTCGACGATTCTCTCCCAGTCTTCCGCAAGACGCCTGTGGCGCTGTGCAACGTCCTCAAGAGGCTCGTCGTCGTCTTGGTCCGTTGTCTGTCGAGTGCTTGCATTGTCCAGAGCATGTGAAACACGCACAAGCTCGTCCGCAAGCTGACTATTGACCCCGCGTAACTCGTCAACCGGAGAACGCAAATTTAAAAGCTGGCCCCAAACAACCGATCTCCCTTGCTCTAGCCATTCCAGCGCAACGTCATAGTCTTCCTTTTCGATGGCAGTGACTGCGGCTTCTGATACTTCCTCGCCTTTGTCTGCCAAGTCTTTATGCCGAGCGGCGATGTCTCTGCCCAGCCATGCGATCCGTGGGACTAGTTCCATTGCCGTTGAATAAGCATCTATCGCCTGAGACGATGGTCCGTGTCTAATGCGGGCGGCGTGGGCCCATAGCATCGCTGCTGCGTAGCGCAGAGAAGGTTCTCCGGTGGGAGAAGTCGCCGCCATTCGATACGCGTTGATTGCACGATCAAGGCCACCAACGTTTCTGAACGTATCGAAAAAGTTACGAGTGCAGATGCCCATCCACGTCAAGCAGTCGACCTTGAATGGGTGTCCTTCAGGAGTGAGTTTCACCGCTTCGTATAAAGTCATCATGGCTTCGTGGAGGTGCGCACGTTCTTTTGTATGATCCTCGAATCGCTTCAGATAAGCTTTGCCGAGATGCAGCAGACGGATAGGTTTTCGCGCGTGGCCGGGAGGAGTAAGATCAACGGCACGTTTGCTGATCTCGATAGCATGGTTCAGGTCCTTGATGTCTTTCAGTTTATTGTGTCGCTTGAGATAAGAATCGCCGAGGTTGCTCAGGAACCCAGGCTTCATCGGGTGGTCGTCGGAGACGAGGGCAATTGCCTGATTGAGTGACGATATGCAGCCATCGAGGTCTTCGATCCTCCAGAGACGTGTGAAACGTACTTGAAGAGCCCAGCTGAGGTTATTCAAGTACCCAGGCTTCGCAACATCCGTATCGGAAACTGAGGCGATAGCTTGCTTGAAAGACGAGAGTGATGTCTCCAGATCCTTAGTGTCGCCGAGACGTCCAAACCTCAGTAGAAGAGCTTGTCCAAGGCTGTTCAAACATATTGCCTTGTTTCGTCCTTCGGGGAGGGTATCGCTTGCACGTACAAGGAGGGAAACAGACGAGTCGATATCGACGATGTTCCCGAGCCGCTCAAAGCGACGCAGAAAAGAAGAACCCAACGCTGTCAAGCGATAGCCGTTCTCCGGCCGGTTGTTCGGAGATAGTTCGGCGGCCTGTTCTCCAAGGGAAATCGATCGGTCAAGGTCTGCAATGTCCCCAGCTTGTTCGAACCGTGCAAGGAAGAGGCTGCCCAGGGTTCCCAGATATTCCGACTTGTTTGCCGAGTTATCTGAGACGAGGCTGAGTGCTCGCTCGCTTGCCGATATCGCCTTTTGCAAAGCTGAACTGTCTTTTGAGTGCTCGAAGCGGGTGAAATATAGATTGCTGAGATCGTGAAGGCGGTATGAGATGTCGGGGGCATCGGGGGACAGTCTAACGGCCTCTTCGAGACAATCAATACCTTCCTCGAGGGTCTCCATCTGGGCGAGCTGCTCAAAGCAGCGTAGGAACAGATTGGCACGTGTGGTGAGGATCGAGGATAGCTGTGCGATGTCATGACCGGACAGTCCCAGTGCCCTATCTGACGCCGAGCGGGCCTTTCGTAAAGCCTCCTCCCGACCAAAGTGTTCGTTTTCTAAGCGATATGCGATACTGAGGTTGTTGAGAAAGACTGCTTTTCTCTTTGAAGAGTCTGGTGTGAGGTAGACAGCGCGCTCATGCATGGTGAGAGCTTTGGCCAGATCTGGTTCCTGACCGAGCAAGTCAAACCGATCTATGAGGACTTTCCCCAGTTCGTGAAGGTATTGACCTCGTTCTAGATCGTCGTTCATTGAGAGGGACACCGCTTGCTCTAATGAAACGATTGAACGATCAATGGTCGCTAGATCTTCGATACGACTATCATCGTAGACGAAGCGCAGCATCTGGCCAATGAAGCCCAACATCTCAGCCTTGGCGGCGTCGCCTACTGATTGAGGTTTCGTCGACATTGCGATGGCTATAGATTGGTCAGATTATGATACGAAAAGAACGAAGGTGTACGTACGGAGGACTGTAACTCACAGGTAGGGGGTGACTTAGAGTGACGGCGATTGAGAGAGGTCGAAGCTATTTGCCTTGTCGACCCAGTACGAGAGCGACAAGCCCTTGACCCTGCACCTATTTCGAACATATGACATCAGTACAAGGGTGCAGCATGAAACAGGAAAGCAGGTGACGCACGCGGAGCGCAATGGAAGCAGCCTCTTTGGGAAGATGCTTCGTGGATCACGATGCGAATACACTTATCGCTGGGAATGACTTTCTTGGTAGGCATATCGCATGACAGAGATCGAAACCTGGGCTTTCTTGAAGGTAGTGTATTTTTAGGGTGGGCGAGTCGAGAGAGGAATAATGAGCGGGTGGCACGCGCCGTATACCGAAGATGGGGATAGCGCGGATGCTGGTAAACATGCACGGCCATGAGACTGGGCAAGCGCGATGCAGAAGAATGTGCTCTTCGCTGCGCAGGACATTGTGGCCCGAGTCATCGAAACGACGCCGAGATGGGCTTGGACTTGATTGGCCTTACAGCGATCTGCGCATACAATAGTCGGAAAAGAGAACCATTGGCCCACAGCCGTAAGATATGCTTATGTTGGCCACAAATACATGCCAGTGGCGGTCGGACAGTGTTCAGATGATTATTACCGAAGCATTCTAATTACAACAAGTTATGATCAGTGAGATACATGTAAGACGTCTCGTAAAACTGACTCCCATTGACTACGGAAGCAGCTGAATAAACGCCTCGTTAGTTACTCTCCCCCTGCATTAGCAACTCGGCACCAGGTATATGTGCCCAGTGTTGAGTGAATAAAAGGGGTGATAGGGCTCACCGTGGCAGGAAACCACGAGGATGGGCGATGTTTGTGCCAACCCGATTTGCATGCGAGCAAAACAGCTGAGATATACTGGCTGAGTGTGTACAGACTCTAGAGAATAAAAGTTGGCAGCGAACGTGGTGAAGAATTCAGAAGAAAATGCGGAGCCGAACGCCACAGACGCGTCGCGCGTAAAATAAAGTTGGTGTTTAGGGCAGGTCTCTCAGAGCATGTCACACGA
Organism: Dentipellis sp. KUC8613; assembly: GCA_002286715.1. NCBI lineage: Eukaryota > Fungi > Basidiomycota > Agaricomycetes > Russulales > Hericiaceae > Dentipellis > Dentipellis sp. KUC8613. Next base: position 193,492 of record NSJX01000025.1, on the reverse strand, counting down.
TAACTTGCCTGGAGCTGGTCGATGGCCTGTTCGGAAAGGTGTCAGCTCTCTCGCCATCTCTGTATACTATTGCGCCTCATGATTTTCTATGCGATTTTAATCCATCACTGCACGCTGGTAGAAGACAGAGTCTTCTCGAGTCCATCACAATTTGGCGTGTGCACGTGATAATAAGCGCATCGTACAAAAGTCGCGACGTCTTCCGTTACGTCTTAGCGCTAGAGGCCCTCCTCCGCTGACCATTGCCATGTCACCACCGTCTCCCGATGGCCTACGCCAAAGGCGTCCAATTCCTGTGGAGAAACACGACCAGAACAAAGTTGCCGCAGAACAGCCAGAAACTCGTCCAGAGAGTCACGAAGAGGTGGTCTGGGGCAAGACGCCAAGCGGTGAAGGTATGTACAGTTCTACACGTGTCTTATCGGACCAAGCTGATCCTCCTTCAGTTTTCCGCGTCCCCACCACCCACGACGTTGTGACAGCTTTGTTGCACCCGGCCTATCCTAAATCGGACCTGGATATATTGAATCTGGGATTACTCGGGCTGCAGCTCCTATTGTTCTTCACCTTGCCACATACAGCCAGGAAGATCTTTTTCTTCTTATACTTTGCATTTTGGAGGGCTGCATACGATGCCGGCCTCGGATATGTTCTGACGAAGCAGAGTAAGAACAGATGGATCGTCAGAGAAGTGCAACGGCTCGGATGGTTAGACAAATCGCGTAAACCCCAGACCAGGGAGTGGATCAGGAACCAGCTAATGGGAAAGATGGGAAAGGACTATTCGTTTGACGTTCGTCTCTTGCTTGGCGTGTTCAAATTGTTATTGACGGTACTACCACGACAGGAATTGCCCTTGGAATATAATACGTGGCTTCTCTTCCGTCAGGCTGTAGACATCATTCTGATCAAGTGCGTCAGTCGCGTTCTCTCCTCAAACCTCAACTCACCCAGCGCAGTGATTTTATGTCTTACTGCTTGTTCGCGGCGGCTTGCTTCCGTGTCCCTAATGGCTTATCTGCAGCTATGCATATTTTGAGGTAAGTTGCCATGTGTGCGCCAATGTTCAGTTCCTGACTACTTTGTCAAGATGGCTAGGTGGTCTGGTGCTGATCGGCTTCAACCTCTGGGTCAAGTCGGAAGCGCACCACGTTGTGAAGGATTACGGCTGGTACTGGGGCGACTGCTTCTTCCAACGCGGTGCCCTTGTGTTTGACGGCGTGTTCGAACTTGCTCCGCATCCGATGTATTCTGTCGGTATGTACTTCCCTTTTCCGTGCTGATGCGCCATGATTGATTGCGACTCCTAAGGTTACGCATGGTTCTACGGCACGTCATTGATCGTCGGCAGCTATCCTGTCTTGTTCGTCAGCCTTGCTGCACACGCCGCGCAATTTGCGTTCTTGGTCTTATTCGAGAATCCTCGTAAGCCTCATGTCAACAGCTCCTTAATCCCACCACGCCTTAACATCGACTCGTCCAGATATTGAGCGCAAGTACGGCCAGCGCAAGCCCCTTGCTGAGAGGCAACCCTTGCAGAAGAGAGAAGTGACAACTCCTTCCTCTGCTAGTACGCCTTCTCGTACTCGCTCGCTGTCCGAAGTCTCTGAGCTTCTCTCGACGCCTTCTGTCACGGAAGGCGAAACAGCCACAGAGACCGAGTTGGAGACCGAGACCGAGACCGAGTTCGAGGCTCCTGCTCAAAGGGGAAAACAGACCAAGCCATCGGGTTCTGTGGCTTCTACTTCTACGCTGATCTCGAAGAAGAGGAGCAAGTCGCCATTGTCCCACCACGATCTTATGAACAGGTACTTCAGGAAGGACACCCTTATTCTGCAAAACTTCGATATCTTCAGGTGTGTTGGTCGTCCATGGAATATAGTCAACCTGGGCTTATTCATCTATAGGGCTACGGACTTCATGCTCCTCCTCTGCATGGTGTACCCTGTCGGATTCATGGTCATGCCTCACATGTCATACCGGGCCCTTCTGATCACCTGCTTCGCCCACGCGCTTTTCTGGTGCCTGTTCCACTGCTTCGGTCTCGGTTTGGTGCTGCAGGCGCAGAGCGAGAGGAAGTTCTTGGTTCGCCATTATCTCAAGCACTATCACTATCCCCAACGCGATGGCTCGAAGGGTGCGGTGCAGGAGGCGTTCGCCAACTGGAAGGCTATCTACAACCTGAGCATGTGCATGACCTACAGTAAGTCCTCTTTTCCTTTACATTCATCCCATCTGATCGTTGTCCACGACAGTCTCTGTTGGCGGGCTCGTCTGGAAAACGTACACTTTCCCGACCGATTGGACCGTCGGAGATGAGCTTCTCCGCCATACTATGGGCGTCATGCTGATCGCGTTGCACATCTGGTCCTCTACCGAGTCGTTCGATGTGCTCGGTGTCTTCGGTAGGTCAAGTCGCCTTCTACCCGGGCATCTGACCAGATAAATTCTGGCCCAGGTTGGTTCTACGGCGACTTCTTCATGGAGGACATGCCTTCGCAAGTCGATTATTCTGGGATCTACCGGTACGAATCCATGGGCTGTCTCGAGTGCTTCGCTAAATTCTCTTCGTAGTTACTTGAACAACCCTGAGATGGCATCTGGAGCCTCGATCTTCGGCTTTGCTCTTATCAGTGGTAGCAACCTTGTATGGACGCTCGCCGTCATCAGGCACCTGTCATACTGGTGGTTCCTCCGCAACGTCGAAAAGTGCGTTCTTTCGGTATTCCTTGATTTATTTCATCAGCTGATACTGCGTGCAGCCCGCACATGCGCAAGCTCTATGGTGATACTCTGCGGAAAGATGCTGGCTTCGTCAAGGTGTTCAAGAAGGTTGCCAGCAAGAACGCGAAGCTTTTGGAATCGCGGGCTGGACGCCACGCTCCTGAGATCAAGCGCGTCGCGAAGGAAGTCAAGGGTACTTTCGACAAGGTGTACGAGGAAACCGCAGATGTTTTGGAAGAGTTCTTGGCTAAATGTAAGCCCCAAAAGTACGAGGAACATTATCAGACATTGACATGATCGGAACAGCGCGACCACGGATTTCGGAAGTCGTCCAGGACACAAAGATCATGCTTCAGCAGTCGAGGGAGAAACTGGTTATCACGTGAGTCGAATTGGTACCGTCGTGTGCTATGTCGACCTGACAAGTGCTCCTAGACGTGTCGCAAATGACCTGTCTTCCTATGACACGGATAAGTACAAGGTTTCTCTCGTGCCAAACAGAGCCGATGGTCTCCTTCGCTTCCACCTCGGAGAACAGATCCGAGTCAAGTGGCAGGCTCCGCTGTACCATTCACGTAGGGACTGGATTGGTATCTACCGGGTACGTGCTCTTCCTGCACAATAATATTCGATTCTTCTCTTCGACTCACACTTGTCTATCAAAGGTCGGCGCGAACCAGTCGAACCTGGTCACGAAGACGTCATCTCTTGGCATGTGGATCCCCGTGCACGATGACGAGTGGGACGGTGACGTGCCCATCGGCTCGGGACACGCGCAAGGTAGCAAGGACCCTGAGAGCGGCGAGCTTGTTTTCAAGGGCGACACGCTACCATGGCAGGTCGGCAAGTACGAGGTGCGTTTCAAGCTTTCTGGGGAAAACACAACAGGTGTTGATTTAAAACCCTTTAGATACGCTACCACCACGACGGGAAGTACAACGTCATGGGCCTCGACGGGCCGTTTGAGGTCTATGGTAAGCTTGGTTTTTGATCTGGCTATGCTATGTGAACCTAATAAATCTCTTCGCAGTGGAGAAACCCGTCACGCTTGACTTCAACAACGTCCGCTCCTCTTTGATGCGCGTCGTCCCCCTTTGCCTCGACTCCGACCCGTCTCTCATGCCCATCTCATGCCGCGCCGACGGGGAAGAAGCGCGCGATGAGGGCGATGAAGACCGCGACCCAGACGATTTCCGCTTCTGGTCCGAACGACAGGCGCGCCGCATCGCAAAGGCGATACGGCAGATATTCGACGTCGAGTATACCCAGGACGTCATTCTCGCGGACGCCAACCTCTCTGCGTTGGCGCACCGTATTTTGGCGTCGAAAGAGATACTGGAAACGTGATGATTCCGTGGTTTCACGGACACGACACGACATACACGCCTTCAACGTTGAACGTTTGAACTCACGCTGCCTCTTTTCTTTTCTTGGATATCCAGTGCTGATGTGCAGAACCTCCGGTTTGGATAGATATACGGTAGACACTGGCTCGTAGAATGCTGGCTATGCTATATCATACGTCTAATCGTGGATGTTTTTCTTTCGTATCGCTGGACGAATACAGTTGTAATGAAGTCTGCTCGACGGCAGGCGATTCTGCTTGAACATCTGCAACACCATGCTTCTCGTTGTTGTGGTTGTAAAACTTGAATTTGTTGTTCAAAAGTCAACTGACAACAGTAGGTCTGCTTAGTCATTCCGCGTATAGAGGACTCGAACAGAGCTAACACCTCTTTGCTTATACGTACGTTATCTGCCCGACTCATCCGAATCATCCCAAACGACGCCAACTTACTTTTGAAATCAGCGTAAGCCTGTCACTCTATACCCATGGGCCACTCCCTGACAGGATCACCAATCCAGGAACCTCCACCATGAGCAAGACCGAATTCTACCTCTCCGAGTGCGCCGCTGCCGCAATGAAAAGCCCCATGCAGTACACGCTCGGCGCCGTGCTTGTCAAAGGTGGCAAGGTCATCTCGCGCGGGCATAACCACCATCGCACGCACTACGACGGCGCGGACGTGCGCACGCGCGGACACCGCAAGCCCGTGTCGATGCATGCGGAGATGCACACGATATACACGCTCACGGGCATGTCGCCGTCGTTCCGCGCGCAGGGCGAGCGCCAGCAGCTGGTTCAAGGACCCGACGAACGCAATCGACAACGAGAAGGGATGTTCAAAGGGGCGGCGCCCCTCGTCGGTCGCGAGGGGCACCCCAAGCCCTGTGGAGCTGAGGACGCGTGGTAAGGAGGGACGGGGAAGAGCACAGACTATGAAGAGACACAGCAGAGAGAATGTGGAGGAGTCGGACAGCGGGGGAAGCGGGAGTGAGAGTCGAGGGACTAGTGTAGGGCGATCTCCGAGCTCCTCGGACGAGGGCTCGGGCTGTTCTCCTGGCCCGACGGCGCGGGCTTGGGGCGCACGGCGACGGGATCCTCGCGTGAACGGTGCCGACATCTACGTCGCGCGTGTGACGAAAGCGGGCGCGATGGGCGGGGCGGCGCCGTGCTGGCGTTGCATCGAGTGGTGTCGCTGGGCTGGTGTCAAGCGGATCTTCCATTGGAACAGCGAGTCTGGGAAGTTTGATGTGGTGAAGGTGAATAGTGTTCAAGGGGAAAATTACGAGACACATTCGGACATTCGGTTGTACGCTGGGATGGTGAGTTAGCCTCTATTCCATAGTCAGGTGCCGGTTCTGACGGTGTCTTAGAGCTTTTGAAATCCGTTTTACCCACTATATTTCTATTGTATTCTACGGTTTGTCAGGTGCGCTGTGGACGATGAAAACATATGCCATATCAGTCGCTGGTCTAGTCCCTCAACAAACCATAGCCTCTGAGTCCTCTCCTTCGGACAGGACATTCTGGATTCCTCCGTCGTAAGCCATCCCCATTCTATTTCCGGCGAGAGTCACCTCGGAGATTTACGACATCACAGCTGTCGTCCACCATGCATCGAAGCATCGTGTACAACTATATAGGTTGGCGTTCCTATTTTTTTTCGCCATGCCATTCCGCCCGGCTACCGAGCATCCCTCCATGAAATGGGCATTCTATTCCATGTGTCATCCGTATCCGCTCGCCGCCACGCTGTGTCCGGAGGGGGATTTCCGGCCCGCGATGTGTGTCAGATAAAGTCTGACTCGCTCGACAATCGGACACCCTCGACCCTGCATCGGCCAATGTTAACAGGTGGCCATGTCATATCCAGCGTTTCGCGTCATCAGCATGACCCTCAGCCCTTGTAGCGTGTCCGGATCTCAGGACGCGCGGACGCCGATCGTGTTGGTAGGACTAGCCTCTGGGATCCGGCGAGCGCTCGAACCAGGATGACCAACGCACGTTTCGCGCCCTGGCTGAAACTGGGTGTCGGAGTGTAGGAGATGGGCCGGTTCTGGTCGGGGTTTTTGGGAGACGTCAAAGAGGGATGCGATAGGCATGGGCGGCCTGAGCGATAGCCAATCTATTAAGGCCCGGAGGTGCCTGCTGATCGGGAACGTTTGAGCGGTATAGATGAAGGTGGATAGAGTGTAAGTATGTAAATATGTGGCGTTGAAAGCTCCGGAGCCGTAGAAGCGAAGACTGCCTCCTTGGAATTCGCAGTCACTGGGCAGGGTGTAAATGGACTAATTATATTCACTTACACGGCGAAACATACGAGCGACCGTCTGAATCCTACTCCTCATTTGACTTTTGAGGAGCAGACCAGCGGTCACTGCGAGAGAGGGGTTGCTTGACAAACGGCGAGTTCGCCTCTTCGCCAGGACAGCAAGTCGACCGGTTAATGTATATACAATCATTCCATTCCAATAGATCCTGTCTGTGGCCCATGTATAACTCGTCAGCATGCTCGCAGGGGCAGAGACAAACGCTACCGCTCACCAACGAGGTAATTATCGGGACCGTCCCAGGACACCCCGCGGGCCCAGCCCAGACACCCGCCCGACGTCACGACACGTCAAACTGTACCGCGCCCCACGCTCGAGCGTCCCACCGCGCAGCACAATCTCGCGCTCGTGGTCCCCCGCAAGCATGTGCGCATTCGCAATACGCACTCCCGCCCGTCCGGTGCTCTCCGGCGCCTCGTCTCCCCCCTCGCCTGGACTTGACGAGGAAGGCGCGGCAAAGACGTCGGCCTGTACACCGTCGATACCGTGCAGGCCCCCGGTGTACAGCGCGGACGTCGTGATCACCAGACTGCGCTGCTCGAGCAGGACGCTGAGCGCAGGCGTCGGGTCGATCGCGCGGCCTTTGGCTGTGGGGATGGGGCTCTGCTCCGCCGCGTCGGTATCATCAACAGTGGGACCATCGGGCTTGTATTGATAGTAGTGGAAGACGGCGTGCGAGCCTAGAGAGAGCGTCGCGACGACAGGGTGGTATGAGGGCCCGTCTTCGTGAGGCTGCTCGGCGCGGTTAGGAAGAGGGAAGGTGTGAGCGGGGTGCACGCACCATTATGCCTTGGCCTGGGAGATACTGCCGTGTTGCGAGTATGAGCAAAAGAAATATGTTGACCGACGGGAGATGAGGATGTGGCACTGACCTCATTGAGAATGATGTGGTTCGGTCGCTTGTGCGGTGAGTCTGCGAAAGCGCCAGTGCATTCCAGACGGGTGAGGAGATCTGGGCTGGGTTACAGGTGGAGGTGAGCGGTGCCGCTGGACGAGCAGGAGGAGAGGGGTAAGGAGAGACAAACAATTGTGTTACGAAGGCGGGGAAAGGTTGGGGTATGAGCGTGTTTTTGGGCGTCAGGTCGCCGCCTGAGAGACCAAGGTGTGAGTCGGTGGCAAATATGCAGTGAGAAAAGAGGACTAGACACGATGGGAAGAGAGAAAAGAATTGTGGGTGCGTTGCCGAGACTGCCATTGACTCTGAGAAAAAATCCCCACATGCTATGCCGACCGATGCGAAGCATCCTAAGTCCTGTGCATCGGCACGTCTAGAGCCAGGATCTCACAGGCCTCACTCACCCCAGAAGCCAAAAGCATTATGGGTATGATAAAGCAGGGCGTGCGAGATAGTCGACACAAGTGTGCTACGTCCATTCTGACGATGAAGGAGGATGGTTATTTCCGAATCGCGCACGACAAGTGTCCGCCGGTGTAGACGTGCTCACAGCAAAAACGGCGGCTGTGCACTGGCGCTGCCCCTGCAGTTACCACGAACTAGGCCAACGTAGATCAAGTTAAACGAGCTGCGGAACACTTGGCGAAGCAAATTTTGCCTGGTGTAGCCGAGTTTTGCGGCTCTGGGTAGTGCCGTGCTAGACATTGCGCAGCAAGCTTGAGAGCACGCAGGACAAGATGCTCGGGCATTCCGGACGTGCGCCAAAAACCAGAGAGGCGCACGTAGATTCTCTGAAGCGACCTGATATCCGCTATTCGGACGAAGTCGAAACGCAGATATACCAGAGCTCCGGCAGGTTCCGGTCTCAACGGTCAACTTGGATGTAACGCCCGCCCATCCGTTCCCATATCCTCCGTGATGGCGACGAAACGCTCCACGAACGTAAAAATTGAATGAATGAGCTTACTTACCCCACGTTTGCAGCCTGCGTGCCAGTATACGTATCAAACCATGCGCGAGGCGTCAATCATCGGGCGCCATCCGCGGCAACACACTGACCTGCGGTTCGCGAGTTGGCGCCACTTGGTGTGCGGCGTTTCCTGAATCTGGGTGTGTACATGTGTGGGTCTGACCCACGTGGCTGCGGAGGCAGGAGCGTACCTTGCGCAGTAGGTATGCTTCTTCGTCGATTGACACGAAGTTCGGGATGTAGTATGCAGCGTCAGGACCTGGGATGCGGTGTGCTTCGAGGGGTGGTGATGTATCCATGTTCGAATAACGACAACTTTAGATCTGCCAACTAAAGTTGGGCGTATCTGTGCTGCGGATATGTCGGGCCTTGAAGCCTTGTCGTACAGCCTCGTGGATGGACAGATTGAAGACAAGTTGCGAGATGGAACGCGGGCGCTTGAGCTTGTTGGCGCGCCCGCATGATCCGGCGGAACGGCGCAAAACAGATTGCCGCGCATCTAGATTTCGGGGAGACTTGATCAAGGATCGGTCCGCCTTTCCTTTTTCGGGCAGCGTTTTCGCGCGTGGCTCTCTCGTTCAGGAACGGATCCGCGCGGAAATGGCAGATTGGCGAGATCTGAATCGTATTCTTCTGAGCAAGAAATTCGGTGGACTGGCAACGATTGATGGACTCGGAGGTCGGGGATGAGGATAAAAATTGCCTATCAATTGAACGGAGGAATAACCGAAGGACGACTTTGTTCCCGAGGCCGACTCGGACACTCGGACACACGGTCGACGTACGCAGCGGAAAATTGGAGAACGAGGACATCTGAGCCACGCCAACGGTGTGTGCACACGGTCTCATCGATAACGTCTGACCTTTGCATCTCTTCCAGTAGAAGTCGCGCTTGCCGTAGGATTGAATTAAATGAAAGAACAGGATCAAGCTTCGAGCCATAAAAAATACACATCTGTTCTGCCGTGTGCAGGATCAGATCGAGGAAGCGCTAGCCGCGATGGTCGCAGCTGCGGTTTGTGCAGGTGATGATACCGGCCCACATGGGAAAGGACCGGTGTGTGTAGTCGCTGGAACGAGTAGGGTGCAAGTGTGGAACCCAGGTGTGCACAGATGTCCATCTCCCGAGTTTTTCCGCCAATGTGTCCTCTACACTGTCCGACGGAATGCCGACGGTGCGATGGACAGCGGTGGGCGTCACTGGGCGAGCATGGTGAGGTCGAGGGCGAGAACTGCGGGGCACCCTGTAACTGGCGAAGGCGCCGGTCCGCGGCAAAGCATCCAATGGCACACGCCGTGACGTGGGTGCCCGGCAACTTGCCCTGAACAAGGAAAGTGCCGCAGACAAGCCGATCCAACTCGTGTCTCACTGTCTTGTCGAGGAAAAATACTCAACGAATGTCGATCGTTCGTAGGAGCAGATGGCAAAGAAGACGAAAGATGGGATAGCGGGCAGCCCGGTGGCCGACGGAGGCACAGACGGGGACGGCTTGAGTCAGCATGGCAATGTTGACGATCTGGTTGGATCTGATGGGTAATTTCAATTGACGCTCTGCCAAGAAAGCGTCAATGGGTCGTCAGCGTGATTTGTTGTCATGCGAGCCGCAAATTGTCGAGCGCAGCGACGTTGGCGACAGCGAGGGGGCACAGGAGGGGCCAAAACGGCATCAGACGGGATGGACATGAGCATCAGAGAAAAATAAATAAGCTGTGGACAGCGGCTGCGTACACTGGCGGGAGAGAGGGCCCTTTGGCTGCGGAAATGGGAAGGGTATGGTAAATTACGTAATGCGGTAGAGAGGGAGAGATGACGCAGAACCAGCGCACCACTCCTCCTCATTTATTATATCGCGCAGCCACACTGCATGCCCTCCTCCGCAACCCCGATATCCAAGCCCCATGTTTGCGGCCATCTCCTCTTTTCTACCTTCTGCTTTGCAGAATCAAGAGCCCAAGACGCCAAGTCCTAATCCTAATGCCAGCCCTCCTACCCCAGAGTCCCCACAGCAACAGTCTTCGTCCCCGGACGAGGTCGGTGTAAAGAAGAAAAGAAATACAAACGAGGTCCGTACAGATGTACTCTGACATATACACTGCTTACGAACAATTTCTTGCAGACCTTCATTGTCGTCCGACCGCCACCATCCAAGTCGAACCACCCGCTCAATCTCCAGGTGCAGCTCGTCCCGCCCCAATTCCGTGATCGCAACTCGACCAACCGTCGCTCCGTCGACCTCTCTTCGACGTCCCATGAACACGAGTCCGACGACAACGTCCTCACCCGCACACCCTCCAACCGATCCGATGTCTCTATGTACTCGGGCTACTCCTCCGTGGCCTCCTTTTCGTCTACCGCCTCCTCCACCTCGTCCTCCCGCCGCATGATCATCCCGCTCTACAACCTCCAGGCCCACAATGTCATGACCAACGTCATTGTCGACGCAGGCACCGACGCCAAGGTCGCCCGCTTCATGAAGCGCGGCCTCGAACTCATCGGCCTCGCCGTCCTCGAGCCCGTTGAGGTCTTTGGTACCTCCTCAAGCTTTGCTATTCGTGCCCCCGGCCCTGCGTCCTCCGGCAGCGCTCGCACCAGCATTGACGCTCCGGACCTGCGCGTCTCTCCGCGCCCGGGCGAACACCCGCTTCCACATTCAGAAGGCCCCCACACCCCGACCTCTTCCTCGCTCTCCGTCTCGTCCGCCGGCTACGACCATGCCGACGCGATGAAGACGCCCACGGGCCCCAGCGTCAGTCAAGCCGCCCAGCAGCATCACCAACAGCAGCCGACCGGCGCCAAAAAGATCTTTGGCAAGCTGTTCAAACGAAAAGATAGCCAAGCGCCCAACAGCAGCACCAACAGCAGGAATCTCCCCACGCCGCCCCCCTCCGCGTCCTCCGTCAACACCACCTTCAGCAAGCCCAGCCGCACTCGCACCCTCGGCGTCCCCTCTAACCGCGCCAAGCGCATGTCCGGTCTCGGCCTCGCGCCCTCCGCGACCATGGCAGAGCCGCCCTCCGCGACGTCCCAGACCTTCGCGCCTCCCGCATCGGGCCCCGTCCTCCAGCCCGCCATCCTCGGCGTCCAGCCGCTGCTCAGTGCTCCCACCTACCCGCCTCACGGCCGTCCGCACTCGTACGCGTGGGTCGTCCGCCGCTGGATCAAGGGCGCCCACGACGGCCTGCTTGCCAACGTCGTCGGCATGATGAACAACATCGCCCTCTCCGCCGACGACCGCCGCGCCTCCAAGGTCGTCGACGACGCCGCCGCCGCCGGTCCGCAGGTCGAGGTCCAGTTCATCTGGTCCCGCGGCGTCGCCAAGGCCAAGAAGCGCCGCGAGCGCGTCGACAGCGCCGCAGAGGCCGCCGGCACCACCGTCGTCCGCTCCCGCAGCGCCAGCAGGCGCCGCAGCGTCGGCCCCGCCATGGACCGCTCCAACACCCCCAGCATGGCTTCCCTCGACCGCCGCGGCAGCGGCGTCAATGCGGCTGCCCTCGCGGGCTCGCTTGCGCGGCGGAACAAGCGGCTCTCCACTGCCTCCGACGCGCCCAGCATGTCGACAAGCGAGGGCCCCACGGAGGGCTCGCGGCGGGGGGAAGGAGACGACGACGCGGGCGAGGAGAGCGACCCGGAGGACTCGGAGACGCCCTGGACGTGCACGCTCGTGGTGCGCCGCGTCCTGCGCGAGCCCGTGTCCATGTCCAGTCTGCGGCAGGAGGCATCGAGCGTCGGCCACGGCAGCGGCAGCACCGAGGGCCCCGCGGCGACGACGGCGTCGGGCGCGATCCGCCTCAAGGTCGCCACTGTCTCGCCCACGCCGCACCATCCCAAAGTGGTCGCGATGCTCAAGATCCCGTTCCCGCTGCCCGACATCGTCGTCGACCAGATGCACGTGTGCCGGCGCCAGGTGACGCCGCAGGGCATCGCGCGGCCGAGCTGGGACCCCGCGCAGCAGACGGGCCTGGCGCTCACGGCGGAGGAGATCAAGGACGTCGTGTCGTCCACGGCGCTCTGGCTCGTCGTCCGCGAGGGCATCGGCGGCGTCGGCAAGGTCAGCCGCAAGGGCGACGGCTGGCGCATCCGTGCATAGGCCGGGGCTGTGGACGGGTTTTGCTTTCGGGGTTCGTATGGGTACGGGTACTAGACTAATGATCTTTCTATTGCTTCGTTTCGCTTGTTCGTTGCGCATCTCTTCTTCTCTTTGTTTCTTTTTTTCGCTCTTTCTTCGGTTTCTTAATGCTCTGTCACGACGTGAAGACGACGATACACCTTCTATGCCTCATCTATTGCATCCTCCTGCGACAAACAACGCCCTTATCTGGTCTCTCCCTCTCTCTCTCGATGTATTTATTTACCGGCAGTGTCCATCATACCAAACTTCAGGCTCGTAATGACACATCTCGTTTGTGTCAGACGCGGTGTTCGTCTTCAGGGTCCATTTATAGTGCGGGGTTCGAGGCTTCGAGCAAGGTACGCGCAGCTGAGGGACCCACAAAGATCCACAGGGCCAATGGGATCAATCACATAAATAAATATTATATTATTCATTGGCACGGGACTTGGCGGCCCGCCCGTGCCGCTGGTTGTCCTTCATACCGAACCGGTAACTCTGGCTCTTGACACCAGTACAGATACAAGTCTTCAAGTGACTATCGAGAACTCCTTCTCGTCTTTGTGTGTCTAGTGCATCTTCACACACACCAGGCATAAAGACACGCCTCTGTGCGAACGCCGGAAGGACTTTCGCCGCGCATTCCCATGCGCGCACTCCCACCAGCCTGTATCCCACCCCGCCCGGCCCGCGCGCACACATGCCCTCGTTCCTCCAGCTCACCTCGCCCCCGCGCCCCCGCGACGAGCTCACTGCCGCCATAGTCTCCGCCGTCGAGTCGCTTCCGGAGCAGCGCAAGGCGCGTCTGCTGCTCGACCATTGTCTTTCTATGATCGAGGGCGGGGAGTGCGTGTTTCCCCTGTCCTGTCTTTGGGTGGTCAGGTGCTGATGGCTTGGACGCAGGTATGGAGATGATGTAGAGGGATACTTGGAAGTATATCTGAATACGCCGGGCCTGCCGAGGGAGGACACGGTCAGGGCGTTGGTGGCGAGGGGCCAGGCGAGGAAGGAGGCGGGAAAGAGGCTGCTCGTGCGCGCCGACAATGGTACGTAGTTTTATTTATTTCTCATGCTCATGCTTTATGGTGCATGTGTAGACTTTCAGGCCGCGTCGAAGCTTGACCCTGCAAACCGTGAGGCGCAGGTGCAAGTGCGCCAGGAACGCGCCGTACGTCCTTTGCGTACAGCGGTCTCGTTTGTATCGAATTTAACTCTCTGCGACTTTTCATGCGCATGCTTTCATAGATTCACTTTGCGTCGGCCCCAGCCTGGCAGCGCGCCCCGTCAGAAGTATGGGAGTGCATCGCGCGCTTTATACCGCGCTTCCACCTTCGCACTTGGCTCTATCTCTCCTCCTTCCACCGTGATATCGCACAGCGTATAATATTCCGCACCGTTGATGTCTATTTTGGCGAGGACCAGGAGGGCCTCAACCGCGGACTTGATCTCTTCGACCGCGTCAAGGCGGACCCGGTATTTGCGAATCGGGTCAAGACGCTGAGGCTCCACTGGGCATACGAAGAGGGGGATATGTTGGACTTGATGTCTCGTGAGTACGGTGTTGTAGCGAATACAGCCGCAAACTCAATTTTGGAGCTACAGGAATATTTCGCTCTTCAATCCCAGATTTCAAGGCATTGAGAGAGTTCGAGTGGATCGGCTATCCCGAGCTCCAAGGTGACATGGTCAAAGTTATTCTCAAAAGCCACCCCAACCTCGACAAACTCGGCCTTATGTACGTTGTTTTGGGCTTCGTTCACGTCTTATGTTGACCACCGCACTCACAGCGGCTGGCATTTCGACGCCATCGGGGTCTCTCACTTCCGTGCACTGACCAAATTTACGCTCCGCGCAGAAGATGACGATGGGTTTGCACCCATGTCTGAAGTGCGCACCGTGCTCGATGCGAATGCGCACACGCTCCGACACCTCATACTCGGCGCGTACCTCCAGCGTGCGCACAGCTGGGACCACGCATTCCAGAGCGCGACCATCGCCCACCTCACCCACCTCGACCTCGTCGACACCCGCATCTCGCATGCAGTGTTTGCCCGCATCGCGCATGCCCACCGACTCCGCGCACTCACTCTTCACGGCACATTCGAGCAGCCCTCCGCGGCCGCAGTCATGTTTGGCAGCGACCATGTCATCGGCGGCACGCACACCTTTTTGCCGCTCCTTGAGGCATTCCGCTTTGTGCTCGTCGGGCACGACGACGACGTCAAGCTCTTCGAGTCAGTGGTGCATTTTGTCAGGGCCCGCCCGAGGCTGCGCAGACTTGATCTTGGGTCGTGTCCGTGGGGTCTTGTACTTGGTGTGCTACCAACGCTCCCGGGGCTGCGTGTGCTCCGGGTGCGCATCGTAAACGTGACGGCAGACGCGGTGCGTGCCCTTATAGGAGCCATCCCGCCCGCAATGGTCGCAATCCACCTCGCTACTGTCATTTGGGACAAGCCGCTCGTGAGTTCCTCCCCATGTTTCACTCTCTTGTGTTCTGACTCCTCGCAGCATGAGCATGCGCCTCTCTTCGCCCACTTTCCCGCCCTCGCCATGCTTCACCTCAGTGGTGCCTCCAAGAGACGCCCACAACCCAATACCATGTCCGACAAGGAGTTCCGGGTGCAGAGCGCGTTGTGGACGGGTGCCGCACGCGCGGTCGCGGAAGCGCTCCCTGGACTCGACTTCGTTGGGTGGCATGGGGAGCATTACGTCGTCGTACGCGGTGCAGTAGGTGACGGCACCAGCGCGGGTGCGGTCGAGCTCAAGGAGTTACCTACGCGCAGGCGGTTGGACTGTGGGACAGGGGTGGACCTGGGCACAGAAGATGCGGCGTGGATGGAGAGAAAGGATGTGCCGATTGACTATGAGATGTCGGGGCTGGATACGTGAGGGCTGAGTAGAAGTTGTATCTGTATTTATATGGGCTACGGACGTCGTGTTTCGTTGGTTTCCTGCATGTTTTGTAGTTGTAGACAATACATATACCTCAGAGTCGACCTACATACTAGTGGGCCACTTTGGAATTGGTTGATGGAGAGATCTAATCTTATCTGTAGTCGAGGACGTAGCTAGCCTTCATACGACCAACTCCGACTGACTAAGGGCTCTGTTATTATACTCCCTTCAACTTTGCTGCTACTGCGCATGTCACAGTGCCCACTGCGTCTACTGCACAAAGCTGCATATCGACCCCATGTATCAGTTGGCCAATCTTCCCCCAGAGTTGCTCATCAAAGTCTTCTCCAATCTATTCTTTCGCGACATCCTCCACTGCCAGGCATGTTGTCAACAATTTCGGACTCTGGTCGAGCAATCGGGGCAACTACAATATATCATCCAAGCGGACACGTCGGGCGTTGATGAAGGCAGTCTTTCGGGCAGCTCGTTCGGAGATCGCTTGCGCGTTCTCCAGCGTCGGGAGCAGGGCTGGCATGACTTCAAGTATCGCGCGACCGTCTCCGTGCCTGTGAACTTCTTCTCGTCTGGAATATACGACCTGACTGGAGGAGCGTTCCTCCTCGGCACTCGACCATCTTTTGGGAGCCCTCGCACCACCTCAGGATTCTCCTACCTTCCATTACCAAGCCTGGATGCGGACGGACGCTGTCCTGGCCCCGAAGCCATCAACTGGAAACATGTTGATCTCGGCGAACAGATCATAGATGTTGGGTTGGCTGTTCGTGAACATGACCTTATCGCTGTGCTTACCTCGTGCGTCCGCATTCTTGTCTTCACAATCAATTGACCAAAATACCACTGTTTCCAACAGAAGGTTAGATACGGACGGGGAGGTGCCAAACCTTGTTCTCGAGTTGCGCCTGCTTAGCTTCTCCACCGGTAAACCGCATCCTCAAGCCGAAAATCACACCCTGTTCGTCGATAACCGCACGCCCCATTTTGGACGCAGCAGCATACTTATCGAAATTGTCGGCGACTACCTCGCCCTGCTACTCACATTTCCTTGGGTCAGGATGGGTGAGGGCGACGCATTCTATCTCGTGAACTGGAAGAAAGGAATATTGAACAGAGCGAGTTTTTCCTACCTCCGCGCGGGTGTGCAATTCACTTAATCCTGCGCAGGTTGCCATGCCGCAAGACCCTCCAGCTTCCTTTACATTCCTAACTCCCGACATCTTAGTCTTCTCGCAACCAGAGACCTGCACCTTAGAAATCACCAAAATCATTGCACCCTCCCCCGAAGCGCTGCCCACACTAACATCTCTCGTGATCCTCAAGCTACCGCCCCTCACGAACCACGCATCCATCGTCCATCTCGTCTGCCGTAGCGAGCCAAACCCCACAGCTGCATCGGTGTCAAACCCCACTGACGCCATTATCCTCTTCAACATGTTGGTCCAGGACGTAGGTCCGGTGCACGTCGGGCACATGCACATGTTCTCCTTCATCACTCACCGGAGCACGCTTCTCTCCCACGTCCCGCTTTCTGAACGTTCCACGCCATTCGTCTCTAGTTCTCCACCCTTGTCGGTGCCCGGTGGTGACGCTATAGACGAGAACGAACCTGTCTTGTCGGTCTTCAATTGGGCAGACTGGGGCCCGCGGGCAACACGGTGGTTTGATTGTGATCGCATATCCACACGCTGGATCACCACCACAGCCGGACAGCGATATGTGTGCGCTGCGGATCCAGATCAAGGAGAAGCACCGATTGTGCTGCGCGACTTCAATCCATACAACGTGTGGCGCCAGCGCCAGCGCGAGGAGCGCGGCGAAGATACAGGCCGAATGCGCATAGTGGAGAGCTCGAGTGTCATCACGAGCAGCGGCCTGTTCAAACGCGATCTGGAGAGTGCGCTGCCATATACCGAGGTCGAGTCCGAGAGGCCGTACATGTATGATGGTGTGCTGATCGACGAGGAGAGAATGCTGGGATTGCGGGTGCGTCTTCCATCATTTTGTATCTGTGCAGGACGTTCGGGGATCTGATTGGGTGTGCTCAGATACAACCAGATGGCATTGGAGTTGGCCAATTCGATGTGCTCATATTTGGGTAGGATACATGTTATTCAAATGCAGGTATTTCGTATCGGGCATGGCTGTCTCGACAGATCGCTATTCTATCTGCAATGTGGTCTGTATCTCAGGTGATTTCACTATTGGATTTACATTTCCGGTTGCATATTCAGAGGACCACAACATTTGGGTGCCGGTAACGACTTCGCTGGAGGAGATGCGGACTCTGGGGTCCCTGTCACGGCCTGACTCTCGAATACAATCACAGTGCCGGTCACATTGTGTGACCCTAGCTCCTATGTCGTGACTAGTACTCGCGTCTTCTTGTTTGCTTCAAGTCTTCTCGGGTTAGAAGTCAGCCTAATCTTCGGACCAGGAATTATCTTATGGTCGACTTGACAAGATTCGGACCAAGTCCCGTGTAAGGTCAATATCTGTTTTCGCGAAATCAACCATTGACAAGTGCCCACAGCCAATCGGATTCTGAGTCCTTCTGGATGTCCTCTGCCCATTCGAGGATCCGTGTCCTAGAGCAGTACTCGACCACAGAATTCCCCAGAGACAGAGTTGTGCGAGACAGATGGGACCGCGAACTTACAGCAGCCCACGCTGCATTCATTGCTATGCGTTACAGTCGTAACAAAATAGCCCCTATCAACACCCTCCCCCCAGAGATCCTTGTTCGTGTCTTCCAAGAGCTCAATCTTTCTCCCGGGAAGCACAGAAGGCGACATAGCGGAGGATCATCATCCACACTCGGGTGGATGATCGTCACCCATGTATGTCACCACTGGCGTCAGGTCGCACTATCGACACCCTTGCTCTGGAAGAAGATATGTTTCACGCTGGGGGCCGACTGCACAAAGCAGATGCTCCTACGGTCTCGACAGGCGCCCATCGTTTTCGAGCAACACTACAGCAACCCCACATTTGATATAAAACCAGATGTCCCGACAATCGTTCAACTTATACCTCGTACGCAGGTTCTCAGTTTGAAGGCAGGCTCTGAGCCCCTCAAGTCACTTATCCCCGCACTCCGAGATTCGGCCCCCTTACTCGAGAGCCTCGAATTGCACTCCGTGAAGGCGATGCGGAACGAGGAGAATACCGGCGCATTGACACTTCCGCAAGGGATTTTTGCTTCATCGACCCCTCGTTTGCGTCGCCTCGTGCTCTATGATATAGGTCTTCCTTGGCCTTCTCCGGTTCTCAATGGGTTGACTCACCTAGAAGTTCGATTTTCTGAGTCCAATAAAGAGCGGGACACCCACAATGACACAGAACGGGCAAATAGTCTATTGGATAGCCTTGCGAAGTTGGGGCCGAGCCTCGAGACCCTCATCCTGGTTCATCATCATGTGACCGTCAGCATGGGTGAAGAGCCCACTGTTCCCTTGCCACATCTACGTCAGCTCTCTCTCGAAGGCAAGCCCGCAGACTGCCATCGTCTCCTCTCGCTTCTCGAATTTCCGAGCACTACCGATGTGGAGTTCACATGCCATTCGGATAAATTGACAGGATCAGATTGTTATCCCTTGATCTCGATGTTCTCAAACCTGAATGGAGGCTGCGCGAGCAACACTAAACCCCTCATGAAAATCACTTGCTGGGAGAAGCTGGGCAAGGCGTTCACCCTGGAGGCATCGCACAACAGCAAGGTCATTGCAGAGGGTATCGCTGCCCAAAACTCGGCGAATATCCGGTTCAGAGTATGTCGTCGGAGGTTCACAATAGATAAGGCACTTGGCTTGAACTTCTTCAAAATGATATGCGCTGTGCTCGACATCCACAGCGTTCAATATCTCTCGTTGCATCTGTCCGGCCGTATAACCTGCCTTGATTGGAGGGCGATTGACCGGTTGTTCCCCGAGCTGGTGGAGATTGAACTATGCAGTGAACCATCCACAAGTAGCATGTTTGATGCCTTGTCTCAACCATGGACTAGGCCACGCTCATGCTTTGTTCATGATACACACGATGACGAGGAGGTGCATTTTCTTCGGCTGCGTTCGCTTATATGCGAAGATTTCTCTTTCGTCTTGATGATAGACGACGAAAAGTGGATTCCGTCACTAGGCGCCATGCTGCCGGACATGCTCAAAGGACGCCAAGAGTCTTCGACTCCGCTGAAACAGATAGTCTTGAAGAACTGCGTGTTCGACCTGGAGGGGCTCGAAAGTCTTCGCGAGGTTGTCCCGGTAGTAACTCAAGGTTGGTCGAATCGCTGGACAGGTGTTGGTAGCCGGTCGTCGGTCTCGGAAGGTCAGGTTCCGGAGGATCTCGGTACAGAAGTAAACGACGATGAAACAGACCTGGAGCAATGATAAATCAAATTATTCTCACTAGTACCCTTGTAACAACCATTTACACTTGAATACCTGACATTTGAAGGCGGAACTAGTTGATATTCGTGTCAAGCACATAATCGAGCAGTCTGCCTAGATCGACTTGTTGACCTGCTACAAATACAGAGGATACATGTGCATCGTATTGCTACAGAGGAGATACCATACCATGATGCGATCAACTCCCCACGATCTCACCAGACTTGAGAGCCCTGTAGCGACACACCTTGCGATGCTGCGCCAAACAGTACGCGGTTCGCTCAATTACTGATCTCGTCCTTGAAGCCCTTCTCGCTCTCTGCGTCACCAGGGATGTCGTCGAGCTATGGGAGAATAATCCGGATGAGTCTTGGTGGTAAATCAGTGACGGACACTCACGTTGTCAAGGTCGGCGAGCGACTGTTTGATCACCTCAATCGCCTTCATGAGGTCGAGCTCTTCAATCACTAGCGGAGGCGCAAACCGAATGCTACATCACAATAGGGAAGCATACTTCTCCACTATCAGAAATGTATAGGACTTACATGTTCACATGGGTTGGTTTTGCCAAGACACCCCTGCTTTTCAATAGCAAGCAGAACTGCCATGCGGAGCGGCCCTTGGTGCTCTTGCTCTCGTCGATGACGACGGCATTAAGCAGCCCGCGTCCGCGCACTTCCTTGACCAGGGGAGACTTGAACGCGAGAACGGCGTCACGGAACTTCTGCCCGAGGACTTCCGCGCGTGCAGAAAGGTTCTCTGACAGAAGAACATCGAGCGCAGTGAGTGCTACGGCGCAGCCAAGCGGGTTGCTGGAAAGATCAGTGAGAATTATGATAGAGGTGGTACCATAGGACGAGAACGGACCCGCCGTAGGTGCTTCCGTGCTCGCCAGGTTTGATACAGAGCATGATGTCCTTGTCAGCCAACACAGCCGATACAGGGTACACTGGTGCGGCATCAGGACCACTGAATCACAAGACAAAGGGTGGTAAAAGCAGGCTTACCTCCACCTGAAAGGGCTTTCCCGAGAAGGACGATGTCCGGCCGAATGTTGTCATGCTGGTAGCATAGTAGTTTACCGGTTCTGCCCAGGCCCTGTGATTCGACCAAGCAAATCCAGTGAGCAACAGTTTGAAGGGTCAAACGGGAACTATGATATGACCGGTACACGCACCGTTTGGATCTCATCGCAGATCAGCAGCACATTGTGCTTGATGCATAATTCGCGTACTTTGGACAGGTATCCCTCCGGCGGAACGACGATTCTATCGCGAGGTCAACATCATCAGGATAGACAGGACGCGGTCATCACTTACCCTGCCTCTCCCTGTATGGGCTCGACAAGGAATGCAGCGGTGTTCTTACCGTGGAGCTCAAATGCACGCTCCAGATCTTCAATCACGCCGTACCGGATTGTCCGTACCGCGTCTCCGTCCCGGAATGTCGGGCCCACACCCTGCAGGTACGGCCCAAAGCCGCCCCTGCTCTCCGGATCCGTGCTCATACTACCACCGCATGGCTTCAGTTCCTCCTTTCAAAACGGAAGCGACAAGCGCGCGCACCTGATAACCCCAAGGGTACGCCCATGGAAATTGCCAGCAGCACTGAACACGATGGCCTGTCCCTCGGGAACGCCCTTGCGCTCGTACGCCCACTTGCGTGCGAGCTTCATGCCCGTCTCGACGGCCTCCGCGCCCGTGTTCATCGGAAGCACCATATCGTACCCGAAGATCTCTGTCACGCGCTGAGCGAACCGCCCGAAGACAGAGTTGTAGAATGCACGCGAAGACAGGGTCAGCTTCTGAGCCTGTGCAGTGAGCGCGGCTATGATGCGTGGGTGGCAATGGCCCTGTAAATGTCCACATTCGTACGAATTGATTGTCAAGTGTAGGCAAGACAGGGGCGGCGCGTTTAGCGAAGGGAATAAGTGAATGCTTGAAAGATTGAACTTGCCTGGTTCACCGCGCTACGTGCCCGCAGGACGCATCATCAGAACGGGACCAACCCCCTGGCTCATTAGAAGATAGTACTCACGAATACGCAGAAAGCATATCAATGTACTCTCGCCCTTCGGGATCCCACACCCTGCGCTCCAGCGCTGATCAGCCAAGGCTCACTATCACAGCGGCGATCCGCGGGCTCGGACTCACTTTGCGCCCAACGCACGGTCAAAGACGACTGGCAGCGGGTGGTAGCTGTGCGGAGTGTAGCGGTCAGCCTATGGTGATGCACGCGCGGATCCGCGGATGTCTGACCCGCGACGTAGGATGGGGAAGAGGACTTACTTATGCGCGCCATACTGATGCTCCAGCGCAATCACGTCCGCGGAGGACAGATGCACGGGCTGCTGCTTCTCAGGGGCGCTTGCGCTCGTAGTGGGCGTGTGCAGCCCTCCACCGCTCTCGGATGTCGTCGGTGCGCGCATGTTCGTTGATTTATGGGCTGTGTGGTGGAAGTTTGGACTTGCAATTGTAAGGATGAGTGGGCAGATGGTGGGGGTATGGAGAGAAAGGAGGCTACGGACTGAAATATTTATTGAACGTACTTTATGAGGTCACGGGCGGAGCTCTATCACGGGAACGCGCGCTTAACGGCCAAGGCGCTCAAGCTCGCGTTAGCGCCCATTATCTCCCTCCATCTTCAAGTCAAATTTGCACTGCGAAAACCAACGTGAGCCATGTAAAATCCGATATACAAATGCACAATATCCTACTCTAGCGATAAAAATGTCGTGTAATAGCAAAGCAGATAACAGAAAGCGAGAATAAACCGTAAATGAGGCATACATATCATGCACGTCTGAGGTTGACAATAAGCGCCCAGTATGAGACTCAGCTAGCGCACACCGAGCGAGCCCCTTCCAGTCCGGCCGGTCCATGCGCATCCAGCGTGATCGTCGTTATCATTCCACACCATTCTCGATCTCTCCATGCGAGTCGTGGCAAACTTCCGGATCATCCGATGCGTTCAAATGAAGGGTGGTTGTAGGGAAAAAAGGTGATGAGAGCCTGTGGAGGTCATTGTAGCTCTGCTGGCCAAGTTCTTCTCGGCATCCACCGCCCCTGAGCATCGAAACGTGGGTTGCGCACGTAGTTGACGCCATCCGTCCCACTATGACCAATGGGCACTATAGAATGCCGGTGTGACTTCAGTAACGTTTTTGGTGGAAGGGCGAACGAACGTACGGAGCCATGTGAGCGGGTTCTCGCCCATGACTTCACACCAGTGCTTATAGATACTGCCTTGCCACCACAGATTTCCCTCCAACCCGATACGTCCCCATTCTGCGTCCCAATGACGACGGGTGCGGCGTTTTGCACTGCGTGTATGATACCTGAGTCAGCCTCGGATAATGCACATTACGAAAGACGCACAGAAATTTCCATGCCGGTAGCATGTCTGCGAGCATATCGTTCTCGCGCTCTTTCATGGTACGAGATCCAAGATGCTCGACTGTCGTCTGGTTGATGCTGATGAGTGAGGCATGTGTGACAAACATCGCAACCGTGAAGAACGTGAAGAAGCCCGATCTACGCTCATTGGTGAGCACAGAATATAGATGATAGGACAGGAACATACAGCGCGATAACAACAATATGCTGTGGATCAACACTCTTACCCGGTCGCGAGTCGTTCTTGGCGTTGAGCCCAATCAGGGTGGAAAGCGTCCAAAGACAGAATAGACATCCCCAGAAGAGGAAGACGACGAAGAACTGCGCAATTCAGGAAGCGCACCTTAGTCATTGATGCCTCACGAACAGCAGTGCCTCAGACTTACCTTCTGGTTATATGCGCCCACGCACTGTCCAATCCCTACTTCACTTGAGCATCTGTTCCGGTGACTTGGTATGACAGAGACTTACAAGGACAATGATGGTCAAACTTCAACACACACTTCACCGGGATTAGCGCACGTTGAATGCAAAGCAAAGAGAATGAACCTACAGCTCCGCACGACCGGCAGTGATGCGCCCTTGGGGGCTTGAGGATATTACAGCGTCTGCAATATCGGTATTGAGGATCAAGCACGGGTAAAGAGGGTGGGTTGCGCGTAAGCCCTCTTCGTTCCCAATCCGCCATTCTTGGGTCATCTACATGGGTATGTTTCACTTTCGATTTGTGCTTCTCCTGCTTCGTCCGTGCCGAACGGTGCGCACGATTCCTCTCCGACTTGGATCCCTGTGTAGGCTTTTCGGATACGGGTATTGGTGCTGACGGTGGACGCACATGCATGGATGGTGGCTGAGCATGCATTGTACCCACAGTACTATCTGTAGAGGGCTTGGCAGTTGCCTCGTAGGGTATGCCGATCGTACTTTCATTAGAGGTCGTTGCGTGCGAGTCGTCGTGCTGCGAAAGCGGTGGAGGATGGGATGCGATGTGATTGGGAGTATCGACGCTTTCAGAGTGCTATGACATAGGGAATTGCTTGCTATATATATTGTAAAAGCGTATAAGGAAAAATCACTCACATCTTTAGCAAAACCAGGTGGAGTGAAGACAACCTATAGATCATTGGTATGTCCGCTTGTCTTGAGACTCTGGAATGAGGGCACATACCTTGATATACGCCCAAATCATCATGAACGTCAATAACACAAACACCACAAGAAATGCGACTATAAATCATAGCGCAGTCAGCCATGTCATTCAAAACCTTCCCATAGCTCCACACTCACTTCCCATCCCGCGCCCTCCCAGTGCGCCCCCGTCCCGCCTGATCATTGGCACACAGAACCGCCCGATGTACACATAGCATGAGTAGCCGATTATTGCTATCGCGAGCCCAATTGCGAACTTGAGAGTAAGCCACGGCTGCTTTACGCGTCGAGCACGCTTCTCGGCATGTCGCTCACGGGCCTCGTCCACCATGGCGCAGAGTGAACGAAAGCGTGAGCGCTCGGGAGCATCCCTGGCCATGTCTGTGAATATTTCGTCAGAAAGAAGGAGGTTAGGAGGGGGAGGAGAGCATGGGACGAGCGCGAGATGTATATAGTGGTCACTGCAACTCCAAGGGAAGGCATGCGGCAGCAAACTCAGCGTATGACGTCCTCGGCAAATGCCGAGTTGCCGCCGGTCCTCAAGCTGTGCCTGATAATCCGTCAACGATCCTCTTGCATCAAGACAAACTCATCGTACGTTCGTATGTTGTCTCAAAAACAAAGCATCGAAACTAAAATAAGTCTTGTCTTGTGGCAACACAGGTTGATCCAGAACGTCGGGGATGTCGGTCCACCCTTTTCCGCAGACGTACCATTACATTCGGTTTACCCTCTCTCCTCCATGCTCTTCGCCGCTCCTGATTCGACGTGCAATCCAAGAAGCCCTCTCCCAAGCCTTCGGAATCACCTCTTCCAGCACTTATGTTGACATCCTATATGTCGCAGACAACGGCAATGACGCGGTTGTGCGCACCAGCCCGAGGTGCGTGATACCACCTATATTCAGTTTCTCTTTCCAGAGATAAAATTTGAGTGTTATGGTTTCTGCAGCGATGCTTCTCGTGTGATGGCCGCCCTGGCTGTCTCTACCGCAGAGCCTCATCTGAGTGTACTCGCCGAGTCCCCGTTCCTCCCTTCTCTATCGACGCAGAATGCAATTGTTTTCTGAGACGCAAGTTGTGATTTCGGCAATTGCCTCCGCGCAACTCGCAATCGGGACGACAGCGTGCCTATCTCATCGTTGGGAGATGTGCTTTGGGTCACTCAGTTACGCAGAACGTTGCCGAACGCGGCACGGTATGGGGGGCAACGCTGCATCCAAGACGGAAGGCTCCCATGATGCTTTTACTCCACGACGGTTCTTAGGCGGTGCAGAACGTCCGCACGCCATTGTGGAGTTATGTAGGCACACATTTTACTCACAGGGGATGCCCAAACCACCCAAGCATCGAAGCACTATTTTTTTTTGTTATATAGTAGCCTGTGTGAGCACATCACCCAATAAGACCATGGAAGCACTATATGTGGTCACATATCAATTATTCGCGCGAAGACTACGCTGTGATGTAGGGAGGTAAATATGCGTCCGCTGGAGAATTCGTCTCATCATCGTCTGGAGGGTTCAACTCATCATCGTCCGGTTCATGGTCAGTATCCTGAAGATATGAGAGGCCATCCGCTTCGTCTTCAACAGCTCCGGCATCATGACTACTGTCATCGGATGCATCTTGAAGGTTGGCCAGGACGGAAGAATCCATGTTGACCCGAATGATCTGTTTGAGCTTTTCGATGCTTTCCGCCTCGGCCCAGCAGTTCCGAAAGAATAGTTCCTGGAGCGGTCTCTTGGATTGCTGACGGGCCTTGAGCATGTCGTGTAGAAACACATCTAAGAAGTTGCGGGCCGAAAACCCGAAATTCATGCGATGCATCGCCCAGGCGCGTAGCCTAGGGAATACAATTTGCTGCTCGTTATCCAGTGGTAGGATGGGTTTCATATCCAGATACGAACTTCCCCAATTCTCCGATGGTTGGCACAAGACTGGGGCGAAGGAAGTCGCCATATTCATCGAATACGTGTCGATAAACACCAGCTCCGGCATCTGCTCGTTTATCAGCCTCCAATCAGAATGCGGGGGGGCCTCTGGAAAGTTCAAAGCAAGGTACCGGACGGTGCGGACATTGAGCGCATTGCAAATTGCCTTGAACAGCTTGAGTCCGACCGATCGACGGTTGCCCCGTATCAAAGGCTGGAGAATCTGTAACCGGATGTTCGGTGTTGCATGGACGGCAAGACCCTCGGGGACGTTCTCATTGTTATGGGACGTCTGCATATTGAATACGTTGTCCAACTCCCAGCACGCTATCTTGACGAGAGGTGCGGTGGTAGGTTCATGGCCTCCAGCAAGCCCTCCGCGAAAACCAGACAACAGCGAGATCAAAGCATAGGCTTCGGGTCCGGGTTCTTCAGGGGAGTAACAGACTAACTCTGTGTCGGTGGTGGGAGGGAAGTCGAGGGACGACACAAAGCGATGGCACATCGCGGTCTCTGTCCACACGACAAGCCGACGCAGTCGAGGCAAGCGAACTGGGCATTTGATTGATGCGGGCCCCTTGGGCATGGCATTGACTAGGATGAGAGTCTCGAGGTCGGGTGCAGTGGCAAGGCCATTCAACATGCCCTGCAATCCTGGTAATTCGTCCGCGAACTCATAAGCCCAACCAGGATCACCAGGGATCCTGATCTCGAGATATCTAAGGCGGGAAAGAATAGGGGATTGCCAGCTGACGTGGAAATTATGCAATGCGATCCGGTGCAGTCGAGGAGCATGCCCTTCAAAAAATCGCTCCGGGAGTTGCTTCGCCGGGAAATCGGCCGGATCAAGAAGATCATACAGTTCGAGGTTCTCCAGCAGAGGGGCCGGCTTTATGAGTGCGGTGAAGAGAGGAATCAAAGCAAAAGATCCCGCATGCAAGCTGAGCGTTCGGATACGGGACATGTTCTGGACAATCGTCTCGATGTCGGGTTGCAGCCGAAACCTGGGGCTACTGAAATGTTGCTTGTAAATAAGCGGCACATTTCCAGACCGCCTGAGCATCTCCATCGTCCAGTCTTTCCCCAGTGAGAAGCAGATCTTCCTCCATAGGGCATTGAATGACAGCGCAACATGACGCCAGTGGCGACACACATGCGTCACCACGATCCACCCTAGCCTGGACGATGCAACGCGTGGCTGCCTGCGGTGACCAGGTGAGACGTCGAAGTCCTGAAAGATGCGAACAAGAAGCTCTGGCGGAAGTGTATTGATGGAACAAGTCCTGTTGCGGCCGTACCGTAAGGCTGCTAGGGCGCTTTGAGCTGCCTCGAGTTCACGGTCCCATTTCTCCTGTACACGCCCATTCCTCGAGGCTTCCGACGCCGAGTAATGGTCGAGGAGTCGCAGCCGCGACTGGACGGAAGAATTCCAAAAAGACTGGGCGTCCAAATGGCTACATGAAGAACAAGTCAGCAAATGCCGAACGGGAAGCGCAGGAAAATGGAGTTGAACCTTTGGCATCCGTCGTCAGGTTTGGCAGACCCTGCATCCATTAGGAAAGACGAAACTGCCGAAGATTTGCTCTGAGAAACTTTATACACAGAGTCATAACAGGACTCACTGGGTTTCCGAGCAAGTGTAAGCTAGACGTGTCTGGAGGAGAAGAGGAATGAGCTGAAGACATCACGCCACCGGACAAATTAGCTGGGGTCAACTTGAGGTCCAGGCGGAGGCAAAGTCAACTTCTCAGCATCGGACCACGCCACGTACGGCCCTGAGACTTTGTCTGATGTCAATATGTAACACATATCGAACTTGGCTCCAGTTATCTCTTCTGTTCTTCATCTAAAGCCACTGCCTTCTATCTTGACATCCAGTTCAAGAGGTTTGAGAAACTCCAAAAGATTATACGATATTTGGTTCATTTATCACCCCTGGAGATGTATCTACACGAGCCCTTTGAGATGACTGACATTTACTTCAAGTTGGGTGTCTTCAACGAGAAGTCGGTGATAGTCGAAGCGAAGACTGTTGGAATCTCTAGTAACGCAGTACTCGACTTGTCCGTCGACGTCACTGCTTACTAGAGACTCGGTCACCAGTCTAGTTGGAACCTTCAAAACTATAGATGTTGATGAAACTGACGACATATATACCCGTAGTGCCTTCGTATCGGTCTCACAAGAACACTTCCCAGGCTTGCTACCTGTGGAAGTGCTCGTTTAAATTTTTCGATGTCCACTACGATGACCTAGAAATCGTGCGCAGAGGTTGAGTACTTCGGCGTTCAAACGTCCAGGAATCAGGGCACTATATATTCCAACAGTACTGGGACTCCGAGTCTGCAACTCCACGAACGGTGCAATCACTTATAGCATACACAGTTACATCGAGGTTCGACTGCTATTGGCGGTCCTGCGAGGCTCGATCGAAGCGCAAGTCCGGCGAGTAGAATCATAGTGCACTGTGAGGCACGAGCCTATAGCTAATCTCCACCGGACCACGCGGCCAAAGATGATAATTTATTACCCCTCGTGAAGTGCGGCCTCGACTGCAAAAGTCAACCCCGATCGCCAAATGGAGCATATATAGTCGAGATCTGCGAACACAAAGCATGTCGACCCGGAAAAGCAGGGTGCGCACGGGTGCAGTCCGTGCAGACGACTTTCAAATGCCCCATTTCCTAATTCCAATGACTCCTCGCGACGCCATCCTGAATTCCATAACCCAAAAATGTCAACATTACACGTACAGTAGATGCACATACAACAGCAATAGCACAACAGCGATAACAGCAAGCGGCAGCATTCCCTCTCATTTCCCGACCTATCCGCGCAGCGGCGGCGGTCATGCGGCCCCCGCGGCGATGCGCACCTTCGCCCACTCAACGAAGTCGTCGATCGTCGACGGCCACGCGGCTGCGGCGCTAGACGTCAGCCAAGCCGAGCGGGAGGACAACTCCGCCGAAGAAGCGGGTCGTTGGAGATAGAGCGTACCTTCCATGTCGTACTTCTCGAACTTCGAATCGATCGTACGCACGAAGTCCAGGAACTGCGAGTCCAGCAGTCGAGTTGTGATGTGTATATGCATGGCATAGGCGTGGTGGCGAGCGCTCCGTCAGTAATCACGGCATCAAACGAAGCGACGCTATAATGACAGACGGAATGGAAGAGAAGAAGCCGGGTGAAGTGAAGGGACGGATAGCAGACGCTCACGAAGAAGGATCGGAAAACAGGAGATCCAGAAAGGAAAAAGGTGGGGAGGGTGAGAGGAAAGCGGACGCACCATGAGCCAAGTATCCTTGCTGACGCCTTTGCCGCCCTTCTCGTTCAAGAAGTCGAACCACCACTGAGTGTACTCTTCCTTCCATCCCTCCTCTTCGCCCTGCATGCTGTCATCACCGTCATCGTCTCGCGCGCGAATGTGCGCCAATGCCCCGCCCTGCAGCCCATGCGGCAGTAGGAGGCCCCAGAATGCTTGCGCAGTTTCAAGCCCTGAATAAACGAGGAGAACACAGCAATCGAAGTCGGAGTGTGAGTGGGTGATGACACAGGGAAAATTGAGAAACAAGAAGAAAATGTGCATACCCAAACTCCGCTGTCCCTCCGCACGCGCAAACTCAAACGTGTAGCTGTACACTTTCTGGAAATAACCCAGATCCGAGCCGAGTTTGTCGCGCAGCCGCAGCAGCGCTGTCTTCATCGTCGCAATCGTGTCACACCTAAGCACACGACCCCAATTAAATTCCGGGAGGTTGGCCGAGTCAAATACGACACGTACCCAACGTTCTTCCACCCCTCAATCCACCCTTTGCGAGCCCACTCGCCCACTCGTGGCGATTTCAGCTCATACGCCACGGCGAGTAATACGACGTCTTCAGGGTCAACGCCGAGGTCTTCGCACAATTTGATTGTACCATCGACCGTAATATCGTCCCCATCAGGGTCTGCTGTCCTCGTCAGGTGCCATCTTACGGGATGAGCAAAGGACATACCCTTGTAAGTGTCAAACAGTTGATTAAGCTTGCTGGTTGAAGGCGCGCCGTCTGAGCCTGACTTGGCCACGCGCCCCGACGATAGCTCATTATAGTATGAATCGACCGCCATGTCGACGCGATTGTACTTGTCAATATAGCGTTTCGCCTCGCGCGCGCTGAGTCCCGAAGCAGATCGGTCAGCATCTGAGGCCCGCGCCACAGCTCGTGCCCGTCAGAGGCGGAGAATCGAGACGTACGTGGCGCCCGTTATCCCGCAGAACTGCACGATCTTCTCGTCTTCAACTGAGGACCTGCCCTTGCTCGACTTTGACTGTAGCACGACGATCGAAATCACCATCTATCAGCGACCTAGCGCACTCAATAGGCGACGACGCACCATGATTGTAATTCTCAGGCGGTCTCTAGTTTTGCAGTTTAGGTAAAGCGCGTACGAGACAGGAACAAGGAGCGCGGCGGCGGCGGTGAAGAGGAGCGCGGTGTAGGGCGTCGGGGATGCGGACATGCCCTTGACCGCTCGGCACAGATGACGATAACCGGCGTCTGCCGAGGCCTTGCTCGCGGTCTTTCAATTCTTCATGCGCGCCTGCCATGCCGACCGCCACCTTCAACTGTCCTCGTTAAAACCGCGACTTGCACAGCGGTCGCATGTAAGTGCTTACCTGACATCCTGTGGTACAAGGCTCATCTCAATTTGGACAGGATGACCTCCCCGTTGAATCAGAGTGGTGCATATGTCAGGAAGACTCTGTTGAATTACATCAGAAAGGAAGGAGGACGTATGTATGTAATTTGTTCCAGTTTCACGCTGGCATGGAGCTCATGAACACACGTTTTTCGGGACAGACGGGTATCATGTAGCATGACCAGCGGGTGCGCAATAGCATCAGGGAATCCGCCTCTGCACTGTAAGCGCTTTCAGCGTTTGTAAGACCCCGGAAGTTTCCGTGCGCCTACATGCGCATGCAGAGGACTTGT
>NSJX01000025.1:28741-148781 GCA_002286715.1 Dentipellis sp. KUC8613 | reverse complement strand
TTTTTGCTGTCTCCGGTGCATCCCCCGCTCTACACTTAACTTATGTGTTTTTTTTTTCAACTGCAAATACCTTTACTGCTTGTTGTGATTGGTGATACTGTGATCTATAACTGAAAAATATATACGTTGTACGGAATACTTTTGTGAGGGATCTGGATAAGGGACGAACTACTAGTATTGTAGTGACGTCGCGACGCGTACGCAGCGCAAGACTTCGAGCACGCGCGCGCGCCAGATCCACATGCGACCGCCTTGGACGATTGGCGTTCCCGCCAGCGGGAGGCCGCAGCACTAGCTGCAGGTTGTGAACGTCCTCAGATTTAATTACATAGCGAGGTCGTAGACGCGGGAATAGCCGACGACGCTCGAGCTCGATTTGACGACAGAGCCGAGATCATTCCGGAATCTTTCAAGAATGGATTGAATGTAGACAGATAATGGTCATCCTAGCCTTCGAATAAGTACAGTACAACAAGTTCCTTCAGTCGACCTAACCCCACTCTGAACGCACACGAATAATACCCGCTATACGATTCAGAGTTCTATTTATCACTGACAACCTCCAGCCTGAGCCTGCCCGCACATACAACAGGATCAGACACGAATGAATACACACACAGAAGACAAGCACACTTAAGCTCCTCTGAGAACGGAGCACGCGTACGCCACATGGGGACGCAACCCCCGGCGTGGCAAGGGGGGCGCCGCCCGTGCTTCGCGAGGGACAACAGATGGCGAAGCCGCGCGGGCTGATGCATCCAGATTCCAGCCTGCAGCTGCGGAGGGTCTTCGATTTCGAAGCCTGCGCCATGGCACATCAGGCATCAGGCGTCGGGCGGTGCTCCCAGGATCTATCTATCTGTCCACCGCGCGTCACTGACTCTGGCATGAGCAGGGAAGGCAAGTGCGTGGCTGCATGCGAACGGGATGCGGATTCGGATGCGGCGTGGGATGGGCCTGCACACGCGCGGCACTATTAATTGCGGCGATGCGCGCGCACCTGCGGTGCTTGTCCGCCCGCCTGCTCGCTGTCGCGGCGCGGATCCAAGGCTCCACACGCAGTCGCACCCGGTGTGTGGTGTGATAGGCAGCGGTACTTCAGCAGGCGACGGATCGACAGGGCGCGCGACAGGACTTGTCTGTGCCATGTACCGCCGGCCGCTAGCGTGTGAGGAGACGGCGTCGGTCGTCTGCGATACGAGATGCGATGAGCGTGTGGTTTCAAGTGTACGGGGCGCACCATATATACATCAGCAGGCGGCGTACCATTTGCGGAGTGCAGAAGATGACATGGACAGGATACGCCGGCGATTCCGAGCTCTTCTTCTTGTGATCCTTAGCGTCCGCATATGCGTCCGCGCCACTTGCGTCGAGTGCGCGCTTCAACGAGCCCGAGGCCGACGCCGTTCCATTTCTAGTCGTGGCTGCAGGTGCCTCATCCATGCACGTGGATGTCCCATCCGGGCGGGTGCCTATGCGGGCCAATGCATAGCCTGGACTAGAGATAGACTTGTGCTTCTTGGATGTCAGGAAAAGTGGAGCTCCAGGCACCTGCGCGGAACACGAGCGCCGCGTTTCGCGATCCGCTGCGCTTGCGGGGAAGCAGGATCGTGTGGCGAATGGTAAAGGAACTGGGCGAACGAAAGGGTATATATGTGGGGGTATGGGGATCGTCTCGCGCTTGCGTCTGTGTTGATGGGCAGATTCGCGCCTGCGCCGGCTGTGGGAGCAGGTGAGGCGTCTGTGGTTTCGTTTGCGGATCACAGGAAAGGCAAGTAGGGTAACTGAAACGTGCTCTATACAGGCACGTTTGGGCACGAGAGTGAGGTATGAGTATGAGTGCAAGGGGAGAAGAAGTGAGGCGATTACAAAGTCTGGACATACGTGCACCCCCCGTCAGCCCGCCAACACAAACCGGTCACCAAGCGCGCGTACAAGGCGCCTGTCTGTGTATCAGCGCACGCGTCTCATCTTACCCCGCACGCTTGTCTGCTCGTGATCCAGCTGCCTACATGCCTGATGTCACAAAAGCCTTGATGCACGAAGATAAAAGCGTGTGGTTCGACGTGCGTGAGTGTTGCTGGTACATACGCGAGCAGGCAAATGCGCCGCGGAATATGGCTCGGCGCTGAACCAGTTGTAAGACCACATGGTGATAATCGCGATCGTCTGTCGTGCGTTTGCGCGTTATGCTTTGTACGTCTTCATCCAGAAGGAATGCAGATAAGGGAGAAATCGTGAGATGTTGCCGCGTTGAGAAGGAGAGAAATAGCAGATTGACATTGAGAGATAGAGAGATGAGGACGGTAACGGCAGCAAACCTTGTTCGCTGACAACGCCAGCGATGCTCGAGTGCACCTCGGCAAAGGCCGGGTCGCATCGTTCCACTTCAAGTTCAAAGCGGCCTTGTGTCCCGAGGTAAGTACCGTCCGTCCAGGCTCGCATCTACCTCGAATTGACCTCGTTTATGAGAGCCCGGAGGAGAATGGAAGAGACAATTCAACGTCAGACATGGGCATGCTGTGTGCTGCGTTACCGTGACACCGAGCAGTATACGCGTCGTCGTGGGCTGTGATATAGGTGGAGTCATTGACAACAGGTGAGTAGAAGATACAAAGACACTTGGAAATGTGGGTGAATGTCGTGGTGATAGCGCAGGGGGTAATGTCGATTGGCAATAGGTCCGAAAAGGCCATCTCAGGTGAAGGCCTATCACCTCCGCGAGTCTCGATTACAAGCAAGCAGCAAGGTGAGTAAACCCCCATCAATCCAAATGCATAACACCTATCACATTGGCTCGTCAGCCCGTGCAGAAGAGATCGCGCCGCGGCCGTTGTGGTGAGCGGGCGAAGTTCACGAAGGGAAAGAGCGATCCTCCGTGATGCCCTGAATGAACGTGCAGGGAGACGGCATATTTGCGCCAACAACGCACTGATGGCGTAGATCAGGTCGCGCTTGGTGAGGTAAGCGATTCCCCAGGTCCCCTCCTGACAGAAAAAAATTGATACTGACTTGCTCTTCGAACCCATACCCCGCTGCCATACTCATCCTGTGTTTAGATATGGATTTCGTGGTTTGGGAATATCGTCCGCGATCAGGCTTTTTTTACAAGGTCCCTCGTACGACGCGCGACGGGCGCAAGATGGATATGCGACATGGCATCTTCTGCAGCGTGGTTTTCATACAGGCCGTCTAGAGTCTGGTATTAGCAACGCACGGTGAGCTCTCAGCTTCTATACCGAACATTGCGCGATGCTCACTGGTCGGCAAGTAGGTCACTGAATGTGTGGGCGAGGCAATCGTGGTGGTAGCAAGGGGGACGTATACATGGCGGCCGCCCCCGCACATCGGCATCCATACTGCGCAAGCCTGAGGTGCGCGGTATCAACTGGGTGACTGGATAGTGCGCAGCGCTCACTGCTGCAGCGCACGGTGTGCTGGTATCCAGGGCGAGGTGTGCTGGTATCCAGGGCGACTGCGTACACACATATGCTGGCGCGTGCTTGCGCGAAGGTCTGTCTGCGCATATGGCTGAAGGTGGGTGAGCTGGGGAAGCCGACGAGTCCGAGGCGTTCCAGGATGTCAGGTTCGACGCGGCCGGGCTGCGTCGTCGTGACGCCGAGTGCTCTAGCGATCTTCCGCATGCTGGTCCGTGAGAGGTACAGGCGAGCGAACCAAGGATCTGAGCGTAGAGGGAGGCTCGGAGACACAGAGAGCGTCACATAGTGCGGGCGAACCTGCTTGTAAATTGTGGGCGCTCGCTATCATCGCGACGCAAGCGGCAAGGTGAGCACATTTGCTATGTATCCCGTCGTTTGTGACTCCGTAATAATCTCGTTGCCTGCGCTTATCTGAATCGTTCTAGAAATTCAGATACAGCGCCGTCAGAGCGGGAGTCGGAATCCCACCAATAAATGATAAAAAGTGAGTAGGATTAAAGACGCGGTGACAAGTGTGGCATTGCAATGCAGTGTGGCGGAGAGAGGACCGCAGCAGTCACGCGTCCCGAGGCGCCAGGTGCGGCAAACTGAGCACGGTGAAGGTGAGCGCTCTCCCGCCAAGTCGTCCCCCGCTGACGCGCGCCGCGCTGTTCCAGAAAGTGAATGCCGCTTGTGGACGTCGGACCTCTGGGAGGAACGGCGGGTGGTGGAGTGGCGGACGGTGGGATGGCAGCCTGCAGGTGAGTAGAGTGTGGTGCGCGGACTCGAGAGGGCGACAACGAACCCGTTGTATATCCCCCAAGCCGCTACATATGATATTCCACTTCGTTCTCCGCTGATTTGCGCCGCATATTCTAGAATGCCGATTGTGGACGTCGGCCGTCGGGAGCAACGGCGGCGGCGTCGCGTACGCGCCAGCGTGATTGTCTCCGGCGCGGTTGGCAGTATGGTGTATAGCGCGTCGTCCGCTGCTGATGCGCGTCATATCATTGCAGAAAGGGGATTGTGGACGTCGTACCCACGGGGGTGCATGGCGGAATGGCGGGGCGGAGGAATGGCAACCTGCAGGTGAGCACAGTGTGGTGCGCGGAATTGGGAGGGCGATACCAAGCCCGTTATGTATGCTCCCGGCCGCTGCATATGATATTCCGGTTTGTTCTCCGCTGATCTGCGTTCGCATATTCTAGAATGTCGAATGTGGACGTCGGACGTCGGGAGCGGCGCCAACGGCGGCGACGGCGCACCACGCCGCGCCCGCTCCAATTAGACGAGCCCGTCTATCGTCCGCTGCTTGCTCTGGTGGGGCGGTAGGAAAAGGTGCTCTGGTACGATGCGCGGGGCCTCTGGGCGCCAGAGCAGCGTAGAGCGGACAGGCAGGCAGGCATGGCCATATGAGGTGATCAGTAGTGCGTGGCATGAGACCTCCAAGTCTCACTCACTCCACCCGGCTATCGATTACCTCGCATTATATCCCAGAGAACAATGGACCGCGCCCTTTGTTCTCCCGGCCCGCGAGTCGGCGTCGCTTATGCAGAGGGTGACAAAGGGCAGGCGGCTGCGTCGCCGGCGCTTTTGCACTCTTTGACTTCCACCTTCATCCTCCTGTGCATTGTCCCGTCCTCTGCTCTGTCTACCACATCCTCCGCTCCCCTGAGCACAATTACAGCACAATCCCATTCAGCTATCCACATATACCAAACAAACATGGACATCACCCAGTTCAAGTTCACGTTCGAGATGAGACTCAGCGGCAGCAATGTGTCCGAGGTGCGTCTTCCCAGCCCTACATCCCCTCCCGACTACTGACGATTTCCCAAATTCGCCAGCCCTCCTCGCTCCCCACCACCACCTCTCCCACCCCGAAGGCCACCCGCCTGCCCCCCGTCTCCACCCACACTCCCAAAAACTACCGCCTCCCCGCCAACTACTCCCGCGCCGAGTTCGACAAGCTCTTCGTGCTCCTCTGGCGCGCTCCTCGCCTCCCGTCTCTCGACAGGGAGCCGGAGCCGGAATGGGACGAGGAGGAGGAGGAGGGGGAGGAGGTAGCGGTCGCCGCGTGCGGCCGCTGGCGCCCTCCAATCCTCCGCCCCGTCTTCGACTTCCGCCCTCACCCGTCCCCACCGCCCTCCCCTGCCCTCTACCCCTCCCCCTCGCCCTACCCCTCCCGCGCCCCGCTCACCGACGGCGAGATCATCGCGCTGGATGGGCTCCTCTGCCTCCCCCGCTGCGCGGTTAGGTATGAGTATGAGCGTGAGTATGATAGCGGCGAGTGCGAGTATGGGATCGAGGAGGAGTACGACAGCGTGGACGAGAGCGAGGGGGAGTACGATAGCGAGGAGGAGGAGGATGCGAACGATGCGGACGACGAGCGCGAGGCGTGAGGCGTCTTTGCGTTCTGTATTCCACATTTCACTATCACTATCACTCCATCCCACATTCTATACTCTACGCTCCTACACTCAGCACTCTACACTCTACACTCCACATTCCACGCCCCACCACACACTGGACTCTCCATTTTTCATTTTTGCTGTCTCCGGTGCATCCCCCGCTCTACACTTAACTTATATGTTTTTTTTTTTTCAACTGCAAATACCTTTACTGCTTGTTGTGATTGTTGACACTGTGACTTATAACTGAAAAATATATACGTTGTACGGAATACTTGTGTGGACTGAGGGATCCGGATAAGCTACCGACTATCTTAGTGACGCGTACGTAGCGTAAAGCTTCGAGCGTGCCAGATTCACATGCGTCCGCCGTGGATGATTGTGAACGTCCTCAGGTTTATTTAATTACATAGCGAGGTCATGGACGCGGGAATGGCCGACACTCGAGCTCGATTTGACGACATAAAGCCGACATCATCCCGGAGGCTTAGGATAACGAACTGAACATAGACGGCTGGTGATCGTCATCCTAGCCTTCTAATAAGTACAGTACAACCAGTTCCTTCAGACGACCTAACCCTACGGCACACCGTCCACAAGCCTCTCCCAAGCGCAGACGAATAATACCAGACAGAAATCCACACAAGACAGGCACACTCAAGCTCCTCTGAGAACGGAGCACGCGCACGCGCACGCCATATGGGGGCGCAACTCCCGGGGTGGCAAGGGGGGCGCCGCCAGTGTGTGCTTCGCGAGGAACAACAGATGGCGAAGCCGCGCGGGCTGATGCATACATATTCGAGCTGCAGAGGGTCTTCGAATTCGAAGCCTGCGCCATGGCACGTCAAGAATCAGGCATCAGGCATCAGGCGTAGCTCCCAGGATCTATCTATCTGTCCACCGCGCGTCACTGACTCTGGCATGGGCGGAGAAGGCAAGTGCGTGGCTGCATGTGAACCGGAATGCGCATTGGGATGCGGCGTGGGATGGGCCTGCACACGCGCGGCACTATTAATTGCGGCGATGCGCGCGCACCCGCGGTGCTTGTCCGCCCGCCCGCTGGCTGTCGCGGCGCGGATCCGAGGCTCCGCACGCAGTCGCACCCGGTGTGTAATGTGATAGCAGCAGTGCTGCACCAGGCGACGGATCGACAGGGGGCGCGACAGTACTTGTCTGTCCCATGTACCGCCGGCCACTAGCGTGTGAGGAGTCGGTGTAGGTCGTCTGCGATACAAGATGCGATTAGCGTGCGGTTTCGTGTGTATGGGGCGCACAGTATATACATAAGCAGTCGGCATACCATTTGCAGAGTGCAGAATTCAAGTAGACAGAACACGCCGGCGATTCCGAGCTCTTCTTCTTGTGAACCTTAGCATCCGCACCACTTGCATCGAGTGCGCGCTTCAACGAGCCCGAAGCCGACACCGTTCCATTTCCAGGCATGGCTGCAGGTGCCTCTTCCATGCACGTGGAGGTCCCATCCTTTGCGGGCCGACACATAGCCCGGACTAGAGATAGACTGGAGCTTCCTAGATAGGCCAGAGCACGATGCAGGGACAAGTGGAGATCCAGGTACCTGCGTGGAACACAAGTGCCGCATTTCGCGATCCGCTGCGCTTGCGGGGAAGCTGGATGGTGAAGGAACTGGGGCAACTAAAGGACATGGGGATGGTCTATTCGCGCCTGTACCAGCTGTGGGAGCAGGTGAGGCGTCTGTGGTTTCTTTGAGGTTTAAGACCACACGGTGACAATGGTCCGTCGTTCGCATGCATCCCATTGCCGTGGTTCGTACATCTTCGTCCAGAAGGGATACGCATTCAGGAAAGATCATGACATGATGCCGTGTTGAGAAAAGAAACGGCAGATAGACATTGAGAGACAGAGAGATGAAGACCGTAACAGCAAACCTTGTTCGCTGACAACGCCAGCGAAGTTCGAGTGCACCTCGGCAAAGGCCGGGTCGCATCGTTCCATTTCAAGTTCAAAGCGACCTCGAGTCTCGAGGTCAGTACCGTCCGTCTAGTTTTCGCTTCTACCTCGGAGTTACCTCGTTCACGAAAGGCTGGAGGGAAATCGAAGATGAACATCATGGGCGTGCTGTATGGCGCGTCATCGTGAAGCCGAGCAATACACACGTCGTCGTAGGCTGTGGTATAAGCGGAATCATTGATGATGGGTGAGTAGAAGACACAGGGACGCATAGAAATGTGGATGAATGCCGAAGTGACAACACAGAAGGATAATGGTGGTTGACAACAGGTCCTAAACTGCTGCCTCAGGTTCAGACCTGTTACTGAATCTCAATTACAAGCAAGCAGTTAGGTAAGTTTACATTCATTAACGCAATCGCACAAGACTCACCACATCGACTAATGAAATCTCAAAACAGCCCGTGAGGAAGAGATTGCGCCGCCGTCGCCGTGGCGAGCGGACGAAGAAGGAAAAGAGCGATCCTCCGTGAGGGTGGATGCCCTGCATCAACGTGCAGGGAGACGGCATATTTGTGCCGACAACGCACTGATGGCGTATATCAAGTCACACAAGGCTTGCGCTACGTGAGGTAAGCGATTTCCCCCCACTCGACACCGACTTTGCGCTTCGAAGCCCATACCCCTTTGCCATACACATCCTGCATTTGGACATGGAAATCGTGGTTTGGGAATATCGTCCACGATCAGGTTTCGTTCTGAAGTCGCTCGTACGACGCACGATGGGCACAAGATGGATATGCGATATGGTCTCTTCTGCTATGTGGTTTTCATATGGGCTTTGCGAGCCGTCTAGAGTCTGGTATTAGCAGTGCAGGGTGAGCTCTCAGCTTCTATACCATACATTGTGCGATGCTCACTGGTCGTCAAGTAGGTCACTGAATGGGCGGTCGAGGCAATCGTGGTGGTGGCCAGGGGAGCGTATACATGGCGGCCGCCCCTGCACATCGGTATGCATACCATAGTCGTAGTAAGAAGTGAACAAGGAATGGTCAAGGCAAGTCCGAAGATGTTGATGAGCAGGCGGGCAATGTCCGATTCGGCGTGTGGGCCCTTGCTGGGCATCGCGACCTCGAGAGCAAATTCGGCTCATGGATCATGTGTCGTGGTGGTAGGTGGGTAGGGGAGGTGGGAGTCAAGAGGCAGGAGTCGAAGAGTCAAGAGGCACGTGCGGCGACGATGAAGGAGAGAACAACGACGGCGACAGGCGCTGACCCCCCGTTATAATCACATCCCGCACCTAACCGCGAGCGAGTGGTAAGGTGGATTGATTCTATGCACCCCCGCCGTATCTGATTTCACGCCATCCCGTAGAGCAAGGCCGTGCAGCACTGTTCGACAATATACACGGCGGAGACCGGCGGCATGCCGGCAAGGGCACGTGGAACAGTGTGCAGTATGCTCGACGACGGCGACGCGTCCTAAGGCCTCGACCTCCGATGTTTGGCCGACTGCGGCTAAGCAGCTAAGTGGACATTGTGCATCCCGGTATATGATCTGTTGCGCTGACGGGAATAGCAGGATGACGGACATGAGAAATGGCGAGATGCATGCAAGGGGGGGCGTCATGGTGCAGGAAAGAGCAACAGCTGGCCTGTACCCCTCGCTCGCATCACACATCGAGCGCAAGCAAATCACCAGAGACGCGCCCCCATCGTTGCCGATTTCCCATTGTTGCATGGTTACAGAATGAAGAACTCGAGCGAACGTAACCAGCGGCCATACACGTGAGGGTGCATCGCGGAGAGAATAGCGACGGGCCCTCAGCCCTCCACTTATAATCACCCTACTGCGGATAGGCAGCAAGGTGAGGGCATTATATGACTTGCCAGCTCTGATATCCTCCTAT
The DNA here is from genome assembly GCA_002286715.1 of Dentipellis sp. KUC8613. Lineage (NCBI taxonomy): Eukaryota > Fungi > Basidiomycota > Agaricomycetes > Russulales > Hericiaceae > Dentipellis > Dentipellis sp. KUC8613. Next base: position 139,114 of record NSJX01000025.1, on the reverse strand, counting down.
CAGATTGGCTGATCTGTAGCCCATTGTTCTAGATCGTGGACATCGGAATTCCGCGGACGGCACGTGCGATGGTCCCAGTTTGCAGGAATACGACGGCGGGCCCAAACCCCCCGCTATAACCATTGTGTAATAACCTCATGTCAGAGGAAGCAGTAACGTCAGCACAATCTATCAGCTCGCAGTGTCTGATTCCCTTTGATTCCAGAGGTCGGCCCAGGCTTCATTGTTCTCGGAAGGGAATGTGGACGTGGGTGTCTCGGGCCCGGCGGTAACGACGCATCACGCCCCGCCCCAATCAGATTACTGCGTTTTGCATACGTCCTGCTGCTCACTGCTACTGCAGTTCTCCATACCGACCCCGCGCCTTTGACAGCACGGTTTTTGGAAAATGAAATTGGTGACAATGCTCTTGCGGCTGGCACATTGCTCAATTTGGACGAATGCCACCACGCGTTACGGGCTGGCAGGGAGGGACCGCTCTGCAATGCGCACGATGGACCATACAGTCCGAGAGGACAATGCATTTGGGCGAAGGGAGCGGCAGGCAAGCGCACGGGAGGGCAGGCGCGGTCATCCTGGAGTGGCACGCGGGGGTGGCCCGAGACAAACCATTGTCCTTAGCTCGCCCAGGGACTTTCCGGTTGCCATTTAACCTGCGTTCCACGCCCGGCTGTTCTCACAAGCGCGTCACGCACCACGTCCTGTGTGACGCCGTCCACGATCTGAAATCGAGGGTATAAATCGGAGTCCGACCAAGCTGCTCGGGTTAGAACATAACTACGACTCTCCCCCCCCACCATCTCTTGCTTCACGCCATATTTTCACTCTCCATATCCTAACGAGGTCCAACTACCCTCTTCACGATATCAAACATGCCTCTCCCATCCGTTTTCGACCGCGAAGAACTCTTTGCAATCGCCTCCGACTTCGACCCGAACACCACCATACCCCTTCACTCGCCTCCTCCGTCCAACATGGAGTTCGAGGTCGAACTCTCCTCTTTCGCGCAGCTACAACCCATCTCGGAGCCTACCCTTGCAAGCCTGGCCGGCCCGGTGAACGCGGGTGGGCAGGAGGACAGCGACACAGAGTCCACCGTTTTGGATTTCACTCTGGATGACAACGATGACAACGGCGTCACCTCCGCGACTACCGTCGAGGACGCGATAGTCGAGGTCGAGGTCGAGGACATGGACGAGGACGAGGACATGGATGAGGTTGAGGACATGGACGAGGGCATGAGCGTTTTGCTGATGACAGCGTCCTTGGGCCCAGCTTTCATGTTCGGGCACAATGAAGCTGCGGGCGACGAGTCCGCCAATGATGCCGATGACGAAGACTCTGTGGCCGACCCCGCGCCTCGGGAGGACCAGACATCTGACGCCTTCGAGCGCGTGCAACTTGCGCCACTCCTTGGCCTCGCTGATGGGGAGTTCGATACGAGGAATTTGCCGAGCCTTGCCGAGCTCGGTCTGCTGGCGATTCATGCTTGAGTGCGACACGGTTGCTGCACCTTACCTTTCTTGTTTATACTCTTTCCATGCGCTGCTTGTCGCCGAGGACACATTAGGTTATTTTTAAATTATGGGCCCGCGCGTAGTTTGTATCGTTCTGCTACACCATCCTCATCCTCATCACTGCCACTGATACCACGGGCCCTATTCCCTCATCTTCCTCTCTCCCTCTCTCTGCCTGTTGTACCCTGGTTCCAGCCTGTTCTCCTTCCTCTCTACGATTTACGGCTCGATTAGCGACCCGCAACTCGCGACTCTCATCTACATCTATATCACTAATTACGATCATCTATCCCGCACGTATTCTTACGTCAGTATACTGTACCTGCGCAGGCCGCCGACAAGCATCTGCATATAATTTTATTGCAGCCTGGGATTGCTGCTAATTCCTATACTCGAGAACTGTTCGAATGGGTTTGGGTGAGTCGGACCCGGGTGTAAGAGAGCTAGTCACTAGTTACTACTAGTATGACCGGAGCTTTGTGACGCGTGCATTCGTCGGAGAAGTTCAATTGACGTGCTCAGAGGCTGGCTGTCGGACCGAAATCACGACATATGTATGACGGTCAGTGGACGTCGACGGTCCAGTTGGAGCCCGACGTGAAATGGACACCCCAGGCCTAGGAAGAACGAACATCGTTGCGGAAGATGAATCGATGAAGGATGATCCTAGTAAGTCCCGTGATCTAAATTCTACCATGCATCAAATTCGTGCCTGCCGCAGTAAAATATGTACCTCAAGCGGCAAGCCTGGTGCCAATGTTGCACGAGGGCACGGAATCTAATTACAATGCTGCCAGTGCATCTGCATATGCGAAGGCAGATATGCAGGCATACGTGAGCCCTGAACGGAGCCATGTGGGAGCCTAAGACTCCCGGCGCAGAGGTGCTCGATATCGATCCATATATATAGCTGGAGAGGGTAATATAGCGACGCAGCCAGGTGCGCGGCGGAGCGTAGACACAGAGAGGTTCCAGTTACAGAAGCCCCGCTTGGGCGCAGGGATCGTGCAGCAGCACGATATGATGATGCTCGGTCGAGTTCGCGGACACTCCTGAAAGGGAACGGCCCGAGGTTGCGGTCTGTCCATGGTATGTCATCTGCTACCGGGAAGAGCTAGGTATTAAAAACGATATCACACGTACAAGGTTTTGCGAACAAGAACGGAACTCATGGGACGTGACGGTTGTAGCCTAGAGTCTCGACGCTAGAGCGCCATACCAAGGATCCGACTATTCCGACCATTGCGACTATTCCGACCATTTTAGTCCTCACGTGCCGACCATTTTGGTCCTCACGTGACCCGCCAAATCGTCTTTTCGTCCATTAACTAAGCGTCGTCCCGTTTGGCGCGCGCGCCCGTTTTTCTACTAAGTCGCGAGGGGGCTGCCAAGGGTGCGCGCGCGCGGGCGAGCGGAGCGGCGAGAAAAATCGGGGAAATTGCCCTGTGTGTTTTAGAAGGGTGCTAGGTACAGTAGGCAGCGGTAGGCGATCGTACATTAGGAAAGAATAGAGAGAATTATAGAAAACTCGGCCCCCCTTTGGCCCCCACAGCGGAAGACGGCTCGCGAGGAGCCCGTCCCCACGCGCGAACGGGCGCCGTGTCACGTCGGGCCGAGTTGAGTCGGGCTATGGTACATTAGAACGGGGTAAGGATAAAGGGAAGATTAGGGAAAATGAAAACTTAGACATAATATTTGATGCTCGATGTTGCGAGCACGGAACCGGAAACGAAACCACGAAAGTCATTGGAAACTCGAAGATCCACCCTGCCCCGCGCGCGGGAGCCGCTCGCTCAGCGATCGTCGCCCTCGCCCTCGCTCTCGTTCAGGGCTGGCTCTGCGAGCGTGTCGATGCGCAGATAGTCGCAGCCGTCGTCGAGCCGGACGATCAGCTTCGACACCGTGCTTGTTCCTGCATCCGCGACGGCGAGTGTCTTGAAGAGCTTGAAGAGGAACGTGCCGTCCGGCTGCTGGCTCGAGCGTGCTTGCAGCATCTCCGAGAACACGGTGTACTCCATCATCCGCTCGCTCGTGTTGGACCCCTCTTCGACGACGAACCGCTCGTACAGCTCCATGACGACCCGGAGGAACGTGGCGGCGTGGAACTTGTCGCCGCCCGAGAATACACCTGCGGGCTGGGGCCACTGCGGGAACGTGTCGCCGTCCCTGCCCGACCGCGCGACGCCGTCCGAGCAGTAGCTGCGTGCGTGGTTGCCGTCGCAGCCGGATGGGTAAGGCCACATGATCGACTTGCATCGGCCGCACATGTGGGAGATGTGCTGCATGTGGGCGAGTCGGGAGGGGAAGGTCGAGCGGCGAGCGGGAAACGAGGGAACCAACAGCGACATGAGCATCGCGCGCGCGAAAGTGGGACGTCGCATGCGATTCCGGCAGAGCACGCGCACGCCGGGGACACGACAAGTCACAAGATACGAGGAGAGAGCATGGGATGGGATCAGATAAGAGCATCAGCGGCAATGATACGGCGACGAGCATGAATGCGACGCACCTTTTTCTTCCCCTCGTTGTTGAACAAGAGCATTACGGCCTCGCAATGCTTCGTCCAGAATTCGGTCTTGCCCGATCGCGCTGGGAAACGATCTTGGTCAGAGGCGAGCGCACACGAGCCAGGGCGTTTGGATCGCTCACATGCGTAGTCGTTGCGTGCAGTCCGTCGCAGCACGTCGCCCTCGACTTTGAAGAGCTTGTTCATCAGTGCGCGCGGGACCTTGTCCACGGTGGAGCTCCCGAGCTTGGTCCTCAGCTGCTCGTTGTATTCTTGCGTGGCGATGACCCATCGCGCGGGCGTCATGGCATGCGAGACCCACTGCTTCTCCTTGCGAAGGTCCATGAATGTGAACCACTCGTCACGCGTGCTAATGACGAGCGAACGAGGGTCGGTTCTGGTGGCGAGGGTGAAGATGCGAGCAGAGGGAGAATGCGTCGATGCCGCCCTCGCCACTGTTTCTTGAGGCATCGCCGGCATCGGCACCGAAACGGCTGGGCGGCTGGGAAGTGCAACCGTCGCCATTGTGATCCTCTCTGATCCCTCGTCAGCACGCTGTGACGGTAGGACCGGGAAGAACGACAGCAGGCTGCTGCGAGAGCCTGCCTGTACATCCTGCATTGGCATTGCATGGTTATCGACCATGCCTCGAGCATCAGGTGGCTGGGACCACGCACCTTCCTGCGCTGCTCGCTGACCGCCGTTCCGCGGGGTTTCCTGCGGGGCTTACTGGCTGCGGGAATCGACAGTGCGACCGTGGTTGGGTCTCCTACCCTCGCGCGTTTGGCAGCACCATTCTCGAGCGGGCGGCTGGCTTCGTTGGATGCGAGTCCGTCCTCCTGCGCCACAGCCTTGCGTTTCGTTGGCCCCGCAGATCCAACTTGCTTGCCGAAAGCAGTACCTTGCGAACTGACAGAGGGCTGCCCGTCGTTTGTGTGAGCCCCGTGCAGGAGTGACTGGGCCGGGACTCACCATGGATCCTTGCTGAGCCAAGGCACCGTCGCCATGCCCGGCGTCAGGAACTCCCGTCTCGGGGAGGGTGCTGCCATTGGTGGGGAGAATAGCACTGGCCGACGCAGTGAATCGCTGCTGAAGGCCCGCTGCTGCCTGAAAGATTGCAATGGCATGCTGCACGGAAATGGGGCTCGGATTTTGACTCGGAGTGCTGGGAGCCAGGACCTCAGGCTCGCTGGCGCCGCTGGTGTCGACATCAATGATCTCGTTGCTGGCGTCGGCATCGATGGTCTCGCTGCCAGCATCGACATCGATGATCTCGTCGCTGGCATCAACGTCAATGATCTCGGCACGGTCGTGGTCATGGGTGGCGGGAGGACATCTGGAGGCTGCGGCTGCCGGCACAGCAGGGCCTGCAATCCGAAGACGACTTGACGTAGCTTCTGAGGAGGTAGGGCCTTGGGTTCGCTGTCCGATGATGGCAACCTCACGCGAGACCTGACCGTCGCTCGGGAATGTCGCTGGGTCCATCCCCATCCCCTCGATCATCCGTTTGCGAGCCTCCTCACTGAGCTGGGAGATGTCGACGAGCTCCTTCTCGTCCTCGTCCTTCACTTCGGTGAGCTGGTAGTAGGCCTCAGCAGTCTCCGAGGTGACGAGGCCAAAGCTCTCGCCACTTTCGACAATTGGGAGCACGGGCAGTGTACTGAAACCTGCCGGAGGTGTCTTCATCGTCCTCGCGAGCAGCTTGTTCCACAGCCCTGCGATCGCGTTCACAAGTCCGATGTGATGCGACCCGTGTGTCGACCGGAGAAAGGGAGTGGGGTCGTCGCGAGTGAAGCCGGTCCGGATGTTGCGACGAAGGACAAAGTCGCTGCTCAGAGCGAGCATCACTTCGATGCCGCTCGAGTGGGCACGCTGGAGTCCATTCCAGCCCTTATGGGTGCCCTCAATGCGGCTGCCGTCGGACGAGACGTCTTCGCGAGGCCGTGCGAGGCATCCCTTCCTGACATGATTGAGCTGGTTCTGGTGCGTCTGCGACAGGTCAGATCGGTCGGGAACACGGCCAGCGAAGCACAGGGGACATACTTTTGCGGCCGCTACGTTCCACACCCCGCCTTTCTCAACATACTTGTCGTATGCGGCTTGGAGACGCCGCTCCTGCTCGTGCTGGTCCCAGTATTCGGACTTGTTGTACTTGTCGGCTGGTGTCTTCAGGATCGCATCGGTGATGTCTCGAGCGACTGCAGAGCGCAGAGGGTTCTCTGTGCCTCCGACAATGCAAAGCATGTACCTGTTGGCAGATCAGGTGAGTTCATGGCGGCCGGTTGCACTGGGAACTGGGAGCTCACCTCATCATAAAGTGCCAAACGTCAAGAAGCACGACGATCTCGGGAAAGGCGCCTTTTATGGCCGACCGGACATGGCAGCAATTGTCCGCGACAGCCATCTCCGGGAAAGCGACATTGAGCGCTTCAAACCGCTTCCTCAAGCCGAGGAGCTGCTCGCGGATTTCGGTGGTCGCCTCACTCTGGCAGAACCGCTTGAGTCATTGATGTGAATGAGTACCAGGTCGACAATAAGAGAAGGTATGAGGCAATCTACTCACCCAGGATATGATCTCGTTCAGCTCGTTGATCACGCTGAGGATGCCGCCCTTCATGAGCTTCAAGCGCGTCGTCTTCTCGTAGATGACTGTTGCCTTCCCAGACAAGCGGAAGGTGTTGTCGAGGGAGAGACAGATCCCTGAGAGCCCCCTTGGTGAGTCGCACCGACACGAGCTCGTAAAAATAAACTCACCAGTCAGAGTTCGCATGTATGCCTCGGACTCCGCCCTCCGTGTGTTCTGACTGAACTCGAGGTACACGTCTGTCACGAGGTCATCGGTGATAGAGGTAGGATCGTAACCGGCAGTGTTGTCGCCCGGTTTTGAGAACTGCTCAAGAGGAGGCGGGTTTACAAGACTGTTGGGGCGCGCGAGCTGCGCCTCGTAGTGCTTCAGGTAAGTGTATCGCTGCTGATGATACTCGAAAAGATGGAGCTCTGATACCATCCAAATCAGTGCCTGCTCTGATGCACATCTCATCCAGACACGTTGCGTACGTTTGATATGGTGCGCGAGACCCCCTGATGTCCCGGACGGCCGCATCTCCACAATCAGATCGAAAAGCTCACGGGTGACAGCGCAGCGCTTGAAGAAGTAGGGAATTCCGACTGGCAACACCTGATGAGTGTGAAACCGCACGGCGATACCCAGGGATACGCACGCGGGACATCCCAGTGGTGTCTCCTCTCCCAAAACTCGCAGTTTGTTGTAGCGAAGTGATAGTGAAACTTCTCACTATCGGAGCCCTGAGGCAAGTCCGACTCCTTCTTTTCTGATTCTGCTTCATGTGCTTCACGACAGGCGTCGCATTTCAGCTGATAACCCAGTGCTGTTTCTTCGACACGAATACCATGAACCTCGCGATGCCCGGTGCCAGTCCAGCCATTCCACGACACCCTTTCGTCAGTACAGCCGCACCGAGGGCAGCAGCGAAGCTCAGGATGGTAGAAAGGGTGGATGATGTTCAGGGGCTTCAGGTACGTTGTCTTGACATGAATTGACGGTGTCGTGCTACGCTTCTCTGCATGCAGGTAGGACGGCGGGACAAAGCGAGGGCCGTAGATCGGAACGTCCTTGGGCACCGCTGGCGAGCCCTTCTTTGCGTGCGACATTGCCAGCTTCCAGATGTGATTGACGTACTCAACGACGTTCGCCGCCCACTCAAGCTGGTCGGCGACCTGCGACTGCGTCTCCCGGTTCCCTTTCCAACTCTTCCAACGCTTTTCGACCTACAGAAAGGCAGGTAAGCACAATATGTACTCTCAAATGGCATGCATGAGCGAGCCGACTCACGCGCGACTTCCACCCGATAGCGAACTGCGCCTGCTCCTTCCGAGGCTGCAGCATCTTCAGGTTCGCAAGCACGGCCTGCGGCTCAAATACGGACATGACAGGCTGGGCACCGTCGAGGAACGGATGGTGAGCGGGGACTCAGAGCTGTCAGGAGAAAGAGGGCGAATGGTGAGCGGGCCCTCCCTTTCGATTTGCTTCCGTCGCCAGCGGAGCCGACGGGCAGACGGGCAGCGGCAGGTCACTGGCGGGGATTTCAAGTGGTACTGACAAAACCTGTACTTGTAGCCGAGCCCTTCGGACTGTCACAATCGCACATTCTAGGTGTTCAGAGCCGCGCGCACACCATGGTCTATCAGTGTTATATTTATCTACAGCAAAAGCGAAATACAGTATAGGTAGCAGATAAAGTAAGATCCACGGCATGATACAGTCAAACCTGCAGAGCCTGAGAGTAGCCGAAAATGCCTGTGCACACGGGACTCAAGCCTCTCGGTACAGGCTGGTTTATAGTATATGTGTCGTGCCGTTCTCTCAAGATGATCAAAGTGTTTCGCGTACCTGGTCGCGACGTGAAGGGCCGTCTGCTCCGAGTCACCCGGCGCCACAGACGTTGGAGATGATGCTGAGCTATGACCGGGGGATGTGCTCTCTCGCTCCCCTGCATCCCACTGAGTGCACCTACCACAATCGAGTCGCTACATGGCTTCGTAAAATAAGGCAAGCATGTATACACAAAGAGGTACTTGCCGAGACCCAAATGAACATTCGGGTGATATGTTCTCTGCCCGAAATCTACAGAAGACAATCGGCAGGGCATAGAGATGGTGGGCGGGGCGTAGACTTGGTGGGCGGGGCGTAGAGTCGGCGGGCGGGACATAGAGTCACCTTCTGTTGTCATTGTCGCTGAGGATCCGGTTGATGATTTGCGCACAGACGACTCTGGCATAATCGGATAGTGACTTGGCATGACGGGACAGTCCATGGTAAGATTCGCACCGGTCGCGAGTCCAAGTCGAACGGCAGAGTCCACATCGCTGTGGCAACCATATTTAATGGAGCGCATGGTCTTGATCTCGGAGAGGACAGCCGGGTAGCGGCATGAGTTCTGTTCTGTCCCATAATCCAGGACAGACAGGTAATTACATACCTTTTTCCATGTGGCTTGTGAGAAGTATCGGATTCAAGACACAGCACCGGAATGCGACCTGATGCGTCGCGAAGCGAGGCATGCTCTTGGAACCGAGGCGCCAATGTTTTCATAAGAGTCCGAGTGGCTGGCACCAGCCTCATAAACACTTTGATGACCGGGCATCTCCCGATAATCTCAAAGATGGCCGGTCGATCTACAGGCAGGGACACGTACGTACAGTGCGAGACGCGTTCTGGTGAAGCACGGCAACCCGACGCTGGATTACAAGGCCCAAGCGCGGCAACTCTGCCGCAGTGGTGACATCAATATCAGTTTCAGTCAGGAGTAAGTCCCCTCTCTTTGTATCCTACGACCACGACATGTCACTCGAGCTTCTTGATCTACCCCGCTCTCAGTTACGGCAGTATGATGCTGCCCGGGTGCAGAAACACTACGAGCAGCAGGAACAATATTTCACCATCCTTCGACTGGGCAGTGTCGACGACCCTGTCGATTGTTCATTCGTCCATCGGGATGGCTTCAAGGCATTGCTGTACTGCGAAGAGAATCCGACCACCATCCAATACAGCATCAAGGTCGACTTCTCGGCGATCATCTTCGAAGTCGATGCCCGCATCGAGCCGACTCACTGCTACCTCACACCCGATGGGGATCGCGACCACCCCTATTCTCCAGAAGTCGCGACAAGCGACAAGTTCGCTTCCTCCTGGTTCAGGGCCCCCAGTGATGAGTACGAGGATGTCTCGGCCTGGCATCGGGCATTGGAACAGCTGGAGCGCATTGTGCAGGAGGCAGTGGACCCGGGTGCAGCCCTCAGCGAGCTCGTGGCCCCCGACTACAGCCAAGGTAGCGAGTCACCTCTCGCTTTTCTTCAGGTCAGTTGGAGGCCTCCGGTATGTTCAGATGCATTCTTTTTTTGTCAAATTCATAGAACTGAATGCAGCCTTGGACTCCCAGAGCCCATACACCCTCGAGTGGCTCCCCATGTTCACAGCGGACCACAAGCACTACCCAATCCCCTCCCTCGCAGCAGTTCCGTTCGGGAAGCGCGTGTCCGTGCGCTTCATTCTGCACGGCGTCCCTGCAAAGGCCAATGTACCCGCGATCATCGGGGCACATATGCTCTACATACGTATTCTTGACTGACCTTCTCGTGTCTCCTTGTCTAGCTATCTCATGTATTTGTAACATATCGTGGAAAGCCGTACAAGTCCAAAGGTTACGGTAGTGGCCCAGCTGTATCTACACCTAAGATCTATGTATCAATACAAAGCAGTCTGCAGCTTCGTCGTTGACCTTCGCCTGGCATAACAATACCGGCAAGACTGGAAGCTTTCGAGAGCTAGCCGTGGGGTGATCAAGGCCTAGGGATATAGAGGGACATGAACGCGCGAGGTTCGAACCCAAGGCCTCCGGTAGTGGGTGCCTGCCGATGTTTCACAGGATCAGGGGAGCACTTACCGCTAAGGCACGTAGGAATTATTATGTTACACCATTTATGATTGAAGATAGTGAGCGACCAATCCTTGGTCGCTCCTTTCGGACGAGCGCAGCATCCCCTTGGTCGATTTTGTCGGCCTGCGGCGCTCGAAATCCTTGGTATGACTAATTTGCCAGTCTCGAGACAGCTGAGGTATGTTATAATTACACGTGACCCGGTACACACCTCGGCAATGGCCGATGTAGCTGCCTTGAATACACGTGTAAGGACGAGCGACGAGCGTCCACATCAACCGGCCACAAACAAGCTCGCGTACTGCATCGCCACAGCGCCGAGAAATGTGTAACTATGCGCGTCTTCTCTCGCAGAGGTGCGTAACAACGGTGAAACACGTGGAAATTCGCCGGGGTGATATGTTGGCAGCGCAGGACGACAGAACATCGGCGACCAGTCCGAAAATGTCGATAACATCGCATCCTCAATACATGCAAGCATCAGGTGAACACAGCATACGCACATTTTTGTCGCTCATCCTCTCAGACTGGTCTTCAACGTTATACTCTAGGAAAGTTGACCTTGCTTCTGGGGAGCAGCAGGATGGAAGGTGCAAATATGTCAAGGACACACGGAATGGTTCCAAGGCCTGAAGCTCTGCTCAAATCATGGGAAGGCAACACGGTAAGCATTTCTACGACTCACTGTGTCTGACTTCACGTTACTCCGTAAGCAGCCCCGTGCTGCATTTTTCTAGTGCATGAGCTCGGGGACGACAGCGAAGAGAGTTATGGAAGAGCATCACTGTGGAGGATGATGATGACGGGCCGGAGGTCCTGGGTCGTCTGGCATAACCCCCGACGGAGTGATGCGATCCGGGCTCAACCTAATGTGAGGATTATGTACGCGCCGCGCCATTTCTGACAGTCTATTGTCCAACAGGCTACCAAACCCATTGTTCCAGAACACCGTGGGACCGAACGTGAGAGCATTGCAGCATAGCTCGACCTGGGGTTGGGCGGGATCAACGGCGGCGATGCATCTGGCTCGCTGCAGTTAGTTTAGGTATCTCACATATGCGCTGCTAGTCGTCGTTTCGTCTCGCACATTGACGGGTCGTTTCTGAATTTTGGGGATTGAATATACAGCAGGAATGAGTATGTGTAAGGTGCGTTTCTGAAATTCGGGCCCATCACCTCTCGCGCGATAGACTCGCAGGCTGGACCATATTTGGGATAATGCGCAAGTATAACGCGATCCCGTGAGGGGGAAATGGGGGAGCGAGCGAGCAGCAACGCAACTATACCGGCGTGGCAGGTGGCCTGAGACGGGCCATTGTTCTCTGACTTTCCGAGCACGTGCCGTGGCTCGCGTTACGTTCTGGGTCCTTTGTTGAACCCGTCCACAACTTGGACTCGATCGCCGGAGGAGTTTAAAAAGTAAGGTCAGCACTCAACCACGTCATTTCGCTTCTTCCCCCACTTGCACACTACACACCATCTCAACCGCACCTCCTCCTCCATCACCTGCACTCCCCACTGCCTCCCCCTGCTCTCTCTACGTTCTTGCTTTCAATAACATAAACGACAAAAACATTCAATAACTCCAGTAACAAACGGACTAAGAAAATGGTCACCACGACGACCTGGGCGGCACCGATGCCACTGACAGTGGAGGCAGGAGAAGGGCACGAAGTCCACGAAGTGCGTTTGTTCAGTCTTCCTTCCCTCGTTCATCGCGCTTATTTTATGTTCTCCAGATCTCTCAGCTTCCCTCTGTCCCGGCCGAGGGCACCCCCACGCCAATGCTTTTGTCTTCCCTCAGTGCCACCATCCCGACCACCCATTGGGCGCCCGAACAGGTTCCTCTCCCTCCCGTCGACGTCCAGGAACTCCATGACCTCGCAGCACCCACCGATACCGACTCTCTATTCTCCATGTTACACCCTTCCCCTCCTGCATCCCCATCCCCTCCCTCGTCAGAGGAGACCGAGGTTAACGTCGCCAAGAACGCGCGGTCCCCACCCCCATGCCCCGTTGTCGGGGTTCCTCCCTACACTGGGGCCCATCCATCCCTCCCACGCCCCTTTGGGCGCTACGACCCCAACCTCACCAGGACCACTGCATACGTCATCAGCATGCGATACCAGCTTTCTCTGGCAACCCCGGACATCGAGCAGGAGTTTGCCGCGATGTTCGATAGCGAGGACGCGATGTTCGAGGACAACGGCTTGTCGAGCGAGGACAATGCCTCAACGGAGAACGACGACTCGGCATACGGCACCGACAACGGCGACGAGTCCGACGGCGAGAGCGTCGTGTTCGTGACGGAGCTCCGTTCCGTGCTCTCCGATTCCTCGAGCGACGAGGACACCGATCACGAGAAAGCTGCCGACGCGGATGATGAAAAGTCGGACATCGGGTTTGTCCAGTACAAGCTCAAGGCCAAGCGTCGGCAACAGCAGCGCGAGCGTGCCCAGGCTCTCAGGCGTTTCTGATGGAGACCCGGGCACGAGTTGTCCAATCGGCCGACGAGGCCAAGGGCTTGTCCATCTCCGATTCTACCTTCTCTTGTTTATACTCTTTTCACGCGCTGCTTGTCAAGTGATCGTTGAGACGACACATTGGCAATAGGTTATGTTTAAATTATGGGCCGCTGCGTGTGTTTTACCACTAGACTGCATCACTACCACCACTACCGTATGCCCCTGTACTCCTCACTGTCCTTTCTCGCCCTCTCTGGCTCTACTGCTGTATCCCGGTCTTGTTCTGCTTCTCTACGATTTACGGCTCGGTCAGCGACCCGTGACTCGCAACTCATTTATATCACTAGCTACGATTACTCGCATATACTTACAGATACATACATACATGTCCACCGATCCGCGCTGGCCGCTGACAAGCATGCGCATCTACTATAAGCTACTATATTTGGAGAATTTTTGAAATGCAATACAGAATATATACAAAACGGATGGAACGCGCCAGTACTCGTTGGTTAGTCGAGCCGTCACGTGTTTACATATAGCTAAACGCTGTACCCGGATTTGATATTGGCAGGTGGTCGTGTATAGCTGACATCGAAGCGCTACTTGTTACCTTGCAGCCGACATTCCAGTAGGTAAGGAGGATCATCCTAGTGAGTCCCTTGACCTAACCCGAAGATGCACCATAAACGCGCGCCTGCAGCCTTGCCTAAAACAGCTGCCTCAGGCGCAGGACCAGTGTAACATACGCTCTCAGTACAATATTGTGCACACACACGCTCGCACATGCACAAGCTCACTTAAGCTCCTCTGTGAACGGAGCACAGCATGCGGCACACCGCATGGAGGAGCAATTGCCGGGTGTGCTTGAGTTCCGCGGACGCCAGTCGCTTCGCGAGGGACAACAGATAACGAAGCCATCAGCACATCAGCCGCCAGCAGCACGGACTGATTCAGACATACAGCAGGCGGCCTTCGAATTCAGAAGCCCTGTCGATGGAGCGTGTCTGCGGAATCAAGAAGCACCCATCAGCGCGATGTTCCGCGACACGGCTCCCAGGACGGAACGAGATCTATCTGTCTATCATCTATCGCGTGACATTGGTGTAGGCAGCGGTACTGGTGTGGGCAAGGAAGATACACGGCGATATGCAGACTGGAATGGAACGTGGAACGCATGGGCTATACTCGTGCCATATCCGTGCGCGTGCACTATTAGCAGCAGCGCGCACGCCCGCCGTGCCAGTTCGCCCGCGGCGACACCGCCCGCCCGCTGTCCCGTCGACGTGCGGATCTAGAGCGCCTGCACATGGCAAGCTTAAGGCTAGCTCCGCACACATTCGCACAGTGTGCGGCGGGCAGCAGAGAGACGATGGGCGTCCGTACCACTACCACGTACCGCCAGCCGCTCGCCTGCCTCGCGATGTGGCGGATACATAAAAGGTAAGGCATCTATGATACGAGATACGGGCTAGGGTGGTCAGCATGTGGTGTCATGTGCATGGGGTGCGAACGGCGTACCAGACATTCGCGCGGCGCAGGGGCACGCAGGGCCCGTCGCTCACTCTGAGGTCTTTTTCTTCTTCTTCCGTTTCTTAGCCTCCGCATCCGCACCACCTGCATCGAGCGTGCGCTTCAGCGAGTCCGTCGTTATATTTTCACTTGCAGTTGCCGTTGCTGGTTTAGCTCCAGGGGCCTCGTCTACGCCGGCGGGCTTGAGGAATCCTTTCGCGGCTGCAGGAGCAGGCGCCCTCAGCTGTGCGCGAAGGTCCCCACCCGGGCGACTTGCGTCCTCGCGGATGAGCTCCCGCACAGGCTTTTGTGCCTTCTTCGGCGTTTTGGACTTGTCTCTGTCCCTGTCCGCGTCCTTGCTCGCACGGGCCGAGGAAACAGAGCCATAGCCCGATCCGGAGATCGACTTGAGTTTCCTGGGCGCGTCGGAGCGTGGAACGTCGGCGGGCGGGGCTTCAGGTGCCTAGGTGAGACGTGAAGGGATGGTGAAGGGCGACGTATGGATGGACGGGACGTACATTGTCTTCGGGGACGATCTCGCGTCCGCGCTTATCCCAGGTGCGGCGGCCTTTGATGGGGAGATTCGCACCCGCCGCGGTGGCAGATGAGCCATCCGTGGTGTCGCTTGCGGACCACAGGAAAGGCAGGTACGAGGATTCGTGGGTGATCGCCGGCTTGCTGTAATATGCTAGTCAGGAGCCGTATCTGAAGACAGAAAATAGGCGGAAAGCAACGAGATACAGACATACCTTGAGTCCTTAGCCTGCGAACCGATACCCCAAGCTTCCTTCAGCTCCGCAGAGACCTCCCACTGCGACTCGTCCTTGGCTTGAGCTTTTTCAGCAGCTGCAGGGTTAGAGGTGCTCGGAGTGGCTGCTGCTCGTTGTGCATTCTGCATGAACCGGAGGTTGAGCGTAGTCGAGCTGATCCCGCCGGCCATGGTCGTTGAAGGACGCGAAGGAAGGCCAATTCGCGTCGCGCGTTGGGCAGCCACACTTGTTCGGGTGCCTTTTCCACGCCTGCTCGGCCCTCCAGTGCGAACGAAGTACTCAGGCTCCCACACCGCCGTCTTCAAGATAGCGCTCCTCCGCCATAGAGATGCATGTGCCCAACGGTCTGGCGACGAATGTATCAAAAACCAAAAAGAACATCGTACCACCGACGGGGATCGAACCCGCAACCTTCGCCTTAGGAAAGCGACGCCCTACCATTGAGCTACGGCGGCATGTTTATCAGTGTTTATGGCCTCACTATGTTCGGTCAATGTTTCCATACTGGAATCGAGCTGCACGGCGAGAAGGCATGCATGACGCCCGCGGGCGACGCCGTGGCGGGCGGCGATGGATACGAGCACCGATCGGAGGCGACGGCGGCGCGCTAGTCTTAGATGATGGGGCGAGGCAGGTCAAGCGGTCCGCGCGACGCCCTATCATTGAGCTAAGGCGGTTTGTTTTGATCACTAACTATCTCTACCAGTCTCGTAGTAAAGCAAGGTGCCTCAGAATATAAGTAAGAGATCTTCTCTCAGCCTTGGCTTTGGCCATCTCTTTGGTTTCGTGGATTATCTCAACGTCCTGGTTATGCCCGGTGTATCTCCACCTCAAAGTAGTGCTGTGCATGGAAGGCTGTCTAAGGTTCGAGGTATACCAAAGCGATACAAAAGACTCACGTTGCACGGCATTTCTTCGATGGTAGATACACACAAACATAGCGGACCAATAGGGGATTGTTCGCAGGGATCGACAGACTCAAAGCTGCACTGTTCGAACATCTGAACAAAGGTGGCTGTGCTGATGGAAGACGCGAAGTACGTAACAGCTCCTTCCTATTTGACGCTTCTCCGAGTTGAGTGGCCTCCACCGTGTCTCGTCGCGTCAACCCATACTCTCAACTACCGTGCTCCCCCCTTTCCTCGAGTCGCAGCTCAGCGACATGTTCATAGGGCCACCATAGATTTCTTTCAGCTATCTATGCTTTAATCGTGACCACTCTAATCGTCCATACTCGCTCTCTTCGTCACGCGCTCGTACTTCGCTACCTCGCCATGTCGGCCATAGACCTCCACAATACCCTATTCTCCCCCGAGCCCACGTTTCAACCGCGTTTAGTTCCAGAACGCCACGGATCACATACACGTCAACAGTCGTCTCTCTCGACGACTACGCTGCAGACTACGACTTCACGACACTCACATCCTACAGAGCCTTTGCTCCATTCGTCTTCATTCGATTCTTATGCATACCAGGATCTTCTTTCGCGGCAGCCCTTACATCCCGACGGTCCTCGTGCAGGATGGGATCTCGGCCTCAATCTTGATGGCGACCCGGTGACCTCACGCGAAAAAAAGGGTTATTGGGAGAAGATCACACGCAAGCGTCTACGTCGACTCAGGACAATCAAGGGCGTTCTAGAGCTGCTCATCGGTGCGTCCTAATCTAATACACTAAGCTTCGACATCTGACAGTGTTCTATTTCCAGGCGCTTGGGCATTGTATACCACGGTCCGCTACTTTGTAGCGTATGTCATCTACTCGGCGGCGGACCGACAGATTGTCGCATTATCACTCGGCATCTCTTCCCTCGTATCATTTACGTGTCTACTCCTTTTCTCCCTGCGCTCCGTGGTGCCCTTTCATCTCTTCTTCAATCAGGATTTCCAGAAGCTACGCCGCATTCAGGCCCTCGGCCGCATTGTGACGCCCTATCTGATATCCTTCTTTCTGATCGCGCCTGCCATTATCAACCTAGTCCTTGTTTTTATATGGAGACGAACGTCCGTCGCGGACCTCGGGCTGCAAGGACGATGCCACTGGGACTTGGACGTCGTCTGGCGGTCGGTAGGCGGCCAGTGCACTACCAGCGTTCCCGCTTGGGGTGTTTGGCTGGCAGCGGCCATTGCACGGCTAATTGTTACTGCCGTCGTGTTGGTCAGTTGCCTGTGTTCATCTTGTGTACTTGTGATTCTGATGTTGTTCCCAGATTATCTTCCATGCTGCTTGTTACTACTATGACGTAACTCGCTGGCCAACCACACCGCCGTTGGCTCATTTCCGTCGGGGCAGCACGCAAAAGGAGGTATCTTCAATTATGCAGACACGAACTCCGAGTTCGCATACCCTGGCAACTTCCGTCACGAACAGCAATAATCCTCGTCTTTCGGCTCCTTCCGTGCACTCTCTCGCGCTGCATCGTGTCTCCATCGCTTCTCAAGCTCCCCGCGATCCCTCTAACCGACAGTCCGTCATTCGTCCCCATTCGTTCCTCAGCGTTCGCACCGCCGTCATCCCGGACTTCCGCGATGTGCACTCGGCGGTCAACCAGTCGGCGCCCTCTCTTGGCCGCAGCAGCGGGCAGACGATGGCCGGCTATACCACGGAGACTTCTACAACTTCCGAGGACGAGTCCACCGAGTCTGGCGGCAAGAGCCGGTCTCTCCGCCGCGTGCGTAGCCTGTATGACATGCAGGGCTCAAGTAGCCACGGACACAGCCAGCATTCTTCTGCGGAATCCCCGGATGACGAGGCAAAGAAGCCGATTGGAATCGCAGATGAGGATCTTCAAGGCTTCGCGGACCGTTTCCGCACGCTAGTCGGCCAGATATCACGCGAAGCCCCGTATACGGACAGCCCCGAAGCGTCGCCCGTTACCCCGCCGCTGCACCACGTCCTCGAGACCCACCAATCGTACCTCACTATCGACGAATTCGGGCGCGCCGTCCCAACCGAGGAGCACATCCAAGTTCTTGGCGGCGTCGTGCGCCGCATGCCCACCATCGAATCCGTCGGCTCGCGCGAACACACGAACTCCTCCTCCAGCCGCCCCGCCGCATCGTCCCTTGCGTCGTCTCGCCCGCCCACTCGTGCCACGATGCTTTCCCTGAGCACGAGCGACCTTAGCCAGCCGCCTAGCCGTAGCAACAGCCTCAAGACGCCTGCGAGCCCCGTGCGTCCCCGCACAGGGAGCGCGGCATCCGAGGGCGCCGAGCAGGGCTTGCGTGAAGGTGCGAACATCGGTTCGGGCGCCAGCAGGCCGTCCGCTCGCTCAATCGCCACGTCATACTATACTGCCCCGAATGGTGTCAGCTCCACTTCGTCGCGCGGCGCGGGCGACACGATGAGCCCGCCGCGCAGCAGGAGCAACAGCCTCGGCGCGAGCGAGGTACTTGCGCCCGTCACGGAGCTAGGCGAGCTCACCCGCGAAGAAGCGGCCTCCGAGCGTCGCGCGTCCCTGGAAGCAAGCGAGTATTTTGCTATGGCCATGGCGGCGTCTGGGTCGACATCGACAAAGGCGAACACCTTCGGTGTGGAGGACAGCCCGCGTGAGCCATGGGACAGGACGTTTGTGTCGGAGATGGGGCAGCTCCTGGACGGCTCGCTCGGGAGCAGGCCGTCGGGCGCGGCGTCGCCACGTAGTCCCACGACGTTCCGCTCTGCATCTTCTGTGCAGACGGGCTCATCGTCCGCTGGGAGCTTCGGAAAACCATGAACTATGGATTGTTTATACTTTCGGACGGATGGACCAGGAATCTAGGATGGAATATCTCAGAATGGATGGATAGCTAGAGAGATGAAGTGTTTTATATTTGTATTTATCTTCGTTACTTCAGCGGTTGCTCCGACCTTTTATGTGCTGCACGTCCTACAGACGTGATATGATGTGCTTCTGTCTCGCGCGTTCAGCGAGATCGATGGACGCGCATCGCGCTGTCGCTCTGCTTGCTTGGTGTGGCCGGTCAAGGAGTAAAATCGTTGTGGGCTGCATCCGATACGCCCATGCCTCCTCAGTACTCATATGGTTTTTATTTGTGCCAAGTAACTCTGGCTCTCAGTCTGAGATCACAGGTAGCAGGGGTCGACTGGGACAACGCGTACGACCTGGTCCACTGAAGATGTTGCCTTTGGACAGCGCTTCACCAAGCTATTTCACTAAAAGTTCTCCGGCCACAGAGATGCTGCAACACGACCAGGGCTGGAGAGACTAGTGTGGTCGAGTGCTAGTGCTTGAGAAAAACTCGTACAGGCCTCGGGGCCTCCGTCGTATTCGAATTCTTGACCCCACCAGTAGTGCGCGGGGTCCTACCAGGCCATCAATTGCATCCAATATTTTTGCCCTTTCCGAGTCTTCGCGCTTCCAGTTACTTGCCCTCTTTCTCGAGCCGACGTGAACGGTCTTTCGTGCTGGCGTATACCTTACGGTGAAGCTTGCGACGGGCTCGCGAGCATCTTATAATTCCTAAAATATATTGGAGCTGACGCCTCCGTGAGTATCTTCCTATCGGCTAGGATCACCCTTCGAATTCGCTTCGTTGAAGCATCACTGACATTTCGAACAGGACAATTGCTATGAACGCGGAGGAAGGATCTCAAAATGAAGCCACCAGGTTGGATGCCACCTTCCAGCCCTTGACTATATTGTTCTCTTACATTTATGTCTTGAAGTCACCTAGATGTCGGTTCATTCCGGACATCTGCCGGCCAATCGAGGACGCCATTGCTCGAGCAATATCCGGCCTCTCGTACCGCTATGGAGACAGGAATACAGGAAATATGGGATCGCGACATCGCGACGGTTGACAATGACCTGCCTTCCCTGCATGGTCGCACCCACAATAAGCTTCCACCTGTCAATAAGCTCCCCATCGAGGTTCTCGGCCGGATTTTCCAGATTGTTCGACACTGTAAACCTGCAGGGAAAATTGTTTCGCTGTTGAATTCCGTTTCGCTCGAAGACCAAAAACCAGACCTTGGATGGATCGTCGTGTCTCACGTCTGTCGTCACTGGTACCTGGTCGCTTCGTCATTCCACGCGCTATGGACGGACATTCGATTTACACTTGGGAAGGATTGGGCCATGAGGATGATGGAGAGGTCTGGAAATATGCCCATCGTATTCAAGCAGCGCTGCAGGAACCCCGGTGCATATTTGAGACCCAGCCACGACGCCATCGCCCAACACGTTTCCCACATGCAGGTCCTTGATCTCAAGGCAGGATCTCAGACTTTTAATCACCTCTTCCCTCTACTGCGATGCCCTTCTCCCATACTGGAAAAGCTTGAACTGAACTACCTTCGGGACACGGCCAACCCAGATGACGAAGCCACCATGGATCTCCCCGAGGACATCTTCGTGATTTCAGCCCCTCGTCTTCGACAATTAGTACTGCATAACTTCTCTCCCTCCTGGCCGTCCCCGATCATGGATGGTCTTACACATCTGGAGGTTCGATTCTCTCAAGCACGCCATTCGCGATTTGATGGTCTTGACGGAGTATGCCCCGAGTACGGAGCTTTATTAAACACACTCGCGAACTTACCAAATCTCGAGACCCTTGTCTTGGTCCATGTGATCCCCCCTGATGATGACTCTGAAAAGCACAAAGTACGCCTTCCTCAGCTCCGCCGACTCATACTCCATTCCCGTGCGACCAGATGCGATGCTCTCCTCTCGCTCCTCGAAGTTCCTGCGACTGTAAACGCAGAGATCGTTTGCACTTCGCTGGAGGACTCTGAGGAAGAATTCATCCCCTTAATCTCCCGTCTGTCGGACTTCAGCGGAGGTTGCAACACAAACACCAAATCGCCCTTAAAACTCGTCTTTGCGGAGACTGGAAACCGTATTTTCGTGGAGACATCAGACAGGCGCACGGAAGCCATAGACATGTGTGACATGGTCAATTCAACTCCCAACATCCGTTTCGTGTGTCATCGTGTTCCAGAACATCAATTTATCGTTTTGGATCCTATCGGCATCCAGATTTTCGAAGCTGTCCGTGGTGCACTCAACATCAGCAGAGTTCGATCTTTGCATCTGCAACTTGCCGAAGCGCTACCTCCTTGGGAATGGAGGCTACTTGACGAGCAGATGCCTCAGCTGGCACTGCTTGGCGTCGCTGGGACTTCCGCAGCGACCATCGCCGAAGTCTTGCCCGAATCGTCCCTCTCGAATGCCGAACATAGCAACCTTCGGTTTCCTCACCTGCGAAAATTAGGAATCCGCCACACCCATTTCCTGCGTACCCGAATGCATCACACCAACCTTGCCTTATGGGAAGCCCTGCCCGTCATATTGGGGGCACGCCAGTCGAGTAGGCCGTTGATGGCTCTCGAACTTCGTGACTGTACGGTCCGGAAGGACTGGGTCAACATGCTAGAAGAAGTCATCAGAGTAGACTGGGATTACGACAAGGGCGACTTTTTCGGCGAGAGCGAGTCGGACTCGGTCGGTAGTGAGGGGGATGACTTGGATGTCGATGTCGACTCGGATGACGGTGACGATGTTTATGTCGACGTCGATGTCGGTGTCGGTGTCGATGCCGATGTCGGTGTCGGTGTCGGTGTCGGTGTCGGTGTCGATGTCGATGTCGATGTCGATGTCGATGTCGATGTCGGTGGCAGAACCGACTACTCGGAGAGTGTATCGTATCTTGAAGAAAGTGACTCCGACGGGCCCAACTTCGAACGATATTTTTTATAGCAACGTAACAAAACGGTACATAAGATGTGCCCGATAATATATATATTTCGTCTAGTTTCCACGGAATGACGGGCTGCTTGTAGGGCCGGCTTGCTGTGCAAGCTCAGTAGTCGTACCTTCGTTTTCAGACCCACTGTAGAATACCGGCGTGCAGATACAACAGATCTGGGGGCTCTAGTAGCACTTGCGCTGGGAAAATTTGACTTCCTTCAGATATAAGTCCAATGTTCGGCGAGACATTGATGAGAAGGGAAGTCCAGAGCCTGGATCTGAACCGGATCCGACGCTGATTTTCGTTGAGAATTCTGGGCGAGCAAAATAATTGGACAGTGACCAAATGCGACATGCTTGTCTGATGACCGGGAGATGGTGAATATATACGAGTTTAAGAGATCACCATCATTCTTACAAGGTTGAACACGTACGAAGCCGTCGGGTGCATGCATCTGATGATGTTCCGATTCTCGAGGGGGGATTCCCAGCACTTCATTTCTTCCTGCATTCACGAGCGTGTAGTCGGGTCCCGGCGCTATACTTCCACCATATATAGCACGAGAAAAAAAATCACACAGGAGGATTGAGACTTCTCAACATCGACGGTTTGATTTGATTTGCACTCCAACAACAGACGCAATACAACAGGATAAGACACAAACACAAGATGGCGAGATAAGAGAAGGATCTAACAGCGAGTATGGATACCAAGACAAGATCTACTACAGTGTCTCCATGATACAGCGGGGGCGACAGAGGTGTTGTCGAGAAAATGTTTACTTGAACTGCATCCCAGATGGTGTTCAGCACACGCGCACAAGAGATCAAGATGGCGTGGCGACTCACGTTCTTGCCATCCACCCACGCCTTGCCGTCAATCTCGAGATCCCAAGCAAGGGCGCCCTCGAAGAACGCCTTCTGCGCGGCATCATCGAGGTTGATGCGCTCGTAGCTATAGCTCTCGTAGTCGGGCGCGACCTCGACAACGGGCTTGACGTCCTGGCCGCGGACGATGAGCGCACCGGAGATGACAGAGTCGTTGGTCTTGCCGAGGACACCCATCGAGCCGAAGAGGTACTTGCGCGACGCCTCGAGGCGGTTGAAGAAGCCGCCGATCTGGTTCGAGGACATGAAGGTCTGCGTGAGCTCGTTGTTGTACTTGAAGTCCACGCGCCAGACGGAGAACCCATCCTTGTCGAAGCTATAACGCGAGGTCCATCAGCATTAGATAGTATAAAATAGAAGCGGAATGAGGAACGCACTTCTGGTAGAACCACTCAAGGGCACCGTTAGGACCACGCGTGTCCTTGTTGGAGTACGCGCGTTTCCAGTCCTCGAGGTTGAACGAGGATTTGGGGAGCGAGTCAAGGGGGTTCTTTGCCTTGGGCTCGTCAGCGAACGACGGCTCATCGTCCTCATCGTCGTCCTCCTTCTTAGGCTTTTTCTCCGCCTTGGGCTTGGGAGCCTCCTCCTTCTTCTCCTTCTTCTCCTTCGCGGGGGGCGTGTACTGCAAGGCCTTCTCGGCGAACGGGGTCTCGCCGAAGATATCCTTCAGCGCGGGCTGGTTGATGACGGTCTCGAAGTGGCGGATGGTGTTCGGGAGCTTGGCGCGCAGGGCGGCGTCCACGTTGTAGGTGAATGCCTGCTGGAGCGTCGCGGCAAGGGCGATGTCAGCGAGGGTAATGCGCTCCGTCGCGACGAAGGTGCGAGTGGCGAGGTGCTTTTCGAGGAGGGTCAGCGCGCCGGTGAGGCGGTCGGCGATATGTGTGTGGATCTGAGAAGAGCATCAGAACCTGTCAGTTTTTGACTGGGGATACAAGTCGACATACAGGCTTGTTGTAGGGGGTGATGGCGCCCTTGACGAGAGCGAGGATGAAGTGGTCGTAGTGTGCGGCGGAGTCGGCGAAAGCAACCCAGGCATCGACAACAGCGGCCTCCTTAGCGTCATGGCCGATGAGAGTGGAGTTGGGGGCCAGAGAAGCGACTGGATGTGAGCAAAGCAGTTAGCACTTGCGGATGCGCGGACCGAGCAGTATTCTAGGTCAGTCTGTCGGAGAAAGGGGTGAAGCTGGCCACAGAACGCGAACTGCGTTCAGAGACGCAGGAGTCTCCTCCGTTGTTTGCAATTGCGGTAGATCTTGCTAGTACCGTATGATACATGGTCAGAATGACTCACTATATCTGCCAATGGCGCTGGCCCCGAAGACCTGGAAGCCATCCTTGCCCTCAAAGGTGGGGGTTTTCAAGAGATCACCTTTGGGCTCCTTGACGTCAACCTGGAGGCCGGCAAACGCAGCGGTCGCGCGAATCTACATTGGACCATCCCAAAACCCCAGACCCAAGTACTAATTAATTCAAAGCGCACACCGACAAGATAAAAGAATTAGAATACGCACGCGCTTGCTGTCGACCTCAGAGTCGGTGTAGAGCGTTCCGACGGACATTTTCGGGGTCTTTTTGGATGCGAGAGGGTGAGTGCGGAGGGCGGAGGGACAAGGAGGGTTATAAGGAGAGGAGATGCGATTTGATCAGTCCGATGGCTTGTGGCTGTCAAAATTTTAGATTCACAGGCAAGCGCCACGAGCACGCGCATTAGGGCAGGTCGTCCCGATCTCTACAAAAGATCCTATCTATCGATGGATAACCGTCGATTTTCGAGGCTCGCGCGCTTGGTCGTGGCCGACATAGATAGGCTTTCATGAAGGTAAGATCCGACGGGGAACGCATCTTCAGATTCGTAACTATCGACAGGGTATGGAAGGACACATTGAAGATACGAATATGCAAGCTTCTAGGTATGGAACGATAGACGGAGCCGCGCCCGAGCGACAAGCTGCCAGCAGAACGACGCGGTAGGACGAGAGCCAAGATTACATGGGGCATCTGAATCAATGCAATGGTCAGCGCGAGATTCGAAGAGAATGCGGAAATTTGAAAGATCAGATATACAATTATCGACACGGTGTTGTTAAGACAGGGATAACTGTATGATTGGAAGTCTCATCACAGAAAGGAAGGCAGAGGGCCGGAAAACAAACAGAACGTGCGGACTTACCAGGTCAAAATAGCCCGATGGGATATTGGGGACTTCTTGGAAAGAGCCATTGGACGGGCAGTCCCATAAGACACATCCAGAAAGCAGAGCGCGCTAGAGAGCGAGACGTGGTCGTCAACAGTAAAACAGGATTGAACGAAGAATTTTTGTAGAATACAGACCCGCTTGAGGGCAGGTACTTCCACCTCGTCGGAGTTCCAAAAAATGCCCTTATAAGCCGTCGCGTCGCAAGCTTTTTCTCTTCGAATTCTTTGACGACGCGATGCAGCCCTTGTGCTCCTACCAGCTCTTCTAGGTGAGTTGCACTTCTCCATGGCTTCTTGAATATCTGCTTTGATGATTCAAACACATACCATACTTTACCACATTCCGAATCTTCGTGTGGATGAACCTATTGATTTCAGCCTTGTCTGAGCACTTCACGCGTTTTGCTTCATCTCAAAGCACCTTCGCTAACGTCTGTTCTCCAGCAGATTTCTGATCATGGACCGCTGTCATTGTGTTTTGTACCTGTGAGTGTCTTTCGTCATCTTTCTCTATTTGCCTTCGCGTTTTCGTGTCGAGAGATGAAACAATATATCGATGGGCGGACACGAATGTGCCTCGTCCGCTAAGTCTCCCAGTGTACAAAGTGGAGATGGGCGAGGTACTTGTTGAAATGCATCGAGTACCTGACTTTTGCTTGCTTCTTCACTGTTGCCAATAGCCTCGTACTGATCACTTCTTCACCAGTGGTAACTCTTTCTTCGCTTGCTCGCATAACTATTCCATGTATCCTACCTGCGTGTATATGTAACATGTTCCTACATACCATGAATTATTTCCTGTTGTTCTGCTCTTTGCACGAAGGGAAAACCCTCGAGGCGAGATCACCTGCCCTGAATTCCGTCATCGCCACCAGACCGCGCAAGTCAAACGCGATCGTCCGCAACAGTCAAGCCGAGCTTCGCACCAAGCCGCACCCTTATATGAGCGTCTCCACCCTGCTAAACATCCCTCCTCCCTCCCACCAGCCTCCATGACATTTGGCAAGCTCCTTGACCCCAGCGCGTGGGCGCTGAGCACCAAATCCAAGGGCAAGGCCTCCGCGTCGAATTCAGGCTCGAGCTCGGATTCGGAGGCAGAGCAAGGCCGAAGACGGCCTCTGCTCAGCGACATCGACGGTGACAACCGTGTTTCGCCAGAATTAACGACAAGAAGATCATATGGAGCTACCGAAAATCATGCTGGACGAGACGATTACTTTGGAATGTCTTCGAGGACGGAAAGCCCGGAGACATACAGGAGAAACAGCCTGCTCGCAAAGGTACCCGAGGATGAGGCATTAGACGACGAGGACGACGAAGAAGCACTCCTCGCAGAAAAAGGGCTCTTCATAGGTATTTATCCTTCCAGCGTCGACATATTGTGCACCCTTTGACTGTTACCTTTGTCCTAGGTTCATACCGCCGATATGTGCTCCTGTACACTATAGTCCCCCTCACCTCCTTCCTCCTCTGGCTCCTTATCGCATTCTTGCCATCTCTGATATGGCACACACCATCGCCAACCTCACCGTCTCAACCACGTTACTTCCCTACCCCCTTGCCCGAACTCCTCACCGCCATTTCTCTCTGGGCGCTCTCCTACCTCCTCAGCGAACCCCTATACGCATTCTTTTCCCTCTTCCTCCCCCCGACGCCTGCTGTGTTGATCAGCACCGCCGTGCATGTCCTGCTGCGCAATCTCCTCCGACTCGCGGCCCTCCCAATTCTACTGCTCCGTCACTACATGGACTGGCCGCATCCGACCTACCATGATCCCGTGTTCCGACGCGTCTGGTGGCTTGCCCTTGGCTGGTCCCTCGCCGAGGTCGCGGTCGGTGTCACGCAGGGTTACGCGCAGCTCGCGCTATACCGCGACGTGCTCGTCCCAGAGGAGCGTGTGGAGGATCTGCTCGAATCCTGGCGGCGTCCAGTCAAGCCTGTGCCTGCAAATGGCCGCGCGAGAGGGCAGAGCCTCGACGCGAGCCCACCTGCGCAGTTCTTGCACCCCAACCTCGGATCGTCGTCTCACGCGGGGTCGACACATGATTCAAGTCTCCCGCGCACGACAGACGGCGAGGTGGAGGGACGCCCGCGCGTGACCATGTCGCGTCTGCCGAGTGAGGCGGAGCTTAGGCTCGAGGTGGACAAGGACGTCGACGAGCTCGTGCTTCTCAAGACACGTGAAGAGTTGGAGGAACTTTACGGCATTCCTGTCATTGTGAGTCTAGGCGAATCGCCGTCCTTGTCTGCTTGCTGACACTTTTTTTGTAGTATATCCCCGTCTTCATCACCTGTCTCCTTCGCATAGCCTCCGTTGTCCTTTCACTGGGCTTCACGCTTCTCCTTTCGGCCGCCTACCTCAGCGCCCCGATTTCCCTCTCCCCCTACCGCCCACACTCCCTCCTTGCATTCTTCGCGCCGCCTGTGCAGCTTGTGGCACATATCCCACTGTACGACAGCAACCGCGCGTTCTACATCACCTTCGCGCTTGTTTTCCTGCTGCACTTCTTCCTCTCCGTGTTGCATACACCTGTACTTCTTCCGCGCATCGGCGTGCACGTCGTCGCTTACCTTGGTTTCCTTGTTGGGTTGGGCACTGTATTCGCCGGTTTGGGGCTGTGGGACGCGTTGTCGTGATCGTCTCTCGCAGCTTCTACGTCACATTCTTATCCTGCGGTATATACACGGATATCATGTTGCTCTATGACTGCTTCATATCACTCTTGCAATAGCTACATACCTCCTGGCAGCTTGACGGTCCATACTGATGCTTTGTATTTTAGTTGCTCTGTTGTCGCGTATTCAATGCTATCTTTTCACTGGCATGTCTTGATGAATTCGCTCTCTCAAGCTATCAGGATTCCGCTATATAGGATGGAAACGAGAGTCTATTACAAAATATGTAGAATAACTGTACACGAAGTAAATGAAGGAGACGCAGTCCGATACCACACACCTATCACGCATCTATCACGCAGATGATCTGCACCAACATCCCAGCCCTCATTCCGCCGGGGGTCTCTCTGCTTGTGGTTCTTCTGCAGGAGGCTTAGGTGCCGACTGTTCTGGCTCTGGCTCTGGCGCCAGCGCCTGTCTCGCGAGCCTCAGCTCCTCCGCACGCAACGCCAGCGGCTCGTCATCGAGTCCGTCATTATCCACATCGTACTCGTCTTCCAGGAATGAATGCGCTGGCGGGCCATCGTCTATTGACAGACGGATGTTGCCCTCTCTTCGGCTCCATGTTTTCAGCCTGTTACGAGTCAGCATAAGATCGGGCCGTCAAAGGGAGAGTAAGAGAGCGCACTGGTGCGAGACGACTGTCCGAAGTGCATTTGCGCGCCGCCATAGGACGAAGAGCAGGCAGATGGTTGCGGTGGTGAACAGTAGTACGGATGGGAAATGGCCTAGCGGTTGCGGCTTGGGCGACTCGCGCGGCTCTGAACTTGGCAGCGACATCAGCAATAACCTCGCTATATTGGTCGCGACTCACCCCCTGTAGCTGGAGCCATCGAATTCGTGGTAGTTGGAGGATGAGGGTAGCTCTGGCGAGTGGTCTCGCTGACCAGCGTCGAGACAGGGTGGTTGCCGAAGTCACGCCGAGGCCTCGGCGCAATCGCCGCACGTGAGCAATTGATCGAATTCGGCAATGTCGCGCGCGGGCGCTTAGTCGTCGCCAGTTTCTTCGAGCACCTTCACGCACCTTCTGTCATTTTCCTTCATTGCTCTTAAACTCCCGTCTGTAGCCGTAGACTTCTCCCTTTCTTTTTGTATCCTTAGAATCCAAATTATTTCCAAGGCCACTTTCAACGTTTGCAACGCGAAGACTTGATTATCATTCACATCGACACTATGGAGAGTTTATTACGATGGGGAATCCAGAACACAGAACCGGTCGACCCGGCCAACCACACTGCGCCAGCTCCGCGCAAAGATTTGGATCCTGCTATCTTGGATGCGATTCTGGGGCGTCCGGATGCGGAGGTGATGAAGGAGGCGATGGGGAAGGCGATAGATACTGGCCTGACCGAGGAGCAGAGGATCACGGCTTTGGACGACATGGAGATGGTCCGTACGATTTCAATCTTGAAACTTGGATTTGTCTCTGACTCTCTTGTCGTGTAACAGCTGGTGGAGAGCATTGACAATGCCAACGGTTTGTTTCTATGACCCCGAATGTCTACCATGAGACTAATACTCATCCGCATCGTCATAGATCTAGAAAAACTCGGCATCTGGGAGCAGCTTCACACCTTGATCACCACAGACCCGTCCGAGAAAATCAAAACTCAGGCCCTGTGGGTGATTGGAACTGCGGTCCAGAATAATCCTGCGGCGCAGAGAGCTGTAAGTATTGCCTTCACATTCGAGTGGAGTGAACCTGGCTAACCGTGTTCTCCAATAAAGTACTTGGGCTCCGACCCTCTCCCAACCATTCTGTCATTCCTCAAGCCGTCCATCCGTTCGCCCCAGCTGCGATCGAAGGCTGTCTATACCCTCTCTGGTCTCCTTAAGCACAATGCTGCTGCCGTCAGCCAGCTGAACGATAATGGCGGTTGGGAAATATTCCGCGCCGCTCTCGAAGGTAATATCAACTTCGTGCTTTCATTTGGCCACCTTCTGACCAAATTTTGCAGATTCCGATATTGGCGTCCGCCGTAAAACCGCCTTCCTCCTCAACTCGCTCCTCATCCCTATCAGCGAAGCTGCACCCGCACAGAGACAAGCTGGAACGACGGCAACAGGAGCCACCCTTCACCCTTCTGACAGCCAAGCTACGCCATCGTTTGCGAACTCGCACCTGGCGATGGCGAGAGATCCTCTCTCTGCGAACACGGCTCCCGTGGCGCTCAAGGCGCTCAAGGACCACGAGCTCCTCAAGGCACTTGTGCGTGCACTGGTTACGCCGACGCCGCATGGTGCCAACGGGGACGAGGAGGGCGACGTGGACCTCGAGGAGCGGATTGCTGCGTGAGTAAAGTACCACCCTCTAGATCGTGATGTCCGACTAACAAATGGTGGATAGGTTATTACACACATACGTTGAGGCGCACAACGGTCAGTTCTCCCCAGAGGAGAAGAAAGAGCTCAATGAATTCTTCGCGGAGAAGCGGCGCAGCGCGGATGACGCTGAGGTCCTTGGTCTGAGCTCAGGGGAATTGCAAACGTTGTTGAAGGCCGTCCAGTAGAGGTTGGGCGTCGACGGGCCTTTCAATGATAGTAACGACTAGCACGTCAGCATCTGGTTCGAAGGACGTGGTACGCCAGGGTAGCAAGTCGGAGGAGTCAATGATTTTATCGAGGCACGCATCCCAATATTGCATCGCTACGTGCATTTGATCAAAGAAAGGCGATCCCAACCATGTGTAGGTGGGTGGTGCAGCGTCTAAAGTGGACTTTACAAGTGCACATCACGATTACCCAGGACTGCATGCAAATACTCCCTACCTCAATATTTATCGAGGCATTGACACCATCGCCAGTCAATATGGCTTTCTTTCTATAAGAGCGGCTGATCAAAATGACACTGGCTGACGATGACTTATTGCTATCTTGTCAAGTACGGCGTGCTTCATGTGTGACACCAGGTATTCTGTAAAATGCTTTTATACATGGAAACGACGCAAATTCACCGGCTCGGGCGGTATACTGGGCTGAAGGCTTTTCGCGAAGTCCGAAATTCGACCTCTACGTTGATGATTATTGAAGATCCAGCGGCATCGATAGTACAGACCTACAAGTTGCAGGAATAAACATCTACATTCGAAAGGAAATGAGGTAGGCCGGCCCGGAGTTACCGCCACCCGCCCAGCGATCGTGATATTCCCACTGGTTCAAACCATCCGCATCTTGTTGAGGACATTGCTTTACTCTCGCTCGTCATCTATACCAACACGGAAACACTGCATCTTACGCTTGCGGACACAAGGAGCCGACAAAGGAACCGCAACATCAGTGACTGTCGACGTGGCTGTAAGTCGACTCAGAGCGTTCTGCACTTTTGCGACATCGTCAAGTTTCGTCCCGCACTTCAACGATACCTTGCTAGGACAGCTTGTAGTGCTAGATCAACTCAACATGCGTAGAGTGCGCGAAGTAACCATGGACAACTCTGGTCAGATGAGGTAAGGACCTCCGAATCCTGTTTCTACGACACTGACGACGCATCATCTTGCTATTCAGTGCTCTGGAATATTGGAGGGCTGCAGAGCGCGTACGTCTCGCGAATATGACCGAAACTATTACCGTTCGTCAACGACAAGAGATCCTTCAAGCCCGCAGTGCAATGGACGCTGAGGTCGAAGCTGTCAATCTGACATTATCATCACTCCGATCTCGTTGCAATTTACTCTCATCCATCGGCCAGTTGCCTACAGAAGTACTGGTCCAGATCTTTGAAGTCCTCCGTCTTGCTGAGCCTCCAAAGCGTTTGTCGATTGGCCACTATCACCCTGCTTCACTACGCAGTTCCTATAGGATCATTGGATGGTTTAAAGTCACTCACGTATGCAGGGAATGGAGAAATACTGCTCTTGCATATCCAAGTCTTTGGTCGGAGATTCCTTTTACACTTGGCCCTGGGTGGAGAGACGAAGCACTTCGCCGTTCTCAAACGGTCCCAATTTCCATCAAATGGGGTGGATGTAATGCATCCATGACTCACAATAATGCCGAAAACGTACAGGATATTCTTGTACGGCACCTAAAGCATACCAAGGAACTCAGTCTTTCGGCCAACGCTCAAGACTGGCCGTCGCTCATTCCAGCATTGCGTGGCGATGCACCCATGCTGGAACAGGCCGCACTCATTTCTGAATCAAATAATGGCTGGCTACCAGGCCTGCCTCCTGCTCTTTTCGGCCAATGTGCACCATGCTTGCGCCGTCTTCATCTTCAGGGATGGATTGTCTCATGGTCATCCCAAATTATGAACTTCAATCTCACTCACCTGACAGTTGAACTGTATTTCGGCAGCCCCCGCGACTTTGCAGGCAGCTTCACAGATTTTTTGCATTTAATTGCAAGGTTCCAGGGGTTGGAATCGCTTGTGCTATTGCACAGCATGCCTGTCGTCTTCTACACCGGAACGCTTCAAGAATCATATTGCCCAACCGTTACAATCCATCTCCCAAGACTACGAGAACTTGTCATCAGCGACGACATACTCTCTTGTGCCGCTTTCCTCAAATGCGTGACCGTACCGTCGACTACGACACATCGGATCCACTGCTATCTCATCGGCAAACCTATCGAACATATCATCCCATGGGTGAACTCGAAGATCGCCTCCGTGTCTTCGCCTATCCGAAAGCTCGCAATCGTTGACATGAGACCAGCAGGGATTCATGTCAAACTATGGGATGAAAGCCTTTACAACAAAGACCATGGCTATTTTTCGGGTCGTGAAACCTCACCAGTTCTTGATCTTTCCATTACTGGGTCAACTTGGGACCACTCCACTCGCACACTCATACAATCTGTGTGCGACAAATTGCCACTCGGGAGCCTAAAGGTGCTGTCTATTATCGATAAAGATGAATCCTGGTCTGCGCAGGACTGGTTGGACACCTTTCGCGGCCTCGACAAGGTCTCTGAAGTGGAGATCGGTCTTGCGTGTGCGGCGTCATTTTGCGAGGCCCTCTGCAAGCCGGATACACCCCATCTGGACGGAGCCAGTTCAGGAGCTCAACCCGCCAATCCTCTCTTCCCATCTCTTAAATCCCTCATCATGACGAATGTAACCTTCAGCCAAACATTGCTTAGGTTCATAAGAGATCGAACCACCCTGGGGCCATTCGAGCGACTAAAGATCAAGAAGAGCGACGTTGACGACGGGATGATAGAGAATCTGGTGAAGGTCATCCCAATAGTTGAATGGGACGAAATACGAAGTGCATTTGATAGCAGCGGGTCCGACAACGACTCGGGACTGATGTGACTAGACCCTGTATGTCGCTCTCGCCAGGCAGTCGGCATAGGCTAAATAACACGTTTGCCATCCAGACTCGGAAGCGTATGCCTCAGTTGCATTGTGGATCCACAATGGAGCTTGCTCGCGACTAAGCTAATCCCTGTCAATAGTGAATGGTATTAGTATAACTTGATTCACAAATGAAATCGCGCAACTGCAGTCTAGCTAGCAGACATGCGGCAGGTCACCCAGGGGCGTCTGATGGTTCACGTTGTGATGATTCTATATTGCTCGCTCCTTGTGCCACGAAAAGAAGTAAAGCTCACTACAACCAACATGGGGTGGTCACCTTAGTCAAGCTGGGCTTCCTCCGACGCCCGTCGTTTCTTCAGAAGTTCCAAGTACTCCTGTTTTTTCTTGCTCGAGCCGTCGAATTGTCTCCGCCACTACCAAGTAAGTCATTTCAGCGCTCATAACTTGGGGAGAATATAGGGAGCACAGACAACCTTGGATCATCTCAAGCTGCTCTTTACGATTGGTGGGCCGCATATCCTCGGGCCAATGCGCAAACTCGTTTCTGGTGCTATTGCGCAGGGGCTCCTCCCCGTTAGGACAGCGGCGAATGCGGGCGCGTGGGGCGCCACCTGGAGAGCCTGCTCAGTGGCACTTCCTATACTGCCCTTCCACAGTACTGGTTTGGCCAGCGACGTTGACCGATTTCTGGGGTCTTGCTGAAGGTCCTTCGACTGGATTGGGCGGGGATGCGGCTGGGTCGGCCATGCGGAAAGATAGTGTTTGTCAGGCAAGGTCTTCTGGGAAATGGTATGACGTTGCGAATAGAAGCCGAGTGGGGGCGTTGAAATGGATGCTCCTACAGGCTCTACAGCAGTCCGAAGTCAATGTTTATCATAGATGTCGTGCCATGCAAGTATTGGACATACCTTGGGAGCAGAACTCGCAATGTTGGCGCGAGAAAGGACGGAAAGGGGTTAGACCTTGCAGGGATTTCTTGTTGCTCTTTGGGAGCATGATCCGAGTGCTCACCTTATTTATGCCTGGGACATTGGGCTACGAAAGGCAGTTGTTGTGCGACTACGTCGCTGTCGTGGAGACTACGGACAAAACATTGGAAAGGGACAGCAAGTTTGGACCCGACGGTGCTGCACTCGTACACGTGCGACGTTTCCCCTTGCTAGAAGAACCTGGGGGATGTTTCACATACCCGCCTGCGGCCTCAGCGCTCAGCGGTCCAGCAGTCGGAACGCCTATCTAT
The DNA here is from genome assembly GCA_002286715.1 of Dentipellis sp. KUC8613. Taxonomy (NCBI): domain Eukaryota; kingdom Fungi; phylum Basidiomycota; class Agaricomycetes; order Russulales; family Hericiaceae; genus Dentipellis; species Dentipellis sp. KUC8613. The sequence continues at coordinate 104,926 of NSJX01000025.1, read as the reverse complement.
GATGATGGAACGACAGAAAGGGCAAGGTGCTTTACTATACCCTGCTATTGTAGAGACGGACATCGAAATTAGATGTCCAACAATGCGAGGATACTGTTTTTGCGGCCCGGGGCTCGTTAGGACATTCATTGAGCTCGAGCAATATGGTCCGAGTCCATATGCGTATGTCCAAGGAACCCGAGGACACAGCCAATCGATATCTTCTCCATCATCTAGCGATACGATCTCTGCAGTACAGGCGCGGTTTCTGTGTAGAGCATAGGCTTGCGCTTTGTGTCAAGAAAGCGATGGGTGCGGCAGCGGCGAGGATGTAGCAAAAGCCCTAGCAAGCGGCGAGCTGTGCAGTTCAATCGGAGATTGCCGGAGTCAATTGTTGGCAACAGCAACTCTTGTTTGCCTCCGTCGTCTCTCTGATCATATCGCATTTGGGATAACCAGTAACTCAGTTCCATCCATGGGCATCGACGAGGAAGGGTGCGTATATATTGTCTATTGCATTATACCCACGCGATTTCTGAAGTGGATGCACCATAGATTCTGTCTCGGGCGCAGGCCTGCTGTCATTACTTCATGTATGTACGCATATGCGATTAGATCCGCAACGTATGGCTCTGCGCAACGTGTTGGCCTCTTTCATGCAACACGCGAATCATGCAAACTCGGACAATGACTCGAATGCGAGACCGCAGCAGCCAGGTATTGTATATACCGCCGATTCCCTAGTACAGTGCCTCAATGCCATGTCCTTGAGGATCCGAAGGGGCCGCATACGCAAGCTGTGGCCGCCCGTCTTAAAGCCCGAGCACGTCGAGTCGTGTGTCCTGCTTGCGCTTTCGCTTCCATTATGGTCGTGCCCCAGTATTGTCCTGTCGACCTGCTGCGCGATGTGCCTGATGGTGCTTTGGCCTCGGTTGGTGGCATTGTTAATCGTGTTCTGCAGATCCCTTATATTGTGGCCCAGACTCTTCTCACAACGACCACAACTACCCTCAGCACCCCCACCACTATCGAACAGGTGAAATTCGAACGCGTTATGAAGTCTGTCTCACTCCGTGCGCAAAAGGGCGACAGCTTACCCTCTCCCAGGTTCCTCGTCGAGAATCAGGCCATATCTGAAGGCAAGCAAGTATCGAACGACGTCATCCGTTCAGAAATGTCCGCAACCCAGTTCGACACTATCCCAATGACGCCCAATAGCTCCTGGGTGCTCGAGCTCATGCACGACTGCCAGGACGCATATCCGCAGGGAGTCGACAGCCCTGCGTCGGGATACACTCCAATTTCGTATCTGATCTGTAGAGCAGGAGTTGACCACAGGCTCGAGACGCGCAGCGTTGGTTTGCCGTCGTCCGATGCGGTACTTCGGTGATTATTCAGACTCCAGCTTCGCCGTCGTGCTCTTCAATACTAACAGGTCCTGTGGGCGTGGATGTCCCAGATTCGTCGAACGCTCTATCACAAGCCCATTTCCGCCTCACAAACCCGCTCTTCCCCAAACCCTGTACATCCGCGGCTTCGGCCCACACGACTATTCCGCCGTCAGCGACTTCCTCACCCAACTCCCGCCGCCCTTCCACTTCCACTTCCAGTCCTACTCGCAGTCGCACGACTCCACCACCTCCGGGTCCGCAGACGAGTTCAGCGACAGCACAAGCACAGCCTCACTGCTTGACCTCGCCGAGCGCCTCAAGGACGACGCCACCGCGGCGTTCGAGCGCGCGGACCGCCCCGCGGCCGTCGCGGCCTACACCGGCGCGATCCGCTGCGTCCAGGACGCGATGGAACTTGCAGAGGACAATGGCAGCGACGACGACGACGTGCGCCGCATCCTTGCGATTCTGTATGCGAGCCGTGGGACGGTGTTCCTCGCGCCCGGCGAGGGCCAGGACCTTGTGCATGCACGGGACGACGGCGAGCTCGTGGAGGCGGTGGATCCGGGATATGCCCAAGGGTGAGTGCTGTGCTTTCTATATGCGAGAACAGGTTGCTCACTGTGCTATGTATGTCTGTCTATGCAGGTATCATCTCCAGGCGCGTGCACTGCGGCTCATGGGCGAGATCACGGCCGCACGGCGGACGGTGGAGCGCGGCTTGCGGTATCCGGGCGTGTACATCGCGGATCCGACGCTCGAGGATGCCTTGCTTGCGCTGCAGTACGATGAACAGAGGCTCGCTGCCGAGACATCATCAAGCAGTGGTAGCAGCTACCACTAAGTCGTGCAGTCGCCTTTTCAAGCACCTGTAGCCATAGCATATACCCATTACTTATGCCGCGAATTTGACACCAGGGACTCTGATTCCGAATGGGACTGGGCATTGGGCTTCGTTCGTTCTTCTCTTTACATTACAGATACCCAGTCACCATTATTTTTCTTGCAATACTCATCATGGATCGTGACTCAAACTCGACTGCACACATTTTCTGATTCTGCACCGTTCCCACTCGCTGATGATCATATGGTTGCTCGATCGAGAACATGCGATAATGTTACAATGTATGCGGACGCAACGTGCTCGAATAACATAGCGAAAGACGCGGAGATGAAAAGAGGCGAAAGGAATGAGAGGGAACCGCAACAACCGCAACGAAGACCCAGGTATGAGGAATGACAAAGGCAAAGGAGAGACGGGGAGATAGAGCAGCGACCGTAGCAGCAGCGGCCAAGAACAAGCGACGAATAGACAAGTTCTGCCGCGTATGTATGTACACCCCACACCGACGACAGGGAACAGTAAGCCCCACCCTACCCAATCCACGCACTCTCGAGCCCCGCCTTGCTCACACGCCGCATCGGCTGCAGCGTCGTCGCGTCGACCGGCGCGCGGCGCACATGGCGATAGCGGCCCTCGGCGTCGCGAATCTCCATCTCCTGCCCGACGTCGCCCACGTCCGGGCCGCCGCGAAACACCGCGTCGGAGCTGATCGAGAACGCGGGCGGGAGGCTCTCGCGCATGTGGCCCGTGCGGCGCGCGCCGACGACCGCGGCGGCGTAGTTGCCCTGGCGGCCGCCGCCCGCGGCGTGCGGGAGCTCGTGCTCGCCGTCGTCGCCGTCGTGCCCCGCGCCGCCCGCGCTCGTCGGCTGCTTGACGACGCCGATCGACTTGCCGCCGAGCTCCTGCTCCTCGAAGTTCATGAGCTCCGAGACGAAGCCGATGTTCGGCGAGATGCCCTTGCGCCGCTCGAGCACGAAGCCGTACGCGCGCGAGAGCGTCCAGTGGTTCGCGTGGATCAGGTACGCCATGACGGCCGTCACCGAGCGCGACTTGCCCGCCTTGCAGTGCACGTACGTCGCGGCGGAGTGCAGGCTTGCGTCGTCTGCGGGGTGGGTCAGCGCCGGGAACATGGACACGGTGGCCGGCAGACGCCCGCGGTGCACGTACCTAGAATCTCGCACACTTCGCGCACACCCCGTGCGATGTTCTCCTCTTCGACGGTATCGCGCATGGGGATGCGGATGTAGCGGTCGAACCGCTCGCGAAGCCGCAGCCCGTGATCGTCGTCGCACTCCGCGGCGATATTCAGGATTCGTTTCACGCCGAGGCGCTCCAGCTCCTGGACGTGCTCCTCGGTAGTAAGCTCAGGCCCGAGGAAGAGGAAGTTCGGGAGGATCGTCGACACGCTGAACTCGGGGAACGGCTCTTCCGTCGTTGGCGGCTGGTCATCGGGACGCGCAGTATGTGGTGTACGTGGTAGCGGCATCGGAGTGGTGGGTGTGCGCGGTGAACTCATTGGGCCACGCGATGGCGATGGCGGGAGCAGCCATTCTGAAGGAGCAGAACTCGATGTCGGCGAGAAAGACGGGCGCATTGCAGAACCCGGCGGGGTGTGATTTGAATGCACGAGCGTCAGATGTGATGGCGAGTGCGCGCGGGGCGACGACGGCCAAACGCCGTTCATGGGCGGGGCAGCAAGCGTCGCGGACTTCATAGGCATCGGCACCGTGCGCACCTGCAGCTTGGGCAGGCCGTTTGACAGGTTGAGGCGCTCCGCGGATTTGGTATCTAGGCGCCGAAGTGCGGAGAGACTGGGACGTCTTGGGGGCGGGGGACGCGGGAAGACGGATTGTGATGAAGGGGGCGGGGAGGGCGTAGCATCTGTGATATTCCATGATGAGATGGCCGAGGGCATCATGGGGAGCGGAGATATCCCTGCGCTATGCTCGAGCTCAGGCAAAGCTTTTGACTTTGAGGCAGAAACAGTGTCGAGCTGGAAGAGCCCGATGCCCTTCTTAGGCGGCATCGACAGCTTCACGGCAGGCGGTGGGGGTAGATCCTGCATTACCTGGGCATTGTGGTTACGGATGTTATGTTCCTCGTGTTCCTGCTCGCCAGACACGACGTAGGCCCGCAGGTCAGGGTCCATGCGCGCGCCAATAACGCCGCCTTCCAGGTAGTCCGCGAAGCCGCGCGTGAGGAGCGGCGCGACGACGGGGAGGAGCGCCCAAGCGGTCGCCTGGACGTTATGGCGCTCCTTTTCGTTCATCTCCTCGTCAAAGACGATCACGTTGCCGTCCCAGCCGCCGCCGGGACGCATGAGCTCGTCCCACGCGTCCTTGCTCTGCTCGGTGGTGATAAATTGGCGCAGGCCGTCGATGCTCTGGAAGCCGTTGCCCGGCTTCCGCGACCGCTTCAGGATCAGGGTAGGGATGGCGAGATTGATGCTGTATTTGATACGCGAGGCGAGATAGAGACCGACAGGGCGGGTGTCGAGGAGCAGCGGGCGCGGCGCATCTGGCGCGAGGGCGAGCTGGGTCGCGAGCTCGACGGGGTGGAGGGCGCGGGCGGGGCTGGGGGAGTCTATTGGCGGGGGATCGACGGAGCCATTGCCGATGTAGTGCGCGCTGAGAGGCGGGGACCGAGCTTCTGATATGGGGGTATAATAGATGCTCGGGGAGGCGATACTCGAGCTGGGACTCGAGGAGCGTGCTTGGCTGTAGTCGGACCAGGCGGTGGACGACGCGGACGAGAGCGGGCGGACGGGGGAGTGCGGCGGGGTGGGTGAGTGGCGGATGGGGCGCAGGCGGAGGTTCTTCTGGACGCTGAGGCGCAGCTGCTCGAGGACGGCGAGGTCCTTGGAGAGGTCGTCGGCGCTGGAGACGTAGTCGGCGTCCTGGGTGGGAGAGAGGGGTGTCGCGTAGACGGGGGATATGGGAGAGGCAGGGGGGAAGCGGTTTGGGGCGGGGTCGTCGACGGGGGTCTCGAGCTCGAGGATGGTGTTGGACGGGCGGCGGGGGCTTGTGGCGAGGGAGAGAGTGGGCGGGCGAGCCCTTTTCCCCTGCGCGGCGAGGGTGCGCGAGGAGGAGACGGCGGAGACGTTCATGCGAGGCGGGGTCATCGTCGCAGCCTCTGTCTCGTCCACCGCCAATACCCCCGCTGACTCAGCTCCTTCTCTTTCCAGCATCCCCCGCCCTATCCAATTATTCGCTAGATCCTCTCTCCACCAACCACGTTATTGCATCGCCCCGGCTATACTCGTTACAGCACCCGAGATCCCGCAAGATTTGTCCAAAGCATTTTTTTGAGCATAAACAGAGCAGTTGGTATGTACAGCAGAGCAGATCCGGGGAATTACAGGCCGTGAGATGGGTGTATGGATGGATGGTAGATGTGTCCGTGGTCATCAGTGCAGCAGGTATCGTGAGGTAGTACGCCGACGACCTCAGCAATGTCAGTAAGTGGAAACAAACGTGATATGTTACAGGCGCCCCGGCGTCCCAGGCGGCGGTGGCTATGGCAGCTCTATGCCTGCCCCGTCGCGCCCGCCGACCCGAGGGCAAGTTGCAAGACTAAAACATACAAGCGAAACAAAACCTGATAGAAGGGAAACAAAGAATACACCGACTGCAGCGACACGCTCACAGCGTACCCGCCCCGGTGCCGCACAGTGGGCGTCAGATTCGTGGCGGTCGTTTCGGTGGTCGTCGCGGGTGGCGTGGGCGTCGTCGTGTGCGTCGTGGCGTCTGCCTCGCCCGCCTCCGGGTTCGCGTCGTTCAGTCAACTCGAGGACTCAGCGACCTGCACCCAAAGTGTACTTGACTCGCCGTCGGCGGTCAGGGGCGTCGCGGTCCCCGGCGACGAGCTGCTCTCGGACTCGCTGGCTTCGTCCGGCTTGTTATCGGACTCGGACTCTGATGGAGCAGGCTCAGGCTCAGATGCCGGCGTGGGCGCGACGTTTTCGTCATTTACGGTCTCGGGCTCGAGCGTGGTCGTGGCAGACTCTGTTGGTGCGGGCTCGGCAGCCTTTGCTGCCTCCGCCGCTTTATCTTTCTTTTCTTGCTCTGCCTTTTCCTTCTCCTGTCGCAGTCCGTCAGCGGGAGAACAAATGCATCACGAAACACAGTGCAACACACCTCCTTCTCCTTTTCCTTCTGCTTTGCCTCCTTCTCCTTCTTCATCTTCTCCTTCAGCTCTCTCTCACTGACTACCCATGCCGCAGCCTCCGAGGCCGCCGTCTCAGGTCTCGACTTGTTCTTGAGCAGATCTAATGGGCGAAAGCGGTATCAGCATCTCTACGCAGCGCAGCACGCACCAACCCGAGGAACCAAAACGCCACGCGTCCGCCGTAGAAAACAATCATCGCCAGCCACGCAGCAAACAGAAAAAAAGGAACACTCACAGCCCTGCAGCGCCGCGACGCTGAACTCCTGGTCCGGGATCGCGTCCGCAAACTGCTTCGCCAGCTCCCCGAGGCGCGCCGCGCTCAGCGGCGGCGCCGAGTGCGCGCACGCCGCGATGTGCTCCTCGACCGCGGGCGGCATGTACGCCTCGTTCTTCGCGCCGAACGCGGGCTTGCCCCCGTCCGTCGCCGCGCTGATGCTGCGGCTGCGCCGGCTCGCGGACCCGGGCGACGACACGGAGGACGTCGACGGCGTCGGCGACGCCGCGCCCGACACGGACGACAGCCCGGAGAACGCGTCGGAGAAGAGCGTGGAGAGCGTGCTCGACGCGGGCGAGGGCGGGTTCGGCAGGTTGAGCGCCTCGAGCTCGGCCGTGTCCAGGATGGGCGGCTCTTTCTCGCCCGCGGGCGAGGCGTCGGCGTCGGCGGACGGGAAGAAGTTGCGGAACAGCGCCTCGGCCTGCCACTTGGACGCGTTCTTGAACTCGATCCACACGTCCATGCGCCCGGGCCGGCAGAGTGCAGGGTCGAGGAGCTCGAGATGGTTAGTCGTGCTGCATCATTCATAAGTTGGCATGTCATGGAACGCGTGTATGATGAACTTACGCGAACAGAATGCGACCCTCGGCGGCGGCGACACCGTCGAGGGCATTCAGCAAACCGCTCAGACTGAGCGTGTTCACGTCGGACAGGTGCTCCTTGTTCACGCGCCTTCTGCGACTATGTGACGTCGAGATCGTGTCCGTGGCAGTGTCTTCTGTGTCTGACGTCTTATTCTCCGCGGTCGCCTTCTTGTCCTTCTCCTTGTCACGGGACAAGGAGCGCGTGAACGCCGCATCGAGATCCTCGAGCAGGACGATACAGCGCGACGGCACGCGGCCCATGAGCGTGGTCAGTGTGCTGTCGTTGATCCATGATGATGAGAGGGAGACGACGTAGATGTCGAGCACGAGTTCGCCGGCAATGGCGTGGATCAGGGAGGACTTGCCGGACCCTGGGACGCCGTAGAGCAGGTAGCCACGTCGGAACGGGATACCGCGGTCCGCATACCACTGTGCAAGCGCGGTTAGCTCGATGGGGTAGGCAGAGGACGCCCACATACCTTTTCGGACTTGAGAAAGTCCTTGGTATCAGCAAGAAGCATCTCTTTGACACCGGGGTTGAGAACAATAGAGGACATCGGGCGTTTGTGGCGCGAGTCTGTCCATCTCCAGCTGCCGTACGAGTCTGCGAAATAGATCTGGATGCGGTGCACGGCCTCCGCCTCATACTCCTTCTTGGCCTGGAGGACGAGCTGCTTGAGGATGGAGTTGTTGCGCGCGACGACGCTGGATAGTAGGATGAGTCAGCAGAATGACCAAGTGACTGTGGCGGTACATGCCTGATAGAGAGCACCTCGTATCCGTTCGACTTGCGGCCCCGCTTCACGCGCAGCCAGTGTCCCCGGTAGAAGATTGTGTGTGTCGTGTCGAACGTTGGCTGGAACACGACGCGAGTGCGAGTCTTGCCTGGCGCGCCGTCGTCGTCGCCCTCTCCTCCGTCATCCTCCCCGAACGACAAGTCACCTTCACGGTACCCGTAGTTCCCCATGGTGCTGGTGTTCGTCGTGGTCTCGAACTCGCGCGAGCGCTGCCACTCGGGGCGGCGCGAGAGCCACAGCATCAGCCATTCGTACGGGTAGTCCTCTTCGGAGAAGTGCGCTGTCAGGAAGAACGCTGGGGCGGTGTCAGCACGGGTACGTCGGTGAAGGACGTGTGGCGAGTACTCACAATTTACGAAGGACGACCTGGGCCACGCAAGGAGAGCGGCGTCAGTCAAGAGAAGGCGCGGGCGCGTGGGAGCGGGTACGTACCATGCGGAGCTGGACACGCGCCTAGCGGTCTCGACGGTGCCGCCCAGGACGACGAGCTTCATGCCATCGACTACTGAGTTGCTGGCGACGCTGCCCACCAGAGGTTGGACGAGAGACTTGAGGGCCTCCATGGAAGACGAAAAATATATTATTGGGCCAAGACGGAAATTGTGGCGTGGTGGGTTCGAAACAGCGACGAAGGGGGAAGGTCAAGACGAGCACGGTGGGCGTGTTGGACTTATAACAGCAAGGCTATGCGCGGTATTCGAAAGTGCTGCGGATGCGCGCTCGAGTCGAGCTGACTCGTCCTACTCAAGAGTACAAGAACGCTGCCGAGACTCGTCCGCGAGGCAGAGAGTTGGAGAGAACAGAGAGAAGGACGCGTCAGCAAGACGCCCTTTAATCTCACAGCGCTTGCAACCCTAACCCGGTACCTCCCGGGCGCTATTTCCCTAGTATCCCACACTCCTCTGGCAAAGGCGCGAAACAGCGCATATAGAGTTACATGGCATGACTGAAACGAAGATAAGAAAAATAGTGCTCCCTGCTCCACAAACTACAACGCATCCTCCCCTCGATGAGCTCCAAACGCGGCACTACCACCCACCAACGTAGAGGCCCTCTACCGCCACATTGGCCTGCCATATCCCAAGTCTCCGGACCAGTCTTAGCATAGCCGGAGCGGGCAGCACTAGCACCACCGACAGCGGAACCAGCACGATCAGGAGCAACGATAGCAGGATCGTGATGCTCGGCTTGATTACGAGGAAGTAGAATAGTGCGTGGTATGACGTGGAGTCCGTAAACTGTGGAGGGCGTGTCACACACGTGTCCAGAAATCCTGAGCGGCGGAACGCACCATAGAATATGAGTTGCGGTAAAAGGATCTCTCGTACCGGGTGCCGACCCCGGCCTCAATCTCTACGGAAGTAGATGGGCGGATGCGCGAGAAGATCGGGGGAAGAGGGTAGACCAGGTCGTAGGCGAGAGGTCCGTGGAATTTGCTCTGCAGCAAAACCTGAATCGATAGCGATAGCACGCGTCAGAGCCCCGAGCTGGGTGAGCGGTCGGGAGACGTACCTCTCCACGCGAGAGAACCCGCGCGCCCAAAAGGTCGAAGAAGCAAAGCACCGCGCCAAGCGGCAGGGCGACAAGCAGCGTAGTGCCGAGCTAGGAGCAGATTTAGCGCAATGGCACCACGCGATTCCCGCCGGGAAGACACCAGCATAGCGACTCACCACTGTGAACACGAAGAGAAATATGAACGCCACGAGCGCGTACGGGAAGTTGAGCACGAGCAAATGGAACAATGCTGTCCAATATGCCCCGCGCCCGAGCGGCCGCCAGTACCTTTTCCACCGCACCCTCCACCCGGTCCTCCGCACGCGCCTTCGCGAGATGTCCACCCCAGATCCCAGCCGCTCAGCCCCGTCGCCGTCTTGCAGTCTCCCAGCCTCCACTTCGCCCTCCACCTCCCGCCCTCCGTCCGCATGCTCGTCCTCGGCCTCCCCGTCATAGTCCAAGTCCGAGTCCTCCATGCGGAGCGCGGAGATGACGGTCTGCGCCAAACTCGGCGACACGCTTGCCCCGCTGAAAACGGTGCTCGACTGCGACACAGTGCGCGGCCGCACGCCGCCCACGCGGAGAAACTGCCGATTTGAGGGCCGCGGGGACGTATTTACGCCTAAAAGAGGAGTGGTCTCTACCGCCTGCAGAGGATCGTCGGCGCTCGCATCGGGGAATGTATAAGCTGCAGAACGTATCTGCCCTCGTGCTGGCACGCCTTCGGGATCAGACTCGGTGCTAGCGCTTGCCTGCTGTGTGTGCGTGGTCCCAACTCCGGAGACTGTGCCAGAGCGTCGTGAGCGTCGGCCTGTGCGAGAGCGGCGCTCGCGTGACGGGTATGGTGGGGGAGGGTCGTGCAGAGGCAAGATGGTCGTTATCGACGGTGGTGGTGTTGATGGAGGTTGCAGAGGGTCAGGGGACATGTCGCATGCGCTAACTAGACGTAGGTCTTTGTAGTGAGGAAACAAATGGTGATTAGTGAGAGTTAAGAAACAGGACGAAGGGAAAGGAGGGCGATGGCAGGGTATATCAGTCAACAGAGCGTGTGGAGAGAAGGGAAGAAGCCTGTTTGGGAAGCCGCTCTGCAGTCCCGATTCAGCAGCTGCGATCGCCCTTAACCTTATCAGATTAGATATACCCCTCCTGCTATTGAACAGTTGCTGAATAACCCCGCATCGTCTTCACACCAATCCACCGTGTCAACATCCATGTCTCATAGAATTTTGAATGGTTCGTTGCTCGCTCCCTTTCAATAGGTGAGTGCGAATACAAAATAATTCATCTCGATCCGTCGGACCGGTTACGGAGCTTTTCAATCCCCATGATCGTGTAGATGGCGCGTCACTCCCGCTAGAAGTGTTCAAGAAGACCTCAGACCCTACACCGGGGCAGCGAGAGGATGCACGAGTACATACATGCTCCAGCCCTCCGCCCGGCATGGTGCCATGATTTTCTCAGAAGGTGCTAACGAGGAGCTAAGTATTTCACCTGTGCCTTCTACCTGGTATTAATTATTAATGATCCCGTGAAGCTTCGCCCTCTGCAGATCCACAGAAATCGACTATAAACGTTTGAACGGGCTATCCACCACTTCGTTTTGGTTTCCCCCTATGTGTTTGTTGCTAATGGTTGACCATTGTTTCGTCTAGCGTCTACCTGTTCGTGAGCACGCTACTAGCTTCTAATCTCTTGCCTTTGATCTGCAGGGTATCCAGTAGACGAGCTGGAACTCCACGTGGGAACTATTGGCAGCGCCCAATTCAATGCGTATACGACTGGTGACCCCGGAGCTAGTGGATGGAGGTGGGATGGAGCTCACGTATGCTTGATTAATGTCCTGAACCTTGGCCCATAGCTTCCAATGGAACCAGCACGGGTTGAGACATGCTGCTCGTTCGCCGTGGCAAGCCATTCGCGTAAGTCTACTCTTTCATCTTATCTCGTCTCACCTGTTAGGGACTTCTATGATCCCACCCTGCGGTATCATTGATCTCTGGAAGAAATGTCGCCTGTGCCTCTCTAAGGTCGAGTACCACTTATACATCGTCACCTGTTACGGCTCACCATTGTCATATCTCATCGCGTTCCGTGAAGAATCGTGATTGTTTGGACCAGGCGCAAGTTAATCAGGAAGCTAGTAGGTTTGAAGTGTAGCTGTCGGCGTGAATAAAGCGCTAGCGGCCTTGTGACTTGTCATGGTTACGCTCTTGAATACTATTTCGGTCGTAACGATTCGCCTCGTGTCTGAAACACCTTCCGGCAGGTACAGCTCGAGTTCTTCAGTCGAGGCACGTCAGGTGTTTGAGAGTGCTCGTTGAGATAAGATGAAGTGACCTTTCGGCAATCTCCGATACCGACTCCAAAAAACCAAATTGCAGACGTTTATCGGAGCGGCCCACTGCGAGCAACCGCACAAGCTCTCTCTCGCCATGGACTCAACGGAACCCACCACACACCACAAGAAAACCCTCCACAGCAAGCGTTCGTTCGGAAAACATCCTCACAAGATGGATTCGCCTGCCTACGATGCGTCAGTCATCCCATATTGCTACCGGGAAACAACCTTACATCTTAACGCTGCAGGTCTGAGGAAGACAATGACCCGTTGACCGACGACGGTTCATCAGCGCTCTCCATACCCGCGCCTTCGCGCCCATCTACCAACTCCAGCCAGCCGCGGCCACCAGGCAGTCTTCCGCTGGCCGCGGGTGCCGCACAATCTGGCAGCAAGTCGCGCCCGAGGCATCACTTGGCATCGCAGGCGGTTTTATCAGATGACGACGGCGTAGACTCGCCAACGTACGATGGCGATATCGAAAGCAGCACCACCGCAGGGCCGGACCGCGACAGCTCGAAGGCCTCAGCCAGCAGCGCGTCGCACGTGCATTCCTCGTCGACTTCTACCCTTACATCTCCGGCATCAGTGCTGCACAATCTTCCTGAACCCTCTGCCCCCGTATCTGTTGTCACCGCCCTCGCCCCATCCTCATCCTCGTCAGACGTCGAGCCCGTCACCGTCACCGTGTCCGCCCCGCCATCTGCAGCACTGGCAGCATTCGAGCCGCAACCGGTCGCCGCGTCGGCCGAGGCGTTCAATCCTGCCGCGCTTACTCCCGATGACATCCAGGCGTTTGTTCGGGAAGCCATCGATGGCCAGCAGCACCGAAAATACAAAATTAACGAGCCGCCGAAGGGAAGGCCCATACGCGTCTATGCTGATGGTGAGCACCGGTCCTCCATTCCTCGCATCGTTCATGCTTCAATGTTGTCCTGTTCCAGGTGTCTATGACTTGTTTCATTTTGGGTAACGCGTTTCTCTTGTCGGTGACGTGTGGTATGCTGACGTTGAAGAGCAAATTGACAGCCATGCCTTGCAATTACGTCAAGCAAAGCTCTCCTTCCCGGAGGTCTATCTCATGGTAGGTGTCAACTCGGATAAGCAAGTCAAGGAACACAAATTCAGCTGTATCATGAATCATGCTGAGCGGTAAGCACGCGCGACGTTTGGCAGAAATATTCCGCTGAACGCGGGTGTCATCTAGCTGCGAAGCCGTCCGACATTGCCGCTGGGTCGACGAGGTTATTGCCGAGGCCCCATGGGTGATCGACGCCGACTTTGTGGAGAAATATCAAATTGACTATGTCGCGCATGACGAGGACCCGTATGTCAGCGCCGGGCATGACGACGTTTACTCGTTCGTGAAGCATCAAGGTATGTTTGTACTTGTCAACACTAGTGTGCTCCTTGGCAGGGGCGCCAGAAACATACAAAGATGTACTTACACCTCGATGCTAGGAAAATTCTTCCCAACACGACGGACTCCTGGGGTCTCGACTTCCGAGCTGCTCGAGCGTATCGTGAAGGGCTACCGCAAACGAGACTTCGACAAGAAACTTGCGAACATGGGGCACGCGGAGCTCATGGCAGAGGGCTCCGACTACGAAGACAAGGGTTCTGGTCGGTGATGCTGGAATGGATTGCCAAGGAATGGCAAGGATCGTCGCAAATCAGACTGGGTACATACGTGATACTGTACGCTCCGACCTGTTCTATTAATTCTCGACGTCCGTTTTCCAATGATACACATTCAAACAGTAAATACACATTTTTATGGCCCTGTTCGAAGGAAACATGGCTGCTAGGCACGTTTGTCTGAGGATGGTGACGCCATGCCTGCTGGTTGAACAAATTGCGGCTCTTGCCGACACGGCTTTTAGGCCGATTTCACCGCCGGTGCGTCATCGATTGGTTGCACTACCAGTTGCATGTTGAAGTTCTAAACTTGTAAGTTCTGGAGCATTTTCGGCTACCTGGAGCGCTTGCATGCGGGGGCCATCTCTGGAGAAACTTGTTTAGATGAGGAAAAGTAGCCTTCAAATACGCGAACCTCCTTACTCTCGGGCCCAACGCCGCAAAATCAAACTGACCTGTATGGGTTTTCATACAATGCTATCCAGTTGATTGCATACATATGCAACGCGCAGCTAATGCATAAATCTTGTCCCTGACATGCTGTAGATGGAGGCACTCACAGGCTCATGAGAATCGCAAACTTGTCGACTTCGTCGCATGGGAACACTTATACATCATCCCGACACTGCAGAATCTGAATCATTATATAGGTGGAGCGAAGCACATGTTTGACGGCAAATTCGATGCGAACGGTAGCATTCGCTCAGCTGCCGTTTCCTCAAGGTACTTCGACGGGGTAAGGCACTACGTCAGATCAGCATTCACCGGAACGGGCAGAAGAAACGAACAACCTCTCCTTCATCCGATGTTATTCCCGGCTCTGCCCTGGTCCCACGGAGAAACTCCCGTCAACGCCTCACAGCTGTATCAGAGAGGGGTGCACGTGAACTCGGTCCCGTCGACTTCTCGGATGTTCAACGGAAGGCAATTGGCCGGGAGAATCTGCGCGACGCCGACACCTTCAATACGGCAGATCTTCGCGTCATTTTTGCGCTGCTGCGAACATAGAACACTCTACTTCTCTGTATCCTCTGTGCATGTGCCTCAGAAGCGTGTACGTTAGTGTGGGGCACGAGATGCGCACCGACGGATGCTCTGGAGAATCCACGGCCCCGACGTTGCGTGCCGTATGCCCTGTGCGGGGCGGCAAACCGGACCTGGAGTCTCGGTGGATAGGTGTCCAGTATATAAGGCCGTTTCTTGGCATCCTAGCGAGGTAAGCCCAAGCTCTCCATCGAGATCAGAAGCCCCAACACGCAATATGTTGTTCAAGGCTGCTTTGTTCGCGTCAGTCGTGGCGTCGGTCTCCGCCCATGCCACCTTCCAAGAGATGTGGGTGAATGGCGTGGACCAGGGTAACTACTGTGTCCGTCTTCCGGCCAGCAACTCCCCCGTTACGTCCGTTACCACGCCGGTAAGCAGTCTGGAGTACACTCGCCTTCCTCGTCTCATTGTGCATTGATAGGACCTGGCCTGCAATGTGAACCCGTCGACCTCGGGCAATCTGTGCGCCGTTTCGCGTAAGTGGTCCTTGTAGGCAGGACGGGCAAGCATACTCACAAGGAAAGTTCAGCTGGCGACAGCGTCACCGTCGAGATGCACCAGCAACCAGGCGACCGCTCGTGTGCCAACGAGGCAATTGGTGGAGACCACTATGGCCCCATCAACGTGAGTTGCTTGTCAGCTATGAGGTCTGAAATTAGAGGAATTTATCCTTCGTATCCCAGATTTACATGGCCAAGGTTGACGATGCTACGACTGCAGTCGGTGCTGACGCCGCGTGGTTCAAGATCAACGAGATGGGTATGCCTTCCGACGCTCCTGACTACTGGGCCACAGAGGTTCTCAACGTAAGGATTTTGATACACTTTGGAAAGACTGCTTGTTAATCCCGACAACAGGACAACTGCGGTCACTTCACCTTCACGATCCCAACCGGCATTGCTGCCGGTCAATATCTCCTGAGGGCCGAGGTCATCGCCCTGCACGTCGCAAGCACTGTTGGTGGCGCGCAGTGAGTGAAGCGTAGTTTACAGACCACGAGCCTGGACTGACGCGATCTAGGTTCTACATGTCTTGCTTCCAACTCAACGTCGGTGGTACCGGAACTACCAACCCACCCACGGTGAAGATTCCCGGAGCCTACGGCGGTAGGGCACTTTCATTGACCATCCAAAACCCTTATTGACATCACGTCAACAGCCCAGGACCCTGGCATCCTGATCAACATCTACCAGACCTTGACCGCCTACACGAGTGAGCCATTTGTCGATTTATCCTTTGGAAAGAAATTCATCACAGTACATTACCAGTCCCCGGACCCACCCCCTACGCGAGCACCTCCCCTGCTGTTGCCAACACCCCTTGGCCCACAACCGCCACCTGGAACACCGCGCAGCAGCCCTCGACCGTTCCGACTGCTCCCGCCGGCTCCGCCACTGCTCCTCCCCCGCCTCCGCCCTCGAGCACCCCGAGTGGCCCCACCAGCGCCCCCACCTCCTCCGGCGGTTCGCCGACGTCGACTGCTCCCGGCGCCGTTCAGACGAAGTACGGCCAGTGTGGTGGTATCGGCTGGACTGGCGCAACTACCTGCGCCTCTGGCTCGACTTGCACGTCGTCCGGCCCATACTACTCTCAGGTGAGACTGCCGTTACTTGGATGCAGTGGCCAGACGGATGCTGATATATGCTTCCACACAGTGCCTGTGATACCTGGAAACAGGTCCTTCTGAAAAGTCCGGCAATGACAGCAGTAGTCCACATTTTGTATACTTATTGTCGCAAAGTCACCTCTGCATCCAAAAATGATATGAATGTACTTTTTGAACCGTGTTCTGAGTCGGCGTTTGCGAAGTTAGAACTTGAAGTGATAAAGCCTCTGGAAAGCGACCACAAATTTTACCGACGCACGGACCATCTTCACCCGAGCATAGAGCCTGCCTAGGAAGAGAGCATCCGATACTGGCTCGACGCAACAGGAAAGACATTGACCATGATGAACAGCGCCTTGAGATGATGCGCGCAAATAGGAGACACGTCGCAGAAACATATCGGAAGCCACCGAGGCGGTTCAAGCGCCGCTACAACGCCTGCTCCCAACCACCACGACATCGAGCACGTCGCGCCCGACGACGGCGAGACTAGCCCATCCCCGAGCTTCACGACCACTTCCAATGGACGCAGGGGCATTCAAGTTTCTTGAGTCTGTCACATTGAAAACTCTTCATGCCCACAACTTTGCCCGGTCGTCGACTCAGGCTTCCGTAGCCCTAACTGATCTCTTGTCTCGATACCTCCTCCTACTATCCACGACATGCGCCCAATATGCCCAGCATGCGAACCGAACAAACTTGACGGCAAGAGATGCAGTTCTTGCGCTTGAAGACCTTGGATTGAGCATGGAAGAGCTCAGCGAGTACTGCACATACGAGGGCGAGGAGCTGGCGCGGTACGCTGGTCACTCTGCGAAACGGCTCGAAGATTTGGGCAGTTTCAAGGGTCAGTCAAGTCGTGCTTGGTGCACGGCTTAAGTTGACATCATGGTCCATAGCTTCTTTGGCGGACGGAATGCCACCTACACCAGAATCAATACCTCTGGTATATGCTCCCGTTCCAGACGACATGTCGGACGAAGACCAAGCCGACGACGAATCGGAGCAGGATTTGGAGGACTTCGAGATGCAGAATGTCGAGATGCAGGATGCCTTGGACGCGACAATTGGAGAAGAGTTGGGGAAGGAGATCGCGGACGTGTTGATGGGTGAAAGTGCGCCACCAATACCACTCGAGCCGGCGACACTACGACGGCCATCTTCACCACCATTGCCATTGTCTCCCATATCGAATCCTTCGTCGCCCGCGCGAAAACGACCGCGCACAGACCACTGGCGGCCACCGCCACATATACCCGACTTCCTCCCACCATTTCCCTCGGATCGTGTCTCGGCAGAACCGGAACCTCTTGCCCTTCCCCCTCCCTCGGAACCACCACCGGCCGCCCGCGATTCTCCAGTGAAAGCAGAGCGAGCACCCTCTCCTCCTCGCCATCTATCCTCCACTCCTCCTGACTACCTCACAACTGTTCCATATTCGCAATCCGTTCTTGCCGCCACGCCAGAGTGGCACCTCCCTCCATCAACAATCCCACAGACCCCTGAGGCCGCATCGTCTACTGCTGTTCGACTCCCAACCCCTCTCATCCAACCAGCAATAGTCAACGCGTACCACCGTGTATTGACGCATCCTCCCCCCGCAAATCCGAATGCTGCTAATGCAGCACGGCATCGTGTCGCCATGGCACTTCTCAGCCAAGCGCAAAGGAACCCGCGATGGGAGCCTGCAGACACACTTTATGCTTCGACTGCACCAAACGCACCCAGCGTTGCTGTCATTGGTCCAACGTACCCAATACCGGTAGGCAAGGCACCACCAGGCGAGGATGGGTCAAAAGAGGAGAAAGAGAAGAGGTCGAATTTGCCTCCTGCGGCTCCCAGATCGATTGCTGCGCTGGAACGGCTCGCACCGCTTGTCAGTCAACAGACGTCCCGAATACCCGAGCTTGCGCGAAACATACTATCTGTGAGACTCAATCCTTTCTTTCTCCGCTCGACGACGCTAATGCACAGAGAATAGGGTCCCGTGCACTCGCGTACAACTCGTCTCGGCCATCCGCCCTTCATTCCGGGTGATCAGGCAATCATGCAGCGTCCTAGTATCCCGGCGCCCTGGAATTCTTCAGTCATTCCCCCAAATGCCGCTCCAACTCCGGTCAATGCAAAGGGCAAAGAGTCTTTGGCGAATGGTGTCCCTAACGGGAAGGGGAAGGAGCCGGAGGAGAAGGAGAAGGCTTTGCCAGATGCACGGTATTATACTACGTGGCAGTATGAGCCGAAGAGTTTCAAGGAACCGCTTGCTCTACGTCGTCCCCGCCAGGGCAGCATTCAACTCAACCGATTGAACCTTGCGGGTGGAAGAGCGAGCCGACCCATGTAGTCCTGGATTGTGGCCATCGCATCTTAGTGTACATCCTTTGCTTTTGCTGTCTCACTGCTGTTTCGCATGTTTGTGCTCCTACCGCTGGAATCAATTCGGTTCACAGGAGTTCAGGCAGAACGAGAACCCAAGGAGATCTATGTTTGACATTGATATTTTCACAAACAAATTTAACCACTCCGACATCGTGACAACTGCGGCTATAAAGAGGTGCTATGTACTCCTCCATTAGAGAGGGTGGATGCTGTACATGACGATCAAGCTAAACAAGTCTTGAAAAAGTACATGCACAACGATGGATACATCCAGAAGATGGACGAAAACAGCGTGAGGGCGGGGGATGCGCTAATGAGAGACAGAGGACAAAACACAGATGGAACAGAGTACACTGTGAAGGGCATGATCAGCAACAGGGACAGATAACAATCAACAAGTGAGGATGAGGTGAGGCTTTCATATGACAGCACACGTGACTCGCAAATTTGCATCATGCAAGGCAGTCCGGCCAAGAAAAGAAGTTGACGCTCACCAGAATGCAGGAATTAGTTGCCCTTGGGAGCCTCCTTGACGGAGATGGCCTACGATACACGTCAGCACGCGGAGCGCCCAGCACAGTTATTAAAAACGCACCTGCTCCTCTCCCATGGCAGACACAATGGTGACAAGGAGATCCTTGCCGTCGTCGAAATCGGACTGGATCTGCTTGCCGAGGTCGCCATCGGGGACCCTGACATCGTCCTTCTCGGCACCGTCGGCGGTCATCAAGTTGAGGAAACCGTCATCGATGTTAACCTTGAGCCAATCGTTTAGCCACTCCCGTGCAGAAACCCTAAAAAGCGGTGAAAAAACGTACGAGCTGGTATTCATTACGAGTGACGTTGGGGACATCCATGTTGTGGGTGGAGGGGCAGATGTCCTCCTGTTTGGACAGTTAATACCTGTCCCAGACAATTTTTTACCCCGGCGTACCAATTTTTTGCCAGTGAAGATCTGCGAGAAAGGGTGTTAAATGGTGTTCATGAGGCATTTTGGAGATCTAACTCACATCAATGGCGACGAGATGGACCTTCGCGTGACCGTGCTTACCGGTCTTCGAGGTGGACATCTCGACGATCTTGCAGGGGCGGCCTGTGGCCAGCTACCCGTCAGATCCAAAGATTGTCTGCGAAAATGGGGCAGACGTACCCTTGATGACGACGTGTCCGTTCTTGCGGAGGGCCGAGCATTGCATGGGGAAGGTGGTGGAGGCCCCAGCATTGGCCTGAGGAGAGGTAGGTTTCCGTCAGAAATCTGAAGATCGCACGCATATCATGGCGTTCAAAGAGTATAGAATACTGACCTGCTCGAAGGTGTGGTTGTGCTGCTCGTCGTCAGACATGTTGGCGGGCTGAAGGGTGTTTTTGGTGGGGAAAAGGGGACGAGGGGGGGAGAGGCAGAAGGGTGGTAAAGCGAGCGGTACCGTTTGCTGCTCAAAATCAGAGTTGTCAAATCATTTTCAATCTCCGAATCGTGGGAACATCCGGATCTGTCCGTCCTTTCCTCTTGACGCCAACGTCCAACCCCGCGACCCCCGCACTCGAACTGGGGTAATTGTCGCTGAAAAACAATACTCTCCTCCACGCATGACAGCTTGAAGTAAAATTACATACACAGCTACCAGGGTGAACCACTCATAAGTAGTTCGTACAAGTACAAGGCTTGGAACTAGTCGTGTCGCGCACTATATACAAGTGTATATATCCAACAAAGTCTCCTCAAATACGAATGCCTCGGCGGAATATGTCTGCCAACCTTTCCTCCCAGTCTGGACGATAGAGCTGTGGGCTGGTAGTAAGGTCGTCAGGATGACCACACGGCATGACATGCACACATCTCCTAGCAATGAGCAACACTACTAGGCCTACTCCCGTACCACCTTGCCCTTGGATTCTCTGGGAGAGCGCCTGAATGGGGCCAAGCTGGGTGATTAGAGGCTGATATACAGGTAAGTCTTTCCAATCTTCTATAGCATCTTCGTAAGACATAACTTCGGCAAATTCGAGGTGAAACGTCTTCGCTTGATCGGCTGTTCGTGGAGGCCTCTCAGTAAAGGCTGGCGTCAACTTCAACACGAGGATTTGTTTGTCGACGTTCTTTGGGTGATGATAAAGATCGAGGGCCTGACTGTGCGCCCAGACCACCATTGGCCGGTGTATCTATCGCAGCACTCAGTGAAGTCTCAGATATTGCAGCACTGCTGTCTGCTCACCTGTCGCCAGGGTTTCAATGCATCCTCGATGTCCAACAAACTAGGCCCGACCCTGACGCTTGAACTGGAATCAGCGACTTCCGAAGCTGTTAGCGCTTTGACATGGGCGCGTGTATCTCTGTTTATCTTGCATAGCGGTTTATGGTTTGGCCAATCTATCGTCTGGCACTCCTTGTTCTAATCGCCCTCTTCTGTGAGATGATCCCTTCTACTATCTGAGTTGACTCACGCAATAATGTGCGCTATGACACCCACCACAGGAAAGAAGGTGACCCACTTCGACTTCGGATTTGAAACAACGCTGACATTGCTTCGCTGCCCGAGCAACAGGACCCAGAGCAACGTGCGATGGCATGGGGAGGTTTGGCGTTTCAGCTGATTGTCGTTACAATGTTGCTCACTGATAGTCGCCTGTCTGGAAGTAGAAGGACAGACACGCCGTGTACGGCATCGTCATCAAACGAGCTTTGATGTGAAAGAGCATCCCAATTGTAGCCTTGTTGCATTTATTGACTCGCGAGTCGCGCGGCTGCAGCTCGATCTCACGCGATATCCTATGTAGCACCGCGATGTCGACATTGATCAGGAATAGGTATTGTTTGTAATGAAGCGTGCACGGATCTATACAGAACAATTCAAAGAGAATCATACGGCGCGACTAGAAGACATTCTGAAGAGAAATTATACAAGGTCAAATACGCATATATAAGCGAAAATGATCGGCGGGTCTCAGAAACGCATGCCATTCTTGAAAACATTGGCAAGCTCTTGCTCCCAGTCCGGATGATACAATTCTTTGCTGGCTGTGAGATCGTCGGGATACCCACATGGCACGACATGTATGTTTCTTCCGACGAGAAGTAGCACGATGCCCACCCCTGTACCACCTTGTTTCCGGACGACTTCGGATTGAGCCTGGATCGACCCAAGTTGACCGAGCATAGGCCGGAAATGCGGCTTCTCGGACCATACCGCTACGGTGTCGTTGAACGATATGACATCGGTGCCCTCCAGATGAAACAGCTTCGCCTGATCAGCATTACGGGAAGGTTTCCCGGTGAAGGCTGGTTTCAGCCTCAGCTGGAGAATCAGCGTATCGACGTTCTCCGGATGGTGGTATAGATCGAGAGCTTGGCTATGTGCCCAATTGAAGACAGGCTTATGTATCTGTCGCTGCATTCAGTCAGATGCAGGATACCATAGCCTTCATACTTCACCTGACGCCAAGGCTTAAGCGCATCCTCGACATCCCGCGCATTAGGCTCAGCACCAACACTAGAGCTAGATCCAGCAGATAGTGAAGATGATTCGGCCTTCACGCGATCGCGGGTTTGTCTGTTCAATTTACAGGCAACTTTGTGGTTTGGCCAGTCTGCAGTCTGACACTCTTTGTTCTGCCAAACCTGCCTCGTCAGATGGTTTGTTCCGCTGGTTGAGCCTGAGCACCTGAACATACGCAGTAATGGGCCCTGTGACATGCAGAGCATGAAAGAAGGCGACCCGCCTCGGTCTCGGATCTAAAGCAGTGTTGGCATTGCTTAGCCTCGCGAGCTATGGCCCCCAGGGCAACTGTCGGCGCCATTCTTTGATCTGAAGCGATATATGTTGGTGACTCGAGTCAAAGTTAGGAGAAATAAGATTTTACTAGGTTTGAACCGACCGCACTTTTATCTGGTTTGGCAATTGAGATGCTGCCCGCTGGCCTGAGTCGTCAGGAAGAAGGACATATGTACCATTTACGTCATGTCTTGAGGGAGTACTAGTCTTGAGCCGGGACCGGAGTTGTATCCATTTTCGTTACTCTCCGCCGCCCGCGCTCTTGCAAGTGCAACCACTCCATCATCTGCACACGACGTACAATGCGTCCGAAACACTGGCAAGACGACAACCTAAACCTCGATGATCTGTTACGGTACGTGCCAAAATACCAATCCTACGTATATGTCGACTCCAAGAAACGGCTATGACTACTACATATATGTAGAGTACACAACTCATATCCCAGAAGCATATTTGAAAATATTCTCTAGGCCTTTCTCCCATTCCGGGCAATACGTCACCCCACATTTGGTCAAGTCCTCGAAATCAGGACATTGAAAAACGTGCATGAGTGGCTCAACGAGAAGTAGCATATTGCCTATTCCAGTGCCGCCCTCCTGCTGAACCTTCCGCGACCGACCCTTGGTGGTTTCAACGTGGCTCCATAAGGCTTGGATGCGTGGGTTTCCCGCTGTGTATGTCGCAGCATTTTCGTAGGACCGAATTTTTGCCTTCTCTAAAAGGAAGTACCTGGCAGGATCGGCGTCGCGGGGAAGCTTCCCGGAAAAGGTCGGCTTCAATGTCAGCTCTAGAAATTGCTTGTCGACATTCTCTGGGTGGTTGTAAAGGTTGAGCGCATGGCTGTGTGCCCATACGAGGGCCGACCTGAATATCTGTCGCGGTGGTAAGTCGATCGAACGAATGTCGCTGGTCTCGCCGGTGGTACCTGTATCCAAGACTTCATGGCATCGTCGACATCGCGAGCTGTTGGTCCGGCGTTGGGACCAGACGGTGCCAAGGCAGACATCGCTTTAATCTCCTCGCGAACTTTTCGAGCCATCTTGCATGGATCTCGGTGGGTAGGCCAGTCAAGCTTCTGACACTCCTTGGACTGTTTATACTTTATCGTTAGTCATCGACGGTAGACGGGATTGAGATCACTCACGCAGTAGTATATCCTATGGCAGCCGGAACAAGAAAGAAGGTGCTCGGATTCTGTTTCGGGTTTGAAGCAATTCTGGCACTGCTTTGTGGCACGAGCAAGAGGGCCCAAGGCAAGAGGGTTCCGCCGGCGAGGAGGCATGTCTCGTTTTTGATCGTGGAACTATCTGATGTGCTGTTGGTTTTAGATCGGACTTGTACTTGCTTCATAGAATAAAGAGCCGCTGGTACGACGAACCTGCTGTGATCGCGCATTTTGCTCGTCTGTCGTAGTGATGGTTGAAAAGATCCCGCTAGCCCATATGGCAACGAAACGAACTGGTCGTTGCAGGATTCCGGATCGCCGCTTCCAGTCTGGAGTCCCCGTCGGTGATTCGCATGCGACCGCCGTTTCTGGCTATTGTGCTACCGTCTACCGCTCGTGTGATAAGGACTGGTATAACACCGTCTCGCAAGGGTGCCGTGTCCAAGTTGGCGATTGATTTCACTCTTGTTAGGGAGTGAGACAAGAAAATCGATATCCACTACAGCCGGAGGTGGCATTTGGGTTCGCTTTCAGGCTTTTGACAATCATAACATTTGCCTCGCATCACAAGTAGGGGACCTAGAACGACATTTAGCGGCATCGAGGGCGGACTTATTTACTCCATGTCGCTAAAATCATGGAAGCTAGTCAGAAACGATCCACGGCGGATGCAACTGGGAGCACAAACCAATCGATTTCCGCTATGCTGGCGGGTGGTTGCGAGCAAGAGATTTACGTCAGCGGCTCGGAGGCGTTGCAAGGGCGCTGCGCTCCGGCACCTGCCCTCATATCCTCATTTACGACCACCACGACCGGCTCACGGACCCCTCCTGAGCCACATAGTCCTTTCAAGCATCCTACTTGACGTTTCTATTATCATTATTCGTCGCTCGATTGACTAAATTATGCATCCGTTCGGAGGAACACC
Organism: Dentipellis sp. KUC8613; assembly: GCA_002286715.1. NCBI lineage: Eukaryota > Fungi > Basidiomycota > Agaricomycetes > Russulales > Hericiaceae > Dentipellis > Dentipellis sp. KUC8613. The sequence goes on along the minus strand of NSJX01000025.1, from coordinate 80,528 downwards.
TATTTGTCCGAGATGTAGCAAGGCAGTTTATGCAGCAGAACAGGTGCGTGCTCTCTGTTGTCCGTACTGCAGACGAAGAGCTCAGTGTCGGCTTGAAACCATCTAGGTGATGGGCCCTGGACGGAAGGTGTGTTCCCCGTTGTCCGGTTCCTCTTACACGACTGACTAATTATCCTGCACCTTTAGTTGTATCACAAAGTGTGTACCCTATTCACGTCACATCGTTAGCGGATGCCTGACCGCAGGGCAGCCTTGTCTAGCGTGCGTCGAATGTAACAAGCGGCTAGACTCCCTCAGTCTTCTAGAGCATGATCAAGAGGTGCGCACCCCAGCCTTGAGCATCTCCATAGAATACTCATATTCATTTTTCATTTCATGCAGCCATACTGGTAAGTAGATGCCTACTCGGAGGTCTTGACTTTCCACTCACCTTCTACAGCAAGAACTGCCATAGCAAGCGCTTCGGGACGCGCGACCTCCGTCAAGCGAATTTGCCCCACCGCCCCGACCTTGCCCCGCTCTCGCCAACTCGCACCGGTACCTCTTTCGCCTCACCAACCTCACCGACTCGCGGCGGTGCCTACTTCCCCAACCCAACCTCACCGACGCGCTCTGTTGACACTCCATCCCGCACCACGACCTCGCCACCTCCGCTCCCGAACCGCAAGCCAGTCTTCGCAACCGCTACCCTCGGGCGCGCAAACACAGGTGGGACATACGGCGCGCGGATGGGCTCCCCGGAGCCCTTGCTGCGCCCCACACGCGCCCTCAGCCCGACCCGGGCAACGTTTGGTTCCCCAAGCGCCACTGTCCGTGCCAACATCACCGGCAGCGGCGCTGGCGCAAGCTTCTCACCTCGCCCGGTCGCTTCTCAGAGCTTCGAGACACTCGCAGAGCAGGAAGAGGACGCACCTCCTGCCGTCGCTCCTGAGCCCGCGGAACACACCACCCCGGAGAAGCGGGCCGAGTCGCCAGTCCGCGCAGTGGGCACCCCGACGCATTTCGGGCGCGGTCAGGGCGGGCTGCCGCGGACGGTGCCGTTGTCAGACTTGTCGCCCGGCAAGCGTGCCCTGGAGCTGGAGAGGCGGGAGAATGAAGAAGAGGAATGGGAGGTGGAGAAGGCGGTGACCCCGCCGCCCGCTCTGCCCCCGCGCAACAATGGAACACCGGCAACGATGGGGCGGTCGGCGTCGAATGGCAGCGTGAACGGTAGCAGCACCCCTGTGATGCATATGAACTTGACTGGCACCGTCGGCCGGATGACCTCCACGCCCACTGGCACGCGCTACGGTGTGGGGCTGACCGGGGGCTTGCGCGCGACGCCGACAGGCAATCGGGCTTGGGGCGGCGGGACGCCGCAGTGCCCGAAATGCGGGAAGAGCGTCTATTTTGCTGAACAGGTGCGTGCCAGCCCGCGTAGCGCAGCATGTGCCACAACGGCAATTGATGGGCATGCGAAGACTGACAATTACTGCGTTGACAGGTGAAGGCAGTGGGAAAGACGTACCACAAGGCCTGCCTGAGGTGCACAGAGTGCGGGACCTCGCTCGACTCGAGTCGCCTCACAGAGAAGGATGGCCAGCCGATGTGTCGCCGCTGTTACTCGAAGGTATGTTTTCCATTTCGGCCTTGCCCTGGCACCTTCCATACCATGCCACATCATGCTCATGCCGTCACTCATTCCCGTCCCTCGCAGCTGTTCGGGCCCCAGGGAAGTGGGTATGCCTTGTTGGGCAAGGCGGGTGCTTGAGCGCGCCAGCGCACGTCTGTAGCAGGATGCGTGTAGCATGTGGATATCAGTACTCACTCATAGACCGACGAGTGGCTGGACGGACTGGCGAAATCGAAGTCGAGAAGATGTAACACTATGCACAACGGACAATTGTCTCCAGTAGCGTTTACCCTATTCCAGCTTTAGTTTATATTCTTTCTGCGCGCCCGATAGACGCTGCATTCGTATGTATCCAAAGTACTTTTTATTGAATTAGGCGAGGCTGAGTTCACGTTCCGCTATGGCCACGAGCTCCTCGGTTCCGGCTAGTATCTCCCTGTATATGAACTACTGCTACATCGCCAGCTAATATGTACGTACACAACCTATCCAAGACCACGACCGATATACAGATCCAGAAAACACGATCCGAAACAGAAACCTACAGAAACGCAAAGAAGAAGAGAGAAAGAGAAAACAAGAAAACAAGTCAGAACCAGCGAGTGCACACGATCAATAATTTACCCTTCTCCCCTGCATCTTCTTCCACTACCTATCCATCATCATCTGCCCGCGCCCATTCGCATTCCCGTATGCGTCACCCTGCCCACCCGCTCCCGGCGCCGGCGCCTCCTCGAAGATATGCCCCCACTCGCCCTGCCCGAACCCAGCACCGACATTCGTGCCCCAGAAGATGCTCTCCTCTGCGCCCATGCCCATCCCGACGCCCATACCTGCACCCGCGTACCCGACCATGCCGCTCCCGTTGAGCGACGTCGCCGTGTCGACGTACATCGGCGCTGGTGTCGGCGTGATCTGGTACGTATGCACCTGCGAGTGCTGAGGAGGCGGCTGCTGCGGGGGCGGCTGCAGAGGCTGCGGGGCGTGCGCGCGCGCATGGGGGTGCTGGATGGGCTGCTGTGACCACATGATGTCCTGCATGCTCTGCTGTTGCTGCTGCTGTTGAGGCGGCGGCATCTGTCCCTGTCCTTCAGATGTGTAAGAGGTCGGCGATATGGCCTGTCCCTGCGCGTAGGGCGACTCCTGCGGCGACGTCCGATGCGAGAGCGACTGTTGTTGCGGATGCCGCTGCTGCGGGACGTGCGGGTGGTGCGTCGTCGGCGGCTGCTGCGCGCCAATCGACGTCTGCACGGGCGCCCAGCGCAGCGACGGCAGCGTCTTGCTCTGCATCGACAGCATCGAGCTCGACGCCGCCGGCAGCGCCGCGCCCATCTGCGGGGGCGGCGGCGGCTGCATCGCCTGCGCGTACCCCGCCATGGTGCCCACGCCCTCGACCACGCCCCCGGGCCCGCGCCGCATCACAGGACTCTCGCCGACGCTCTCCCCGGGCGACGCGACGCCCGCGCTCCCGTTCCCGCTGACGACGCTCCCCTCGCTCCCGCGCTCGCTCAGCCCGCTCCCCGCGTCGCCCTTCCCGCGGCCCAGCGGCACATTCGGCGAATCGTGGTACGGGAACGCGAGCCGCCGCACGGCGCCCAACACCGTGCTCCGCGTGCGCTCGCGCTCCGCCTCGTCCATCTCGACGTACTTCTCCGCATACAGCGGCCCGAGCACGCGCAGCACGGCGAGCGCCTTGGCCGCGACGGGCAGCCCGCCCGCGCCCGCGCGCTCGAGCACGTCGACCGCGCGCACGACGTTCGCGCGCAGCACCGCGCCGCCCGCCTGCGCCGGCGCGCGCACGAGCTGGAAGCAGAAGAACATCGCCGCGCTGAACACGTGCACGGGGCCCCAGTTCATGTGCCCCGGCACGGCGAGCGCGGCCGGCGGCTGTGCCTCGGGGCGCGCCTGCGCGACGAGCGCGACGAGCTCGCTCGCCGCGTGCACCGCCGTGTCCCAGCTCTGCCGCACGCGCGGGTCGCCCTGCGTCGGTGCGCCGGCGGCTGCGTATGCCTCGGCGCGGCCCGCCCACGGGCGGTGGACCGTGAAGCGGATGTGCAGGAACGCGGTGCGCAGGACGACGCTTTGCACGCCGCGCCGCCGTTCGGGGGTGTCGGCGCTGCGGAGCACGCGGTTCAGGTCCCATTCGCCCAGGAGGAGCGCGGGGGGGAGCGCGTCCCACCAGGCTTGCAGGCGCCGGTCGTGTGCGAGGACGACGTCGTATGCGACGGGTTGCAATGAAATGGCGGAGTCCATGATGTCGCCGAGAAGATGCGCGAGGCGGAAGAGCGCGAGATGCGACGCGTATATTGGGAGCGCATCTGGGGGCGCGTTGGGCGGGGGCCCTCCTGGCCCGTGCGGCGAGGGCAGAGCGGTATCGAAATGGTGCGCCGCGATGGCAAGAGGTCGGCCGAACATGAATGCCTGCCATCTGCGCTGCACATCAGGCAGAACTCAACGGCGAAAGGGCCGACGGACGTACCGCTCGAGCAGGATAACGTGCCACCACGCCCACCGCCTGCGCTCCTTCATCTCCTCGCTCATGCCGCCATGCCCGTGCGCCCCTTTCTGCGGGCCAGGGCCCGCGTCCGGATCTCGGTGCAGCCCCATCGCGGTCGCAACTCCTATGAGCTCGCTCTTCACAGCCCAGATCTCCTCGCTGTCGATCTTGCTGAGGGTAAGATAGTGCGTGCGCACGAGCTGCAGCTCGACGAGCTCCAGGGTATACGCGCGGCTTTCGGCCTGGCGGCGCTGCAGCGCGACGCGCATCACGTTGTACCAATGCACGCCGAGCTCGCCGCGGTCCGTGTTTGCGCCGAGTCCGAGCGCGCTCGCGAGCTCGTGCCCGTCCGGCAGATAGTGCAGCGCGACGGCCATGCACAGGCACGCGGTGCCTAGCACGAGCCGCTCGGCCCCACGACCGCGCTTGTAGCGTGCCCAGCGCTCGCTGAACGCGCCGCGGTGGACGTGCCGATAGACCCATGTGCAGTAGTCGAAGTAGTAGTCGAGGAGCCCGTCGATGAGCGAGAAATGCGGGAGGAGGGAGACCAGATCTCGATCGGACGCGTATGAGTCGCTCGGGGAGGGCAGGGGCGAGAAGAGCAGCGTGCTCGTGCTCGGTGACTGCTCGTGTGCGGACGCGAGCGTGTTTTCGACGTCCGACTCGGACTCGGTGTCGGTCGAGTTGTCGCGCGCGTCCTGCGAAGGGTCAGAATGAACAGGATACGAGGAAGAAGGGGCGTACAGATGTGAGATGCGAGACGGCGCTAGTCGGCCCTGCATAGAATCCACCCTGGCCCGAGCGCCCGTGTGCGCCAGGCGCGCTCTCACTTGCGCCCCCAGGGACGGCGTCACCGTAGGGGTTGGTGGAGCCGAGAGGGTAGTCGGTGGTCTCGCGGCGGTAGTAGAGCGTGTCGGTGCTACTGCGATGGTAGATATGCGGGTCGAGCAGATCGCGGTCGGATTCTTCCTGTTTTGGCAGCGCATATGAGGCATGGGTGGTGCCATTCGAGAGGGGCGGGCGCGCGGTAGGCGGCCCATTCGAGACAGAAAAATCAAAGGTGGTGCGCGCGCCAAAAGTCGAGGAGGAGGCTTGTGATGTTGCGCGGTGCTGGGAGAGAAACTGCGATTCGAGGAGCGCAAGGGAATGGCGGATTTTTGAAAACTCAAATGGGGCATCCAGGACGCGCGGCGTGCTAAGCGAAGGGGTTAGAAGAGCTCGGATACGTCCGGGGAAGATGCAAGAGGGGACATCTGCAGTGATTACCGCGCAACCTGTGATGGCCGGGCGGATTACTGAGCGTATTACTCGTGGTGTCCTCGATGCACGGGTACGTCCTAACCGTGCAAGGTAGGCCTGTCACGAGGTGGGCTAGCAGAGCGCCAGTGCGAGAGCGCGATACGATACCCCCTATGTGCAGCGCGGTGAATGAAGAGACACACACCTGTCATCGCCAATGCGGGAAGAGGACGGATCCTGATTCTGGTAGCAGAGGTGCGAGGTGCCTGGCGATGGGGATCAAAGCGTCAGCATCGAAGCAACAGTGCAACGAACGGAACGCACCTCGGAGCACGCAGCTGGAACACGGTCGGCTCCTGGAGCGAAAGGCAAGGATGAGTGAGCGCGAAGACGGGGCGAGAGGGGGGGTGCGCACCTGTCGCATTTGAGCTTGCTGCTCCTACACGGCTCGCAGTTAATGGCTTTGCGTGCGCGCTTCGCGGGGACCCTGTGGGGCTGTGGGTCGCGATCGTGGTGGAGGCCGCGCGAGGAGGAGGGGTCAGTGGGGGAATGGGGTCGGGAGCGAACTCTGGCGGAGGAGAGGAGGTCGTGGGGCGGGTCGGACATGGGCTGGGAGGAAAGGGAGGAGAGAAGAGTGATGGAGAACGCGTGTGCGTGAGAGCAGGAGGAAGGTCGGGAAGGTGGTGAAGAGGAAGAAGAGGACGGCGTCGCGGAAGAAGGAGCCCCGCGCGTCTGTCGGTGAGCTCAGAGTCAGTCAGACTGTGTCTCTCTGTCTCTGACACACTCACTCGCTCGCTCTCGCTCAGCCACCGCCCCGGCGCTCGACGCACTCATCCCGCCGGCCCGCGCCGTGTGTGCCGGCTGCAGTAACCGTGCGGCCATTATACTTCTTTCGTGCGCGGATATCGCCTCTCTACGCTCTCCGCCCCGTCTGCTGACTGCGCTGCATGTGCAAACTCGTGGAGCGTCCCGCTTGCCCCGTCGTGCCTGGCGCGCTCTCCTGCCACTTCAATACGTACACCACTCCGAGGCCTTATCACCCTCGCTCGAACCTCAGCGGCGCACGAAACCCTCCAAAGCGAGTGCATGGCCTCCTGCTCTCTCTCCCAGCGCACAGCGCACGACAATAATAGCCACACCCCCGTTTGTTTGCCTCTCCCTAGGCCCATTGTGCGTGCACACCGGAGCGCGCATCGGCAGTGGGCGCATCGCTGCTTCTTCACGTCCAACCACGGCCTTCAGCCCTGCGCTGATCTCGCACAACCCTATCGGCTGGTCGAGGCCAGCTGCACCTTCTTGGCTTGACAGTCTGTGTACCTGTAAACCTTGCACTCCTTGTGGCTTTGTCCCAACCACTATCATATGCATGATATGCATCTTTGCGTCCACTGCCTCCCAATTCCAACACCAATGATCAACCACTTACCACCGCTACGGTGCCCCATACACCGTAAATTAAACCAAAGATGTGTCCCTTGCGCTTTCCACTCGATCAGACCGAGCGTCTACGCGCATTGTGCCGCTCCCATGACCAAATGCAACCACCTTCCACTTCGCTTCCCTGGCGGCCGCCGTGTTACATCTATACCCTCCATTCTCGACCAATTTAGACACGCCTTGTTCCTCTGGCGCCTGTGACGCACTGGCACAGCGCCCGCGACCCAGCGCAGCGCGAGTGCTTATTGCCTCGCGCGACATGGGAACAAACTCAAAAGCTCGCGAATTGACGCGGCCGTGCGCATGCCAGCCTGCCGTTCCCATCTCACCCCACCCCCCATCCCGCCCCCTGACGGTGAAACAGATCGCTGCTGCCCGCCTCGCAACAGCGATACAGTTCGCGGGTGGGAAACCGCGCAATAAAGGAAACGTGGTGCGGACGGGCGTATCGGCCGCCTTGATGTCAGTGCCCAGTACTTCCCCTCTGCCCACGCTGAACGCTAACGCTTCCGGCGGAGGCCCTCCCCCACGAGGGAACGCCCCTCGAAAATTTAACCTTTTCCCGCTTGGAGACCCCCTCTCGGCGAAGCGCAGAACGCAGCCGTTCTGCATGGAGATTCTTCGTCCTTCTTCCCGCATGCCGGCAAGTGCCGTACTACCAATACCATCATGCCATGCCGAGATAAATCATATCTCGACGTGGGCTCACACCTGTGTCCCCATGCAGGGATGTCTGTACTTGCAGTATGATGGATTCGCTGAAAAAATGTATCTTTCCTTCTTCGAGCCGCTCGAAATATTTCTAGCCGCTCACTGCTGCGCAATGCACGAATAAAATGCACTTTCGATGTCCTGCATTGAAAAAACCAAGGCGTCCTATGCATAGACAACCAACCGCCCCTCCGCAACCCGCCACTCCGCCCTCGCGCCCTCCACATCAAAATCCCGCGCCCGCTTCAGCATCAACGCCATATCCGCCGCGCCTGGCCCCGCACCCGCCACGAACGCCGCGCGCTGGATCGCCGCGTCCCCCGCGCCGACGTCGACGTGCAGGCGGTAGAGGCCCGGCACATGCAGGTGCAGCACGCGCGGCTCGAGGTCGAGCGTCGTTTGCGGAATCAGAGCGCGTGTCTGGGATGCAGTACAATGCATATTGATAACGGGGAAATGGGTATCAGTGGGCTAGATAGCGGGAGGACGAGAAGTGGGAAGGGCGACGGGTACAGTACCAGCTTCGGGAGCTGCACGGTGATGCGCAGCGAGGGCCCGTCGTGCGCCCACGACCACGCGGGCGTCTCGAGCCCCGTTTCTTCTGCATCCGCGCCGCGGTCTGCTTCTGGACCTGGGCTTGCGAGCGCGCTCGGACTTGGGCTCGAGCTCGCCGAGTTTTTGAGGATGCCTTTCTTCGGGCCGGGCGGCGGCGAGGGTGCAGTCGGTGCGGGCAGCTCCTCGATGAGCGGCTTCGCGGGTGCAGATTGGTGCAGCGGGTGCGCGGGCGGGAAGAGCGCGGCGGGGACATGCGCGGTGCGTTTTGTGAGCGCGCCTTTGGACGCGATGTTCGGTGTGCCGATCGTGCGCGAGAGGTGCAGGTTGGTCTGTGCTTCGATGCGCTGCAGCGCGAGCTCTGTGCCGAGGGTTAGGCCACGACGGGAGCGAAGCGAGCGAGGCGCACCGATGAGGAACGTTTTGAAGGCGGCGTCTTTGAGCGTGCGTGATTTGAGCGTCGAGTTGTAGACGCAGTCGAAGACGAGCGAGGGCTTCCCGGCTGGATGAAGGGCGAAGGTGCGTTAGGAACGGTCATGGTTCTGCGTGATCTGCATCAAGGGGTGCACGCGTGCCCGAAGTCTGTGGCAGGCGCGAAATGCCCGTAGCAGAGAGCCACCTTCCGATGCAGAACTTCGGATGGAGTCCAGGCGCGCAGTAGTCGCCAGTCGCCGGCTGAGCAGCCAATAGCCAAGTCGGTCCTGTCGTCGCAGCTGCGGGCCGCTATAGCTGCATCAGACCTCTGCAGGATAAGAACAATGTATTACTGGTAAAACACGTATCGGGGCACGAGATCAGCACTGCGCCCAGTCCATTCTCACGATGGAGGCAGATCGCGGGGACATGCTGGAGCAAGAGGAAGCGCAGACACTCACTCGAGGTACTCGCGGAACTGTAGCAGCTCAGACGGGCCCGACTTGGCTATGCAGACAACAAACGGCGGCTGCCAGCTGCCAGCATCGCATTGACGGAGCATCATGCCACCAGAATAGTACGTTTACACGGCGCGATCGAGGCGGGGGTGCGTCTGGGCGTAGGAGTATGGAAGCATACCTTTGTCCTTGTCCTCCCTCCCTGGCGAGACGATGACGGGGACGAACCAACCCTCGGGGTTGAGGTTGTCCGGGTCCTGGCCATCCATGGCGCGCTGGATCGCGTCCTCCGAGCCATCGGGCGGTGGAGGCACGTTCTTGTCCCAGGCGACGTTCACGAAGATCTTGAGGCCCCTTGGGACGGCGATGGCGCGGCCTGCGGCTGTCGCGGACCCCGCATTATAGGTGCCTGCGTCGAGGGAGGCAGTCTTGATGCAGAAACCGGCTGAAGGGGCGAGGGCAACGGGAATGGTGGGGGACGCCATTGGAGGCTGTAAAGTGTAAGACTGGACGCGAGACGCGATGGGAGTCACGGTGATATGACGCACGTGCTGCAAACTTTGGCAAAGGCGAAAAGTTGGTTGGCCGTTACAGTGTTCGCACAAGTCAACGGTGACTCGATCGCTCGCCGTATCCCCTCTCTCCAGACCCATGGCAGACCCCCGTATAAAAGACGCTGCTCCTGTCCATCGTTTCAGACGTACGATCCCTCCTTGTCCGCTTTTTCTGTGCTAAACCCGAGCAGAGGTCGAAATGGGCAAGCCTACCGATGCACAGACCCCCTTCCCCGACCTCGACGACGATCAGGAGATCACAAAATACATCCAGGACCGTCGTGTCATCGGCGTACGTCTTGACCTTCGTCTGCATGCATGCTTGGCGTACTGACGCTACAGCATGCAGTACGACCCACTTGTGCAGCCCGCACTCCTGCGCCATGAGATCCAGTCTACACAGGCCTCGCAGCGCACCATCGCTCACGCCCGCTTCAACGCGGCGCAAATCCTTGCCGGAAAAGACGATCGCGTGCTCGTCATCGTCGGGCCCTGCTCAATACACTCCACACAGCAGGCCATCGAATACGCGAAGCTGCTCAAGGCGAAGCTCGCCGACTGGCCCAACCTGCTCATCGTCATGCGGGCTTACTTGTGCGTCCCCCACGTTCGTGTCCGTGACGTGTCATCCCCCGTGCTTACTCCCTGCGCGTGCGTCCGCATCCGTGTCCGTGTTTGCCCAGTGAGGTGAGTACACCGAGCGCCCACGCCCTCCAAGTCTGCGGTGCCTGACTGTCCGACCGCCGTGCCGCAGAAACCCCGAACAACTGTCGGCTGGAAAGGTCTGATCAACGACCCGGACATCGACGGCTCCTTCCAGATCAACAAGGGCCTCCGCCTCGCCCGCCAGCTCCTCTGCGACCTCACCGACCTCGGCGTCCCCGTCGGCTCTGAGCTCCTCGACACCATCTCCCCGCAGTACATCGCCGACCTCATCTCCTGGGGCGCCATCGGTGCACGCACCACCGAGTCGCAGCTCCACCGCGAGCTCGCCTCTGGCGTATCCTTCCCCATCGGCTTTAAGAACGGCACCGACGGCAGCGTGTCCGTCGCCGTCGACGCGATGCGCTCCTCTTCGAATCCGCATGCGTTCATGGGTGTCACCGAGCATGGGCTCGCAGCCATCGTCAAGACGCGCGGCAACCAGGACGTGCACGTCATCCTCCGCGGCGGCAGCAAGGGTACCAACTACTCTGCCGAGCACGTCAAGGCCGCCGCGAGCGCCATCGAGAAGGCGCGTCCCCAGCACCACGCATCCATCATGATCGACTGCAGTCGTGCGTGTTCTCCCTCCCCATTCTCCCGCCGCTGACGCTGACGCTGTGATTTGTGATTTTTGATCGTGATGTGCCCCAGATGGAAATTCGCAAAAGAACCACAACAACCAGCCAAAAGTCGTGGACGACATCTGCAGCCAGCTCCGTGCGGGCAACCGCAATATCACCGGCGTCATGATTGAGTCGCACATAAATGCCGGCCGCCAGGATGTCCCCGCTGAGGGCCCCGCCGCGCTCAAGCACGGTGTCTCTATCACCGACGCGTGCGTCGACTGGGACACCACCGTCGGCATGCTCAACCGTCTCAATGAGGTGCGTTGCGCATTTACATGTGCGTCGGTGTTGGGTGCTGATGGCGTTCCTTGCTAGGCCGTCGGACAGCGCAGATCGGTCCTGCTCGAGGCCGGTGTCAAAAAGCCCGCTGCCTTCGAAAATGGGGCGTGAGGCCGACGTGGCCGCGGCTGCCCCAGGGGGATATTGGATGAATAACATGCTGTTGTGCTTGTCTTGTATCTGTATTGCTAGATCTGTCGCTGTCGAATCTATCTTTATTTGTAGAATCCGCAGTGTTTGGGATCTCGATTTTCGTCCATCAACCACCTCGCAGAAATCTAAGACGATACAATTGACGGGAAGAGTTACAGACATGCAATGCGATGTGCGACGTATGATATGTGATGTGTGGTATGTGAACAACTACATGTACCTACAGTACTTACGGATCTCCGGCCCTACTACCCCCATTTATTGATATCCGGCACCTACTCCTCCTTCCACGTCTGCACAATCTCCTCCAGCGACCGCATCGACCACCCCGACCCCAGCGTCGTCGTCATCTGCGACCCCGTCGCATGCAGCACCGCCTGGATCCCCATATCCAGCGCATCCACCGCCTGCGTCCCGTCCGGCGGCGGCGCCGTCAGACAGTGCGTATGCGCAAGCTGCGCGAGCCCGCGCAGCACCGACAGCAGCGTCGACACCGGCACATTGTTCCGGAGCAGGTACCACGTTAGGCGCTGTGCCGCATCGGGCGCCGCCAGGGCCGCCAGCGCGTCTCCGCGAGCGTACTCCGCGAGCGTGCGCAGGAACGCGGGCGAGGCGCGGATGGCTTCGAGCTGCTGGTCCAGCGCGTACAGCGTGCCGGAAAGCGTGCTGTCGCGGATCAGCGGCGAGCGCGCGTTGTTCTCCGCGCGCCCGCTGAACCGCCGGTCGTAGACCTTGCCGTAGAAGTCCGCTGCGAAGCGCAGGTCCTGCAGACGCAGGTTGAAGTACTGCGAGGCAGGCGACATTGTGCGGTAGCGGTAAAGGACCATGTGTGATTGGAGCGTCTGTGGTTTGTCCTGCAGGATGCTGTCGAGCAGGCTCGCGTGGCAGTAGGCGTGGAAGAGCTGCTCCTCTTCGGTTTCTCCATCCTCGCGGCAGAAGTGATTTGCGAAAGATAGGAAGAATGGGTCGTTGGAGAATGAGGTGATGAACTGATTGAGGTCGCTTGCGGGGTGCGCCTTTGTGTCTGTTAGTCGCGGGAAGTCCAGCGTCGCCGCGTCGCCGGTGGACGATCCTGAGCGCACAAACAGGCTTCGACTGCCCTTCGGGTCCTCGAGATAGCTCAGGAAAGCTGTTCGGCGTTTGACGAAGATGGTCTGGTTCCTAAGGAGTGTCTCTTTGTGTCGAGGGACATGCGAAAGATCAAGGTAGAATGGCCAGTATCGGGGTGTGTCTACCCGAATGGACAGCAGCTTGTCAAAGTCGGGAATCAAGGTGGGTGATATCAGTTGTGCAACGCCGGTTTCCTTCCCCTCCTTGACCTTGATCTTGACGGGGAGATATACAATCTCTTTTGTATCCACATCGCGAGCAACAAGACATCTTGGTTCAGTGGCAAGTACCCACAAATGCCGAAGGGCCTGGAGGTATGACTTATTGTCCGAAGAGACTGGAGAGAAGCGGGGGAAGAAAGCGGCGACCATGCATGCTACGGCAGCATTAGAGTTACCCAGAGTAAACCGACCACCTCCCAGAAACAAGAGGCCAAGAGACATATGTGTCGCCATGTGGGTCCCGTATCGCATCGGCTGATTGTACATACCATACGAGTATCGAAGGCGGCGAAGACAGTTGATCTCTCCTGTACCTGCCATGACCATGTTGAGCGAGATTGAGATCAGATTGAGGCCATCGCGTATAGCCTGACGCTTGATCCTGTGGTCGAAGGCCGGGCCTGAAGGAGTTCGATGAGTGGTTTCAAAAAGAAGAAGGTATTACCCCTACCATTCGTGTATGCCAACCGACTGAAGAGATCGTAATAGCCTATGAGCAGAACGTAAGGCTCCTCTCGAGCCGTCCCAGCATATTTCAAAGCGATCGAGAAACAACAGCCCGCAATGATGTTGTGGTATGCAAGTTCCAGGGCATCGTCAACTGGCTTGCCGGTTTGACGGTCTTCCATCGCTTTGAGGATGGACTGGGGGATCTGGGAATCGATCCAGTTCTGATTTGGTGCGATGGCATCCCACATAATCAGAGCCTTCGACAGCGTGCGGAGAAGCAAGAAGTTCGGTGGTATTCGATTCAAGGCCAGGACTGTATCTGGAACTGTGAGTATGTCTGCAACTTCCTGGCTGTTGGTCTTCAGATACATGAGACCGAGCGCGATGGTCGCAGCAGGGGACGTAAGATTGATATCAAACGTAGATCGCGAGCGACCAACACGCAGGTGCGATGGAGCTTCACCGTGAATGAGGATGCGCAATTCATTGATCAATGCCTCGTCCGCCGGAATCATTGGTGACGAGCCCTTTCCAAGCATGACCATACCGAATGCAAGTGCTGCGGCAAAAGTGTATGCTTCGCGATGTTCGTTGCTGAGGTCGGGCTGGATGAGATCACTTCGGCTGATCTGCTTCAAGCAGACTTCCGCCATGCGTCGGTGTTTAGTGCCCATGAACAGTAAACCAATTCCGACCAATCCAGCGGCCTGTGTGATGAGAGGTACGTTAAGATCGATGCTAGGAGTTGGAAGAAGTGCCGGCGTATGTACGGCGAGCAGTTTGGTAACATGGCGATTCCCGCTCCCAACATTGGCTGCAGATAGACCCAACAAGACGCCAATCGACGTCAGTTCATGCTTGGGAGTCAGGTAGCCAAAAGTATGCCAAGTAAGGAGTTCCTTCAGATGTCCTGTGAGACCAAGGCCAAACAAGAAACCAGCGTGCTCCGGAGTAAGCTCAGACGGCTTGTTGAATTTGATCCATGAACTGTCGACGACGTCCGATGTGGAGGAGATGCGCAATGCCGCAGCAACACCATTATGGAAATCTCCCCAGTTCAAGCTCTCCGGGGGTATCTTGTTGGTATCTGGAGTAATGAGGATGTTCTGGGGTTGCAGGCGAATGGAGAATTCCATCTTCGGAATGGAGAATGATTCGCGAGTTACCACGGGTACAGACCCAAAGGTGAACATCGCACGGCCAAGAGGTAATGCCAATGTTCGCTCTCCTATTCTGATGACTTGATTTTGCTGCTCTTTGGCTTGGTCGTGTTCACTGCGAAGATGATGAGCAAGAAATGTGGATTGTAGAACGCGACCAAACATACCTTAACTCGGGGCGCTCCACCATCTTGACAGAGGACACAACAGACGAGCGAAGCATACGTGCAACTTCGTCTAACCGTTTATCTTGCCCGAATCGAATTTGTGTAAAATCATCGAGGCCCAGTTCTACACCACTGACAGCGCCGACTTCGCCGGAGGCTGCGATCCCAACATCCTTAACAATGTCAAGATAACTCTTCCGATTTTGAGGTCCCTAAACAGAAGTTGACTCTTGAGTGCCAGGAACAAAGGGAAGCTCGCAATTACTCACAAGGAACTCTTTGACTGTCCGATAACCCGCTGCATTTAGATTCTCTGACCAGGCTTGTGCACCTTCTGCGAGATCGTTGCGACCCACAAATTCGTATGCAGCCGCAGGCCAGTCTTGGCCAGGGGAAAGCTGACATGTTCGTACGACTTCCCGTAGAGGTGCCGCAAGCCCCAGAGATAGGAATTTCATGAGATTCACTCCGAGTTTAGATTTGACCATATGCATCATGGCACTTTCGGTGCGTTTTCGGCTGTCCTCGTCCTTATGAGCTAATGCTTTGTAGATCGTGGTCAGCTGCCGCAGGTATGCAAGTGGATCTAGGTGGCCATATGCGAAAGAGGAGGATACTTTGAATTGCGAGACGAGCTTGCTGCTTTCATACCACGGCAGGTTCCATTCGGGATTGCTAATTCTGCCGTAAAGAATGGCAGACATGTCCTGAGGCCAGACAGGTATATGGTCATCGATATGCTCGGTCTCTGAAAAGTCATGAACATTATGCAGCAGCCATACCTAGGAAATATGCACATACTGATGGAGATAAACGTCCAACCAGACATGGCGTCGGGACAAAATCGTGTCCAGTAGTCAGCCCATTCTGGCCTGACAACGATGGCGATCCGACAGATGAGTTTTACTAGGCGGAGAAGAGAATGGTGTCTGTGCGCCATGAGTCGAATGTCTTCGCCTAGATGGTGCAGTGCAATGAGTATGGGCCGAAGGTGTGGGTGAGGCATCTCCGAAGGCGGCGTAGGGCTTTGCGGGCGAGGCGGTGGTGGCATCTCCAACCCGTCTAGAATGCGATCCTCAAGGAATCGGGAGCGGGAAGGGGTGGAAGACAGGCGACTCCAAGCACTGTCGACCATGGTATCAGTCGCCATGGCATGGTCGTCTGATTCCAGGCCGAACGTCTGATAAAGCGCTGCGCAGAAACATTCGAACTCGACGCCATCGGAATGGTCAAGCTGACGCTCGGCCCAGAGCTGCAAAAACTTAGTGTGGAGACTGAAGTGGGAATCAGAGGGCAGAGCAAGAGCAAGAATTTGAAGACATTGATTCGTCAATGTATCGTGCGGGATGAGATTGAGTTCGCTGCGAATCCCCAGAGTGGGCCCAAGGATAATGGTAACTGCTGATCTGGTGGGGTCCGCAAGAAATAAGGGTCTGAGTGCAGTATCTCCGCCAGGTCGATCGACATTACTGCTTTCGAGCTTGACCTGGACAACTGGACACCCTGATTCAGATAGCGCATGAGGAAATTGGGCTGGATGAGCGATACAAAGTTCTCGGAGTCCGTGCGTATAAACGCTCAGTAGCCCGTTCGGTTTGATCGTGACCAGATCAAGAACATTACTTCGTGTAACATTCAAGGCGCAACAACTAATGGCGCATAGCTCAGCTTTTGGTGTGACAGATAGCGTCTTATCTGCGTTCTGAGAAATCGTGAGGACAATGAGCTTCTGATTTCTGCAGAAGCAGATAGCGAGGAGTGCAGGATGCTTGTGCCCATCAAATCGTTGATCGAACATGGCGACATTCACACGGCTGGAGATGAAGTGAGTGGAATGGGACAGCTTCGGAGACATGGACGGCTTACTGCTTTTCCTTGGGCATCTCAAACGTGTACAGTCTCGACATCCAATAGGAAGCTCGCATCTTCGTCGGATCCGTTGGACCAAGGGACGAATCAGCTTCGACTCTGCCCCCAAGAGCCATGCGATCCAATGTACTGCTCAGGTCGTGTCGTCCAAGTGAAGTGCGCCTAGGTTTGGGCGGTTGTGACTGTTGGGCTTGTGTCGGATTAGCACCGGCAAGAGACGCCATTGTGGTGGTTGTAGATAGCGAGGGAGGCATCCCCGGAAGAGCCGATAGCGGGGGGAGTCCATTGGAGTCCGACGATGGAGGCTTTCCCAGCGGATGTTCATCGAGTGCAGGTGTGGCATTCCATGCGAGCGAATCATTGCCAGCCACCGAGTGTCGCTTTGGTCCGGAGCCATTGACTGGCATTGACTGACGCTTTCTCCGAGAGCGATTGTTGCCGACAGTCAGAGGCGCTTCCTTGGGTTTAATATACACATAATGCCAGATGGATGCTTGACCCATTTCGTCGTCAACAGTGACGAGGATGTCATAATCTTGTCCAGGAGATCGAGTTGAAACCCAAACTACGCGCTCTTTGGGCGGTACAGGTTGCAGATGTTCCTGATTATCGCCTATAAAGGAGGGTGGTGTTGACTGGAAGCCACCTGTAATCTTATCGGCGACACCCACAACTGTTGCTTCCGCGAGGGGATTTGTAACAGTGAATAGAGTCGGGAGCAACTCGTCGCCGAGCAAATTAGCCTCATGCATCTCTGTCATCTCGACTTTTCTTAACAGAAGGACACCGTGAGGGTGCAGGGGCCAAGCCTTGTCCACTAGAAATGGTAGTGAGAAAGTGTACTCGAGACCATTCTCGAGATACACTTTCCCGATGCTACGCAAGAAGACAAACAACGCACGAACGCGGGACTCGGGTTCCGAGTGCAGTTGTCGGTCCCGGTCAGCTTTCGAGAAGGGTCCAAAAGTAGATTCGTGATCCATAGGTCGTTGAGGTCCAGAGTGGTAATCCGAGGTATAGTGGGCGGAACTTCGGGAAGTCGCCTCAAAACCCGCTTGCTCGAGCCACGCGATGCATGCCCACTGGATGGTCTGTCCCTCTTTCCTGAAAGTCCATTGCTTACGGATAACACCCCCAGAGCTGATGTATACGGTGTCTTGATCCCATGTCAACCACTCTACTTCAGCATCGCGTGAACGATCCTCTGGGACTGAGTAGGCAAACGTGGGAGGTTGTTGTCCTAAATTCTGACCACGAAGTGCCCGGCGAATCGACAACAGAAGGTCTGAGTCTTTTGTGTAATCCGGCGAGGGGCCTTTCCTCTGCGACAAACGCAATCTTGGAATATAACAGAAGGCATTGCTCGGCGGCGTCAGACCTAGGCCCAATGCTGGAGGTGGCAGGGTGCTTGAAGGCATAGGCTGCGTCATGGGAGGCTGTGAAGGAACATAAGAGAGATGCGGAACAAAACAATGAGACACTGACGAAAATGTGCGGAGTGTAGCCTCTCGGAGACGCGCCGCGGCGCGACCTTGCAAGACGCGACGCGGGCGTTACGTCAAGTCGTGTACACAGTGTATGTGTGATTGTTTGGCAAGAGCGTCTGATCCTAACAAAGACAAATACACTTGGCGCGTCTCCGACCAAGTTCAGCCGCGCAACAAGTCGGCACCGTACTGAGCCACACGGCCCACACCCATATCATCCGACGCGACAATCTAGACCTGCACGTATCTGACACGAGAGCCTCATCATGTACTGTCGTTCCTCTGTGCGTCAATCTCAACGCTTACCATACAATATTGCCGTTAGATGTCAGCTCTTTCTCCTGCTGCTGAAGAACCTCCAAGCCTACCAGCAAATTTCTTGGACGATTTAGGATCACTCGAAAGCCGAGAAGACGTTCTGTCATGGCTCAACGGCGTGCTCAACGTGACCGATGATGGCTCTCCCATCT
Organism: Dentipellis sp. KUC8613; assembly: GCA_002286715.1. Taxonomy (NCBI): domain Eukaryota; kingdom Fungi; phylum Basidiomycota; class Agaricomycetes; order Russulales; family Hericiaceae; genus Dentipellis; species Dentipellis sp. KUC8613. The sequence continues at coordinate 62,357 of NSJX01000025.1, read as the reverse complement.
TCGATCTAAATTCATTGGACAAGCATGTGTCGCGAGTTGTAGCCTCTTTGGACGTTGCCAGCGAAGATGTATCCTCGCAGCTAGAACGTCTTATTGATGACATATCGCGATCTGCGTCGCGACTGTCGTATGACCTGCATTTCATGCGAGATGGCGCCCTGTCTCTACAAGTAGCACTCAATGCACTTGACGTACGCAACAATACCTCACAATCTGCAGAGACATCCCAGGCATTGGATAGGCTACATTCTCTGGACATCATCAAAACCCACATGGAAACAGCCAGAGACGTTCTACAAGAAGCCGAAAGTTGGAGCACGTTGGAATCGGAGATCGCTTCACTATTATCCGAACAGAGTTACGAGAAAGCCGCCGAGAAACTCTCCGAGGCAAGCAAGAGCATGGTCGTCTTCCAGAATACCTCTGACTATGAACATCGACGAGCTCTGATGGTCAGCTTGCAGAATCAGCTCGAGGCCTCACTCAGTTCTGCTCTCATTGCTGCCATCAATAGTCAGGATGTTGCAGTCTGTCGAAATTACTACACCATCTTTCACAATATTCAGCGCGACTCAGAATTTCGAACATATTATTATGGATCCCGACGGAGTGGTCTCGTCACCATGTGGCAGGAAGCCTCTCTGACCGACGACGGCGATTCGCCCTCATCACCAGCTGTTCCAGCTGGAAAGTTTTCTGTGTTTCTCGGCGACTTCTTCTCCTCATTCTTGACTAACGTGTCGTCGGAACGCACGTCTATCTCCGCCATCTTTCCTGATCCCCAGCAAACACTCTCCACATTTATTACGACCACCATGGAAGCTTTGCAGCCTACGTTCTCAGACCGACTTTCTGCCATTTCACACTTCTACGGCTCCACTTCATTGCTTGAACTCATTTCCACCTTCAAAGCGACGGAGCAATTTGCAGTATCTGCTGACAAGATCTTAGAAAGAACCGAGCACTCCTCCGCGTTGGCGACCTCTTCACACGAAGGAAATAACTCAGAAAGCACATCACTTTCGAGATCCCACTCGCGGCGCAGATCTCACCGCTTGTCAATGTCAGCCTCAAGGCGGATAGGTGCGCAAGGAGTCGCTAGTCTCTTGGCCAAATCGGGAGGCAGTGGTTTAGACTGGGATCAGCCGCTTTTCGAGCCTTTCTTGGAGTACCAGGTCGAATATGGGACACTGGAGAAACGGTTACTGGACAAACAACTCTCGGATCTTCTCTCTGCCGAAGAGGCTTCCTCTGACCATGCCAGGCGGTTGAGGGAACGGTCGTTAGATGTCCTGAGCCTTGGGGAAGAAAGTTTAACCAGAGTTCTCGCATTTACGCATGGCTATGGAATTGTAGGCCTTGTCCGTGCATTGGACGAGTTCTTCGAAGGTTTCCTTGAGTCATCAAAGGCCCGCTTGTCAGACCGGTCTCCATCGAACGCCCGGCCGCTTTCTGCATCGACTTCAGGAGATGACCTGGCCGATTTGGACTATTCTCTCGAGGATTGGAACCAAATCCAATTGTGGCTTCATCTCCTCGAATCTCTCCGAACTGTCCTCGAGCGTGTCACGATCTTCGAGGCCAAACTGCGTTCAGTAATACACCAGGTCGCCGGCACCCTGCGCTCACCGCAAGCAGATCTCATCACCGCATATATCCCAGGAACCACGCGTGGAGAGGTCCAGCTGCTCGCATCTTCCACATTGAACTCTGTGGAATTGGAGGACAAGCTGAAGATTGTCGAACCTGATAGTCGACCCCCAAGCCATGACTCTGTGACACGCAGTTTGCCGAAGAGTGCTCGTCCACCGTCAACTTCATTACTCGGACGCTCTCACGCCGCTGTGAACGCGTTTGCGGTTACGGTTCAGAAAACTCTCCAGGAAGCGATGCTGGCACCTCTGAGGAAACATCTCTCACAATACGCTTCTTCCCCCTTATGGACAACTTCCAAAGATGCCAGACAGAAACGCAGTGGAGCGGGCGCAACCAGTGACATCCAAGTTCCACTGTTTTCACTATCCCCTAGCGAGATAATGCAACACGTCGCAGAAAGCCTCCTCAATCTTCCAAGGCTGTTCGAGGTGTACGCGGCAGATGACGTGCTATCTTTTTCCGTAGACACGCTGCCGTTCATCGACAACGATCTGTTGCAGGCGCTGCTGGAGCAGACTGCTGACGCGCAGGCAACGCACTCGCGGCGTCAGTCCATGTCGGTGAAGAGTGTCCCACCTCAGCAATCTAAGCCAGGCTTCACTCCCGAAGACATCGCTTCCATTTGGCTGTCATCTCTCGGCCGATCACTCCTGTCGCATTTCACTTCGTCGGTTCTTCCGAGCATACGCAGCTTGTCGACCGATGGTGCCGCCCAGCTCGGGTCAGATTTGAGTTACTTGTCGAACATCATTGGGGCCTTGAACGTACAAAGCGACGAGCTGGAGAAGTGGAAGGAGTATGTGGCCTTGGATGATGAGGAAGGGCGGAAGCATATCTCGGAAGTGGACCCGGGTAATTCTGTGTTTGCTCAAGTGGCAAGGATGAGGAGATGGAATTCCAGCGCTCCCTTGTAGAAATTGTAGGCTTATTCTGGAAATGAGTATGGGTGATTTCATACAACGCTGTTACTTTTGGTGAATGGATACAGCAGGGTTCCGGTGAAGGCTAACTACGAATGTCCACTTATATGTTAAGCCCTCTGTGAGATGCTGAATTAAGTACGGCTTGAACTTCAATGTAGTATAAGCTGGAGAGTCTTTGAAGCGTTTAAACAGCGACAGCGAGTTTACCAATAAATAACATCAGGTGAAGCCGGAAACAATAGTAAAGTAGCATATAACAACGCGTCCATTGGATAACATTACATCGAGCAGACTATCTCATCGAAAGACAGTGAGATCAGCATAGTAAAGTAAAAATTCATGAGGCAAAAAGTTCGCCTTTACCGGGCATAAGGGTGGAAACTGTGCTGCCCTCTGTTCATGACTCTTGCCGGCCCAGGGCCGCTATTCATCCCACCCCTCCGTGCGTTCATCATACCCATCCCTTGCCTCATCCCCATCCCGACACCACCCATGTTGTTCATCCCACCAATTGGTCCAGCACCGCCCATCATACCTGCGCCTCCTGCACCCATAGGACCCATTCCCAGCCGCATACCTCCCATGTTGCCCATACCACCGCCCATAGCCCCCATTTGGTTCATACCACCCATTCCAGCAGCACCCGCCATAGGGTTCATGCCACCCATGTTGGCCATACCACCCGCAGCGGCGCCACCCATGCCTCCCATGCCGGCAGCAGCTCCCATGTTGTTCATTCCGTTCCCCATTCCTCCACCCATGTTTCCCATGCCGAAGCGATTCATGTTCATACCCATCATGGGGTTGTAACCCATCATAGGCATCCCTCCGCCCATCATGTTGTTGAAGCCTGCTCCTCCACCCATTTGGCCCATCATACGCTGATACATCATGTTCATCTGCTGAGGATCAGAAGGCGGCTGCTGAGGCCCTCCCATGAAAGGCATGTTACCGCCTGCTGGGCGAACTTCCCTGTCTTGGAAATCTCTGCTGTTGGAAGCGCGACCCTGATCCCGCTGGTTTCTTGGTTGCGCAGTCTTCACCTCAATCTGTCAAAAATAGACATAAGCAATGTTCCGACGGCTGCCACGGAGGATTGTTCACCTGTTTGTCGTCCAGAATCAGACCAATTTTCCCAACAAGCTGCGCCTCGTTGCTGTTGTCTTCGAATGTTACAAAACCGAAGCCTTTCGAGCGGCCAGTTTCACGGTCAACCATGACAGTCGCGTCCACGACTTTTCCGAATGTCGAGAAGAAGGCGCGCATGGAATCTGATGTCGTGTGCGGCGCCAGGCCTCCCACAAAGTAACGTGTGTTCCTAAGGTGCTCCTCACGAGGGATTGCGCGTTTCGGGTCGATCTGTGTCAGAAAAGGGGTGAGCAGAGTAGTCGAACCTAGGAACCATGGTACTGACCGCTTTTCCATCAAGGAAATGCTCTCGAATCATGACCGCGTTTACCGAGGCGGGATCCTCGAAGGTCAGGAAGGCGAACCCGCGCGACTTGCCGTCTGGGTCACGCACGATTGTACATGCGTCGACCTTGCCGAATTCGGAGAAGTAGCTCCTTAGGCCTTCTGCTCAGGATAACCGCACCGCACCGACGTAGAGTGGTCAGCAAAACACAATATCATTTGGTACGAAAAAGGTAGCGGGGATAAAGTACCGTCTGTTGTATCCCAGCTTAAGCCACCGACGAACATCTTGCTATAAGGGGAGGGACCGCAATGCGAGGGACCAGAGTGATGTAACGTGAAGTCGACAGTAGGAGAAGATATGGCGAGGGAGCAGGAGGCGACGATAGATATTAGCACCAGAGTAGCAAGATAAGCAAGCAGAGGTAGAAGACACGGAGCCGATATACGACAGTTGCGGTCACCGCAAGTTATCGTAACTTGGTAAGTGCATATAGCTGGTGACCAACATGCAGACAGGTGCATTATCTAGTATCGATAAGTAGCAGAAATTGCGTTGGCCTCGTTGGAGGACATAAACGCCAGTATGGATTCTTATAACGCCTGCGACATTCGTCCGTCCATAGAGTGAAAAGAAAAACTCACCCTTCATCCTTCATCTCCGAAGGCCGTATTGGCCTGTCAGCGTTACTCGGAATTTGCGACGTCCGGTCTGAAGGCAGTGTCTGTGACATTCTGGCGTCTAGTCGCTGCTGGCGCTCTTGACTGGGCGTCTGTCGGTACGCGGAAAACTGTTGGGCAACCTGTGCCGAATACGACATGTTGGGTCCCTCCCCGGAAGTAGAGGGCTTTGGGGGAAGTGTCGTGGTCTCAATAGGTTTTGTTGGTGCAGGTGCAGCCGTGCTCTGGCTTGGGTTCTGGTTTTCAGCGGGAGCCTGGGATTCCGGTTCCGCAGCGGATGCGGCCACCTGAGGTTCTTCGGGTTCAGCTGTTGCCTTGTCCGCGGTGGGTTCAGCGCTTTGACCTTCATCAGGAAGAGTGAAATCCTCTTCGAAATCGTCGCCATAAAGGCCTATATAAACAAGGGATAAGTAGAGTGAACGGTTTGAAGTAACCTCTCGAGGGAGGACGCACCGTCATACAGGTTGTCGTCAGTCGCGTCAGTAGACTTGGCCATACTGGGTAAAGGGAATGTCAATGTTCGAGCTATAGGTCCACTATCCAGTCGCCTTGCAAATCGTTTTCGTGCCGGTCGTCGATGTAGTGGTTGACGGAAGAGAGCTCCTGAGTGGCAGGGGCGCCCAGAGCGTGATCACAACACTGGCTCGTACACACACAAGACCAAACAACGCGCGACAAGCTTCTAATTTGAAGCTGACAAGTTCTAGTGTGGCACCGATGCACAGCACACGTATGCAATTGCAAGTAAATATCGTACTATGAATGCATCCATTCCAAGCAGTAAATAATTAATCGGTGCAGAGCTATATCCAAGGGAGTTACACGTGTTGCGAGTACATACAAAACAGTGTGTGAATCCAACCAACCAAGACCATCCCATGAGTGTGAAATCAGCCACCCCGCTCTAGCCTTCGCCAGACATAAATTAAGACCATCAGTGGACTCCACCCACAAGTGCAGCCAGTCTCGCCTGCCGCAGCTGCTGCTCCGTGCGCTCTGCAACCGCGTCGTACACGTAGTGTATGGGCTTGTGCCATTGCGGGTGACGTGCATCGTCCGAATCAGAGTCTCCACCACTGTCATCGTGTCTCCCCTCGTCTCTCCTCTCATAGAAGATATCGTCTGGGTTGAAGGGATCTAGCGGGGTTTGTTCAGCGATTGATGTGACAGAGGAAACGCTAGACCCACCATCGGGTTCCTCAGCTTCAATGACCCGCATTTTACCCTTCGCCTTCTCACTCATGATAGGCACGGGTGTGATGACCTCTTCATCAGAGCCGTCGTACGGGGCAGAGACATTGAGTCGTTGGAGACCATTGCCAAGCACGTCCTGGCTGGCCCGGCCCGGCCCCAGCTGATTCGCAGTAGAGTTGGGATAAACGGCTGCTGGAGCCACGCGTTCTGGTGAAGGAGTGTGGGATTGCGAGCGAGTTGATATGCCTGGTGAACGCGGGCCATGAGGCGCAGGTGGTGGTGGCGCAAGCAAGGGTTGCGGGGTATGAATAGGAAAATTGCCATTACCAGCGTTGTGATAAGGTATTGGTGGTAAAGGATGTGTTGTGCTCGGGTGGACAGCAGGCATGAGGGCCGAGGGCACAGGCGACGGCGATGGTGACGGCGATGGCGATGGGCTCCGTGATGTAGAGCCAACCATGTTCGCTGGCGGCTCGAGATGCACGTATTCACCATTTTCGTCATATCCCATTTGCTAGATACAGCGAATATTCAATATCTTCCTGGCCACCAGAAGAAGATTTACTTACGGAACGATCCATGCGGACCTCCCGGCGGCTCCTCTCCTCTACCTCTCGCTCGGTTTCTCTCTCGATACCTATGCGTTCGATGTCATCATACATCTTCAGCACAGCTACAAGGGCTGCGTTTGCATCGAGTAGAGCCGCAAGGAGTTGCTCCTCGACGGTCAACTCCGTCGGGGAGTCATCACCTTGCCTCGGGGTCGCATTTGGGTTTGTTTTGGTTAGAACTTTAGGTGTTGGCGTCTCGTTCGGCGAGTTGTTCCCATTGGGGCGCTTACGCTGCGCACGTTGGGCATCACGCGCTTGTCGTGAACGATCTGCGCCCGCGGAAGCCCATGGGATTTGGGCGAAAATGAGTTCCTGCGAGCTCCGACATTTGTCATGAAATTCCTGGAGGAAGCTTCTGTGAGCTTAACTGGGAGATAGAGGGAGTCGAATCAGAAGCAACCTTGATGATATCCTTTTCTTGGAGATCTTCCGGACGTGCGAAGGTGAGCGCTTCGGACAGGAGCGCGGCGTTCCCATGAGCAAATTTGCACTCTTGAAATAGGCGACGGATGTCCTCGTCTGGTGGTATGATTCGTGTCCGCGATGACACATGCTTAGGCTTGTCCGCAGGATTCTGACGCATGCGACCGGTGCGTCAGGACCGCAGTGCGACGAAATGCTCGACCGTATGGGACTTACTGATGAGGGTGGCGTAGGCGTCGCATTTGGAGCCGTAAGCTGTGGCTGCGTGAAACCGGTGGGGGTTCCATACGTCGACGACCGCCGAGGTTCTGCTGGACTGAACATGGCGTCGTCGGTGTCGAACGGCACACCCTGCGATATTCCTGTGTCAGTGATGTAATGTGCTATTAACGGTCAAATGCGTACCTCATCTGGCTTTCCTGGGGGCTTGACCTTTCGCCACAGCCCTCGGAATCCGTCATTTTTGCTTTCCTTGCCATCGGCTAGAGTAGAGCACGTTCATTATAGAACACTAGGACCCACGGTGTGAAGGTGTACGCACGAGTCGATGATGCATAGGCTGCAGCTGCAAGCACATCCAGAAGCCGCTCTTTGACTACAGGAGAAGTCCGTGAAGACTGGAGCACATCCTCGAGAGTATCAAGGAATTTGCGGTTCACGCATTGATGCACGAACAACTCTGAAGAGTTCCGCAACATGATGGCCCATAGCTAAACAAGGCGTATGTCAATGGTCCGGTCCTTGACTACGCGTGAATGGAACCTACCCGCGCCGCCGACAGTTGTTGTGGCGCGTCACCATATCTAGCGAAGAACGACACATTAGCGGGCTAGAGCAGCTTCTCGGCAAAACCTTACTTGAATTCTCTCCTTAAAGCTTTGGCGGCTTCCTTTGCATTTGCTTCGCTAGATGAAGCTCGTTCACAGACTTCAAGAACAACCGTCCAGTCCTCCGACGCTGTAGCGGTCAGATAGCCTAGATAGCGAGCGATTCATCAGAACATGACGGGAAGGTAGCCGCATGCCCACACACCAATCATGCGCATGAGCTCCTGATGACTCTCTTCCTCCTTCTCTCGCATCTCGCGCCGCTCCTTCTCGCGCTCCATGCCGGTGCTCGCCCAATCCCACCATTTGCGCTCCTTCTTCTCCTCCCTCACAGAGACCTCACTCGGTGCATATGTGGTCTCATCGCGCAGAGCCCTGTCCCTTTCTCTATCCCTCTCTCTGTCTCTGTCCCGGTCCTTATCCCGAATGTCGTGCTGAGGATCAAGGGCTTTCAAAATGTTGACAGCAGGAGTTTGCGCTCGGTGCTCGCGATCACGGTCGCGATGATCCTTGTGACTTGTAGATCTGATCGAAGGAGCAGGTCCAGAGGAAGGAGCTGTCGCAAATGGCGAGTTGGCACGAGGCGCGGGCGCGACGAGTGGATTTGGGACAGGGGGTGATGCGCCTGGAGGTAATGAGGCAAGTGACGAAGAGCGGGATGCGGGGAGAACGGGTGGTCGAGGGTTGTCGTGAGGCCCTGAACTCGAGCTATGACTATGGACTTCGGACGGTACTATATGCCAATGTTCGTCTTCGGAGGATTGGCCCCTGGCATGGTCACGGTTCTGGTGATGTGTGCGCAGGTGCTGATGCGGGGGGGAAGGGGCGTGTCGGGGAAGGGGCGGGAGAGGAGGAGGAAGGGCATGAAGATCCTAGGAGGCGTAAGGCGAGGTTAGAGGCAACGAGAAAAGTCAGGGGAGACTGACCTCAGAGGAATTGCCCGAACCCAAGTCAGCATGAATGTCCTTCGAAGCGGGAGTAACCTTTGCGATCTTGGCCTTGTCCCGGTTGAAGAACTTCTTCATAGTGCAGACGGATGCGCTGTAGTCTAGTGCGCGAACAACAGGGGGATATAGAACGAAAGCAAAAGAGAGAAAGAGAACGTAAGGAAATGATGAGAGACTCAGAGAGAGCGTAGGGGACGGCGTCTACACTCATAGAACAGCTCCGTTGTGAGGCTGTACCTCACGTGGCGACTCAATCATTCAACTTCCCGCCCGTCCTCTAATTCAGTCGTCCCGGTCGGCCCCTGCTCACATCCTCCTCAGGGCCACGATAATTACTTATCACCCTCTTGGCGTATGCCTCCTCGACATCATCCCTTGCGCCCGCGCCTGACCAGGCGTCTTTTGCGCCGATGGCATTGGCTGTGTCCACTCAAGCTGCTGCGTCTGTCTCAGCACCGGATTGCCCCTAACGCACCCCGGCTGTCCGCTTGTAGACCCTCCATCAGCGTCTCACCAGCAGGATCGAGTACCATACACCATCATCCGCCTCAACTGTTTTCTGCTACACTTTTTATTTACTAGTGTGCCCGACGCACCGACATCGCTCGGTTGTAGTTCGTAGAGACCGATCGCAATCAACGTGAAATACATTACAACCCCGCGGACCACAGGTCCAAGTGCGAACTGCCAGACAACCTACACAGGTACGCGCAAATTTCGCTCCCTAATAAATCTCGACATAGCGCAGTCTTTCGCCGCCGCTTCGCCCTGGTTTGCTCGGCCGCATCCTTGTCCCCCGACGAGGCATCTTGGATCAACCGTCATGACGGAATTTATCAAGTGTCTTGCCTGCTTACCTCGTTCACGGCAGCGCAGCATACCGTCACTGGCTCCTGTTCTTGGATACGGGTGCGCGTCCAACCGGCCACTCCTGCCCGAAAATTGCTTCCGTCGCTGCGGTCATCGCCTGCGCAGTAAACTCGAAGCTCGCGACCACGGTAACCTTCGCAAGGTCGTCTGCCTCAGGTATACTGAGGAAATCATACGGCGCACAGCTAGATAGAACCACCAGGCGCTTGTATCCATGCGGCCATGCTGTAAGGACCTGCCGAAGAAAGTCATACTGCCATGTCGACCGGTCAGCGTTACGCGTCGCAAAGAGGACAGTCGAGGCGGTCAGCACTAAATCCCGTTGCTCTGCCGTGAGCGGTTCATCCGGCGCGTACACAATGTGTGTGACCGCGTCTGCGTACTTCTCCACGAAAGCGGCCCACGACAGATATGACGGCCCAGCCGTGTTTCTGATCTTGCCATCCGCGGTTCGCAGCACGCCTTCTGCGTCGTCAACCGCGAGGTTTAGCGACTCCCTCTGTGGACTGAACACGACGATCCCGCCACGCTGGGTAAGTGGGAGATTGCTTTGTTTGTCCTGAAGAACGGCAACAGATGCCAAATACGCCTGGCGGCTGAGCACCTCGCTTTCTGCCTTGATGTCCAGCCACTTGTCCATATCGAATGACGTCCCGAGGGCTTGCTCCCAGGAGCCAGCAAATTTCCCTTTGAGGGCAGCAATGCGTTTGCCGCTCTCACGCAGTTCGGCCAGGTCTAGTTGACCTGAGGTAATGGCGCTGTAAACCGCCTCGAAGGAGCCTACATGCCTGGCGAAGGTATGGCAAATCATGACGATGTCCGCACCAGCGCGCAAGGCCTCCACAGATGCAGTAGACACACCGCCAGGACGCGCCGCAACAGCTTCCATTTCTAGGCAGTCGGTGACGACGACGCCCTGGTATTGCAAATCGTCGCGCAAGAGGTCGTGGGTGGCGATGCGGGAGAGGGAGGCAGGGGCGTCGTCTCCGGTGACCTTTGGAAGAGCCATATGACCGGTCATGATGGTGGCCACAGAGTCGCTGATGGCGGCAAATGGTACCAACTCTGTCTCTGCGAGCTCAGATTTCGCCTTTGGAATGACCGGCAAGGCGAGGTGTGAGTCCACATGTGTATCTCCGTGTCCGGGAAAATGCTTCGCGGACGGCGCAACGCCTGCCTGGGTGAGGCCACGAGAGACGGCTGCTACGTATTCGCTGACCTTCTGGGGGTCTGTCCGGGATGGGTCAGCTTGGCGATATTGTTCATTCAACTATCGCCCACCATCGCCGAAAGACCTGACACCTGTTTTTTTGTCACTCATGTATTCTGGGATTCGATACTGCTCGAGATAGCTCACCTATCACCGGGTTTCGTGAGTCACTGTTTACGTCTGCGACGGGACTGTATGCCCAGTTAATTCCGGCATGCTTTAATTCACGGCCTGTCGCGAACGACACACGTTCTGCGAGTTCTGGAGAGCGGGTAGCAGCCAGTGCCATTGCCCCAGGACTAGATCAAATCAGGCATTCAGACGTCCTTCGTGCGGGACTGAACAGCAAGAATGGAGACGTACAACTGAGTCCCAGCAGCGCCGTGGCCCGACGTGGAATGGCTGAAGGCCGAGACGAGACCTGCATGCACATGTGATGTCCAGCGATCTGCGGTATCCAGTTTTTGCATTTGACTCACCGTTCTCCTGATCCGTGCCGATCATCAGCGGCTGCCCATGCCCTGCGTCCTTCGCTATCTTCTGCAGCTTCTGCGCAACGGCATGCACCTGCGCAGCACCTGCAAGAATGATTCGCTCAGCAAACATGTCTGATGCCAAATGACGGAGTACGCACTTTGGACGTTGCGGCGCATGAGGATGACATTTCTGATAAACGGAGGTTAGACGGTCGCTCTTTCATGAATGCTGGCGGAGTGCAAACCCGAGGTAGTAGTCGCGGATGAGGGTCTCAATCTCCGGGCTGACGTCGGTGCCGTGAAAACCCAGCACGAAGTGCTAACATGGGCTCGGAATGAGCGAGAAACGAGGCAAGAAGTAGTGTGAACGGACTCACCTGGCCTAGTTCGCGCTTGATGCTGTCCGTAATGTCAACCATGCTTGGTTCTACAGGAGGAAAGGTCCAATCGAAGACGACTGGGGAGCATGCTGTTTATGTACCCTCTTCTACTCCGGACCGTACACGGGTCATGAGGCCCTGAATAGGTCGATATCATCATTGGTAAATGCAGGTGCCTTTATCCTAGTGGTATCTAGAGCCAGTTAGATGAGAGCAACAGTCTTTGGTGGGGGAATTGAAAAGATCGCGCACGCGCAACGCGCCCTGATAACTTACTTATGTATATAGAGGAAAGAGGTCGAGATCAAGATCGGGACAGGTCGAGGACGTGAGAGGCGTCTCTACGACGGAGACGCATCAACATCGCACCGCCTCTCTCCTACCTCCATCTTATACCAGTCCCCTCAGCCGCTGGAAGGCATTTTCTCTTTCTTTCTACACTCTCTTCCAACTCGCCTGTTCATCATGCGCTCTGCATTCCTGCTCGCGTTCTTTATTGCGCTCGCCGGCCGAGGTGCGTTCTGCGGCCGTTGCCACTTGACTTCTCCTGACGTTCACTCCGCAATCTAGTATTGGCTTTGAACGTCTCTATTGGCGGCACCGTCGGCAACATCTCTGCCACTGATTTCTTGAAAGTGAACGATGCGCAGCTGATTTCTGACGTACGCTGTCTTTTGCTTCACACATCCTCTATAATTGACTCGATGCGCTCGGGATTTCAGTGCAGCTCTAATTGTACAGCAGGAAATCAGGCACTCCAGGTGAGCGTATGAAATGGAGTGCGTGCGGATGTCTAGCATGGCTGAGCTTGCTTTGTGTATTTTTCGCAGAGCTGCACCGACAACGCCTGCTTCTGCAGCAATGAGACCGTCATTGCGATAACAAGCTGTCAGCAGTGCATGTTGACGACGGTCATCGCTCAGAACCGCAAGGTGGCTGATCCTCGCGCTGGCTCTGCGGCTGCGTTGTCTGGTGCGTTGCCATGCCCTTGACCATCTATCCTAACTGACCAGCGCGTTCCCATATGCAGCGTACACCGGCGCTTGTGCAGACCCCAAAGTCAATATCACCGTTCCTGCTACCCTGACAGCAATCAAGCTCCCCGCGGATTGGGATGGCCCACAGTCGCTCACTCTCAACACCGGCACGACGGTTGTGGCGGTCATTGCAGGCGCAGTCCTTGGTCTCAGCCTTATTTATGTCGTGAATACCATGTAGGAGGCCCTGTTGGTACGCGTCCGAGCTGGACAGGACGTGATCTACGCTTGTGCTATTAATCTTACATGTCAATTTGTTGCATATGTTGTCTTTCGCTTTCGTGGGGGCTGTCGGTGTAGAGTAGTCTGTACTATGAACACGTGATGCGTGACGGTCCCGGATTACGCGTCCAAATTGCGCGAAGTCGGTCAGGCCGTATTCTACTGTTCTTGCGTCGCGACCGCTCTTCAGCTCTGTCTCTCTCCTTCGGCTGTAAAACTGGCGTCCATTTTCTGGGCCGACGTCAGGCTCGTCTTTCGGAATGCTGTAGCGTCAGTCGAACAGCGCACTTGGGCAAACCAGCATGCACATCCCGCCCCTAATGGCTGCTCGCGGTCATATTCTTCTGCAAGCGCGCACGCATCTGCGGCCGCACGGACGAATGCGCGTCGACCGGTTCATGCTCCCAAAATATCCGTGAGGTCCGCCTCACATACCGCACTTCCGAAGGACCTCGTCTCGGACCTCCTGGTCGACTCGTCGCTGCACGCAGTGCCAGCGACAGTTCATGAAGAGGACGCGGGCCCGGCAGTCACGAGAACGCCGAGGTACGACTGGCGGCAGCGTGCTCCGTCGCGAGTGAAGACCCAGGTGACGCCGGGCGACGCTGGCCCAAAGCGATACCCGAAGCGCGTCGAGCCACAGTGTCTGAGCCTCGAGCCAGGCGCGCCGTTCTACGATGAGATACAGGCTTATAGAGAACGGTTTGTACTGCGTTAATCGTGCTGCTCTGGTTCATGTCCATACTCATGTCGTGTGTGACCTCAGATTCCTGCCGTTGCTGGCTGCAGAACAGGCTGAGGAGGAAGCAGTCCTGAAAGAGCGTCTGGCGAACTGGCCCGTCGAGCGTCTGCAGGAGGAAGGCTACTGCGTAACGGGCATGACGGGGTTCTGGATGGACATGCGCCAGTTTGAGCGTCCTGTGGCGACGTTCCAGCTTGGGCCTGGCATGCTGCTGCCGGAAAATCGATTCGAGTGCGTGCGGGTGGCATCTTTTGCTTGAGCGTGCGGCTAACTTGCCTGCGTATTGTGTAGGAATGGCGTGCAGGTACTAGTGACCAGGGTCGATCCGCTCAAGGAGGTGCCGATACGCGGGAGCGTGTTCTCGCGAACGCCCACGCAGCTGCAGGTGTCATTCCCGGAGATGTTCGATGATCTCGACTCTGGGCAATGGAGGTGCGTGCACCCCTACGTGGTGAATTCAGGCCGTGTTGACGGGAAACGCCATTTTATTGTAGATTGGACATCGGGTTGCACAACATGGTATACGAGCGGATGCGCACCGCGATCAGTCAGCTGAACCAGGATCCCGCCGAGCAGGAGGTGTACGTGACTGCGCGCAACAGGCAGCTGATCCTGCAGGGTACACATCTTCGCGACGTGCTTCTGCGTTCGTTCTCGCCTGCATTGCCTGCGCACCAGCATGTGCCTGTGCAAGCCGCAGATGATCCCTCATATGTCGCGCACGAGACGCTCGAACATCCCAGCCGGATGGCGGGCGACATGGAGGGCGTGTTCAAGGATGATATGCGGATACAAAGCTGGGCTCGGCGGTATTCACTTTTAAATCCTGTGAGGATAGAGGGAGACCCGGTGCTGGATGGGTTGAATCCGACGCAAGTCAGGGCGGTCGCAATGATGGTGGGACAGCGGGCGAGCTTGGTACAGGGGGTATGTTTCGACCTGTCTGGAGTTATCCGTTGGACATGCTCTGACTGGGCTCGCAGCCACCTGGGACAGGGAAAACACGGACCATTATTGAGGCGATTCAGTTGCTCAAGGTGAATTTGACTTGAGATGTTTGACGATACAGGCTCACCGTACTATAGGTGCACTTTCAAGTTTCGTTCCCTATTCTGGTCTGCACGTACACCAATGCCGCTGTGGACAACTTACTCGCGGGACTCGCGTCTGCGGGAGTCAAGCCGCTCCGGGTAGGCTATAGCGGCAAAGTCGAGGCCTCGCTGCAGGAACACAACCTCGAAGCTAAGCTGGAATCACACCACCTTCGACCCGAGCTCCAGAAAGTCACCGCAGACAAGGAGGTGCTTCAGCAGCGCATGCGCATGCTGAATGAACAAATTCAAAAGGTGCAGCTTGCAAAACGTGCCGATCTGGTGCGCAGACTGGAGAGGATGGAGGCAGAGAGCGTGAAGCTCGAGCGCCAGTTGCGCGCAGTCGGAAGGAAGGTGTATGCACTGAAGCAGCAAATGCTGACGCATATCGTGGAGCAGGCGGATGTGGTACGTCGTCTGCTTGGAACTGATTGTGAGCTCATGTGCTGAATGGTGCAGGTCTGCACCACTTGCATCACGTCGGCGTGCATGGCGTTGCGTGTGGTGGACTTTCCGGTCGTGTTCCTGGACGAGGCGTCGATGTCGACCGAGCCTGCCTCGCTCATTCCCATCATGAAGGGCGTACGTGAAAAGCTTGATATATTTCAATCACAACGGGCTCACTCCGATTTTAGTCACGACACGTCGCGCTGATTGGAGACCACAAACAACTTCCGCCCGTTATCGTGAGTCGAGAGGCGCAGGTCCGAGGCCTAGGCATAAGCTTATTCGAGCGGCTGACCGAAGAAGGCGGTAAGGACACGCTGTGTATTTCACACTGAATTGATGTGATAACTGACGGGCCCGCAGCGGTACCCACCATCATGCTAGACCTGCAATACCGCATGCACCCGGCCATCTCACGGTTCCCGTCGTCGGAGTTTTACAACTTTTCGTTGTTAGACGGGACGGTGGATGCGTCGGGGAAGATCCCGTCGCACCTGCACCCGCCGCTGTCGATGCACCTGCCACCGCATCCGACCACGGGGCACACGCCGTCGGTGGTGTTCTTGGACCACGGCGGAGCCGAGTCGTTCAAGGACAGAAGCAGGGTGAATTGGACGGAGGCGCACATTGTGTGCAGCGTTATCGAAGACCTGCTGCTGTCGAATGAGGTAAGTGGCTGTCGGTGGCCACGCGTGGTGGTGCGCGGATTGGATTTAATTTGATTTGGGGCAGGGACTTGGCGGCGAAGACATCGGTGTTATAGCGCCCTACGTCGCGCAGATCGCGCTGCTCACGCGCTTCCTGAACGTCGACGCCAAGTATGCTAACCGATTCAAAGCTGTATTGGGGGAACAGCGCGCGATGCAGATGGGGAAGGTGGAGGTGAAGACAGTGGACGGTTTCGAGGGACGAGAGAAGGCGATCATTGTGTTCTCGACGGTGCGCAACAACGCCGGGGGGTATATTGGTTTCCTGGCGGACCGGCGGCGGTTGAATGTTGGCTTGACGCGGGCGAAGCGGGGGCTGTTTGTGGTGGGGAGCCTGGCCACGTTGCGGGGGAGCCGACGGGGGGTGCGCGAGGCCGCGGGCGGGCGGGTGGGGAAAGGAGCGGAGGCGTGGCGGCGGTACGCGGAGTTTCTGACGGAGGAGCAGTTGGTGGTACCGGTTGACAACGAGCGGCTGCGGGCAGCGCTGCGGGGACCTGCGTATGGCCAGGCGCGGCCGGTTGGACGGGTGGTATGAAAGTGGTATATTACTTTAGTTTATTGAAATAAAATAGAAATTGGAGTAATAGCTGACGTAAAGGGATGGATCTGGGACGGCATCTCGCGTACCTGGGATGAGATTGGCTCGAATAGATGTTGGTGCTGCCCAATGAACGGACGGAGACGGCGGAGAGGCCGGCCGGGTGACAGATGTAGACCCGCTGGACCGCGCAGAGTTGGTCAAGGTCCTCGAGGCCACAGCCTCTGGATTGGCACCAGCTGCAGCAATGGATCGTCTTTCACTCTCGTCTTCCGCCCAGCCGTGCTTCCTGTCGTTGGCCCCGAGAATCTCTCCTGCTTCCCTGATCCCCCATCGCGACTCCTTCTCACCGCACACTTCCCCTCTCCGCCCCACCACTTGCTTCCGTCTTCTGTCTAAAGGCCGAGCCCCCGCCCTTGCATGCCACTTCCCTCCTTGCGCCCACAATGTCCTCCTCCGTCCTCCTGAGCCCGCCCCTCGACTGCCTCATGTCCAGGATCAACCTCTCCGTCGATGCTCCACACAAAATATCCTATGTCGCGCCCCGCTCGCCTCTCGTCTTCGAACGTGATAGCCACTTCGGTACTCCGCATTTCTCTATGTCTGTGCTGTTGGGTGACCCGTGTTTCCTGTTTGCAGATGCTCGATCTCCGCGTTCGCCCGACTTTGCCGCCCTTCCAGACAAATCGGCGTTTGCGCCCTTCATAGCCTCCAAGTCGTCGGTCGTCAGAGTAAGTCATAACACGCGCGTCATTCGGCAACGTTCTTATCCCCTCTGCAGTTGCACGGTATCCCTGCTCCGGCGTCGTCCTTCTTGCACAGTCTCTTCGCCTCTACGGGCCCCCAAGGCGGCGTAAGTTCCTCGACGCGTCGGCTTGCGTCCATCGCTCACCGGCTTGCAGACGTTCCCGATCCCCCTCACCCTGTGGACGCAGCGTCCAGACTACGCGGGTACGGGGAATGACGACAGTGTTTGGGCCGTGTACAGGAGTCACGATGAGGTACGTTCCTTGCCCACCGCCGTGTCGAGGGGTTCGGCCTGCCTGTGGCGGCGAGGCCGAGGTGGCCGGCAGGTTGGCGCCGGGAAGCGACCGAGGCACCGAGGATAAAATTGCGTCGGCATCATCAGTCGGCGCCTCGGCCCTGCTCCTCCTCCCTCCCGGCGCTGCTTGTTTCCCGTCCCCGCCCGCCCGCTCTCTCCGCCACCCGAGGCGTCGCCAAAATTAATCCTTACCTTTTATCCGATTCGATCATCGTCTTCCCTCGCACAATGCTCATCCTCTTTTCTTTTCTTACTCACAGGCCTGTGCTGCTCTTTTGCTTTCTGGCTCTTCCATCTTTGTTTCCCCCGCCCTCGAGGACGATCTGAAACCCTTTCACAAGCTCCAGCGTTTTGACATCACCGCTGTTCGTTCTTTATATTTATTTCTTGCTGTTCTCCCCCGTCTGACGCGCTCTGACAGCCTGAGATGTACGCCGCCCATCCTCAACCTAATGGCATTTCTCAGCCCAATGGTATCCATCAGCCGCCCAATGGTCTTCCTCAACACTGCCGGGACAATTCCATCCCAACTGCAAGGCCTCTTCGTCTTTCCTCTTCGACCTCCGACCTAAGGGTTCATCCACGGGCCGCCCGAACCCCTCCATATCCGTACGATGCAGGCTATACTATGTCTTCCAACCCGCCCAATCCGAGGACAATGTTCCGTGCTGGGGATTGGATGTAAGTCCTGCATCAATTCGATGACGGGTGGACTCCACGTTGCTGTACCTGTCTATTCCCACGTAGCCTCTAGTTGGCAGATTCTTCGCTATAGCGGGGTCTTCTGTCTTACTCGTCGATATGCACCAATTCTTCGTATTTTTCTATACAAATCTCGATCATACCGCTGTATTCTGATCACTGATACTGCTTTCCTAGATGCTCATTCGCAAATTGCGCCGAACACAATTTTGGGTAAGAGTTACTTCGCTGTCATATCTGCCACTTCCGTCATCCCCTCCCGCGACGCGCCTCCTGTCTGGGTTTTAATTCGCGGCTACAACGGCTCAAAATGCCTATCCTGCGTCGACCTTCTCGCACCTCCCCTCTGGGAGTGCAGCGATCTTCTTCACGCTCTCAGGCGTTATGGTCTTGGCTGACAACTTTCCTTGTGTTATCTTACACAGGCGCAATTTGGCGTGCAGAGGTTGCGGGTGCCCTCGTCCGGCTCACGGACCTCACGTCGGTCAAGCAATTGGCCAGCCGACTCGCCTCCCGTCTCCTCGCTTCACGACGCCAGGTGGCCAAGAGATGCAGTTTCCCGATTCTCCAGCCATGGCTCTGTCGCCCACCGCGCCGTCATACCCCTATCATGACAACGCGTCTCCTGTCCAGACCACGTTCTCCCCGACGCAGCACCAGCCCAAGCCAGCCGCTACTCATCACCTGCTGACGCCGTCTGGCCGTGCCATTAGCTCCGGAGGGAGGGTACAGAATATCTCCTCCGATCCGCTCGCGCCCTGCGTTATGTACTGGCCGGACAATGAGCCTCTGCCCGAACAGGGTCAGCTTCGGCCAAGTGGGCTATTGGGTCTTCCGGTGTGTCCAGGATCATTCTTTGATGGTGTCTCGACTTACATTACTATCAGCATCCCCCGATTTTGAACACGGGTAACCGCGGACCCATCGAGCACCAGCCTGGAGACTGGATATGTAGGAAGTGCAACTACCTTAACTGGCGACGACGGAAGGTTTGTCAGACCTGTTACCCTTGTGAGTAATGTGGCTTCCTTAGACAAAATTCCCTTCTCATGTGTCTTGTAGACGCAGAAGGTAACGGCGATTCTATCTCGGCCGCAGTCCAGGCGGTTCGTATGAACAATCTCAGTCACCTCCTTACGCCGCCTCAAAATGGCGCCATTCCATCTGGCGCTTTGCCGTCACCGATGCAGACCTCCGCGCCTCTTCGGCCAATGCAACAATCTGCGCAGGTCCTGCACACGTCCGTACCTCGCATGCAGTCGCGTTCCAACCCTGGTCCGCTTCATCATGCCGTACCCCGCGCCCACTCCCACGTGGATCTGGCTTCGCAGTACGAGGATGCGTCACCGATCTACCAGACTTCCGGCCTGCGCCAGCCTACTCCGCATCAACACCTCTCGGGCGCGTCACTCGCTACTCATGCGCCTTCCCCAGTCCCTGGTCCCCTCCTGCCGTCGTTCCTGCAAGATATCGTCCAGTCGCCCTCACTCTCCCCGACTTCCACTTCGTCGGCCGATTTGTCGCTGGACGAATATAATGCGAGCCCCACGTCCATATACTCCACCCAGTCGCAGTCCCAGGGGTCGGTGCAATACCAGGACCGCCAGATTCCGCGCAAGGCGAGCGACTCGTCAGTCAATAACACAAAAAAGAGCAACATCTGGCGCTTGGATGGAGAGGAGAGCAAGGTTCTAGCTGGCCCCGCGCTGCCGACGCAGGGCGGCTTGGCTGCGGTCGGCAGGAAGAAAAGCGTGGAATATGCTTGGGCATAGAGGGCCTCTTGAACGTGCGTCTCTGACCCTTTCATCCCGCGATGGGAGCCGATCCTTATCGCCCTCTTGACTTAGACATTCTTTTCGCACACAATTGTCCGGCTAGGGTAGACGACGTAGAGAAGCCTGCAGGATAGGCTGACATTCGCCTCTTCCCACCTCTCCGGGCCGCAAACGTACGCTTTATTTGGATGGAGTAGGATGTTCCGAGTCTGGAATCTGAAGTCTGCAGTCTGCAGTTTGTTTCTCTTGGGCAGTGGTTGGAAGGAATGGAATTTGGCGGCGTATCTCAAAATCCATCTGCCGTCTCGGCATATATTATATCGCACATCTGACTTGAAGAACTTTTTTTTTTCCCACCCCCTTTTGCCTCTCCCCCTCCATAGGCCTTAGCACCCGCAACTTTACCATAACCATAACTGACCATGTCTGCACATTCCCACCCTCCCCACCCTTTCTCTCCGGCCCGCATTGCGTAGGCCGTTGCTTGGTATCTATCTGTCCTTGTGTTGTTCATGCACCCTGATCTGTCTCCATAGAATAGTCTAGTCTAAATGTGCTCCCTAAAATATATCAGTAGTTTTGTTGTATCGCTTTCTTAGGTAGACTTGTGGACTGCTGGAGATCTTATGAATGGGGCGATAGGTCAAGTTGGTTAGGCGGATATTTATCACGCCATGCCCAGGTGAGGAGAATGAGCGACACGCACGAATCGTGAGATGAGAGATCACTGGGGGTGGGGTTTGAATGATTCATTTTGAATCCTATATACTTGGCCGTCCACAAACACCATTGATACCTGAATCATACACGAAGAATACAAAATGCTATAGCGCGATCGGAGTCGTAACATAATCATTAGAAAGAGCGGAGAGAGATTTGGGGCTTGTTCGATGACTGGTTGGTGTTTGGCGCCCTGGCACTCAGCGCCTGCCGCACAGAGGCCTCGAGACGCTCACGCGTAGGGGTATCAAGTTTCGCGGTTGCATCCTTGAAGGCGGAGGGCGACGCCGATGCAAAAGAGAGTAGCTGGTGGAGCGCCTGGGAGTGCAACGATGATGGGTTTTCTTGAGTCGGGTCAAGAAGAAGCGTCATGACGGGTAAGAGAATGCCAAGCACACGAACGCCTAGAATATAGCAGCACATGAGTGACAGGCAGTGACGTCGGGCAGGAAAGAAAGCATACGCAAGTCTTCCGCAGTAGAGATGAAGAGGCTAGCAAAGGCTTTAAGAACTTCGCCGAGGGCTATGAGGTGATCTTGTCCAGATGTACCGTCGCCCTGCTGTGCTGCCACCTTGGCGACGTACTCCACCATTCCAGGCAAGAGCAGCCTTGAACACTGTCGAAGCACTGGATTCCCGGACACAGATGCAGCGATGATAGTTTTCGCGCAGTGCGCCGCGGTCAGTGCCATCTGGGTCGGAAGGGTCATGAGTAACTGCTGGCTTCGTGCCTAAGGACGAATAGGACACGTACGTCGTCGGCTTCGCCGAGTTTCTCGGAAATCAACAAGCAGCAACGGTCAATGACAGCTTTGCCCACTTTAACAGTCGGTGGAATCATAGTAAGGACGAGCGCTGCTGCGAGAAGGTTGTTTTTAGTCTTCCTGGTAGCAATCGCGCCTTGTCGGCCTCTGTATTGAGCACACACGCGAATCAGAAGGACAACTGGTTGAGAGGTGTTCGTGACTTACTTCATTTCATCAATATTTAAAAGGCACGCAGATAAGAGGCCATGTATCAACTGGCAGAACGCAGTGTCCACTTTGTCCAGTGACCGAGAGGCCAGAGCTACGAGCGATGGCAACGTCGGGCCGGCGTAGTCATTTTCGGATGTCTCATCCTTGAGTAACTCTGTGAAACCATTTGTACGATCGTCATGTCGGACACGATTTCCGACTACTTACCACTATATAGCGAAATAGCTACTGCTCTGGCCTCTTCCTGTATCTCATAATTGAACGAGCTAGCAATAGTGAGGAATGCATCAAATGAGGCTTTCAGGAGGGATGTACGTTCAGCGACATCGTCGTCTTCAAAACATGGCTATGTCAGACCGGAGGACGAAAGTAACACTGATAGACGCACGCATGAAAGTTCCGGTTGGGCCTGGAATCGCATTCTTCAGAATGAATGCACAAACTCGCAAGCATTGCCCTTTGGGAGATGAAAAACTTCGTAGGTAGCTTCCAGTCATTAATAGATATGCAACGGACAGAACGCACGCAGACATACCTCGGCTCTTCTGCTTTCCCACTCTGGGCGCTTTGTGTACTTGCGAATACTGCAATTGTCTCGACTAGCTGAATTTGCACAAGAGCGGGTTCCGTCATGGCCATGCGATACCAAAGGTTCATCAGTTCATCGAAAATAGTGGGTTCCAGCAACGCCTGCCCCGCATATTCAGGCCGGATAATGCTTCTCATCGTTCGTAGGGCAATTAATGACAGATTATTGCGACCTGTGGTCGTGGACTCGGACGTCGAGGAGAGCGCTTCGTAGATCAGCCCAAAGATAACAAAAAACAAAGCTGCGGGTTCTTTGCGTGAATTTGAACTCGTTCCATTGATGCTCTGACCGTCGCGGGTTTCAATACCGTCTATTGCTCCTCGAATGAAAGGATCTTGAGCCTCCATTGCTATGGCAATCGCTTGTAGGATCACTGGCCAGGCATCAACGTAATACTGTTGATTCATTGTTAGGTGTCAGTGCAGTGAAATGCGATTCTTCCTGCTGGATCTCACTGGTATCAAGATATCCTTCCCGAGACTGGCGTACGCGAGGTCTAGAGGAACAGATGAAGCATCTTGAATGACCTCCGAACCAATTCGTATACTGGCGTAGTCGCGAAGTGCTGCAACCCAGAGCGAGGCCAACGTTCCCCTGTAAGGATTGACGACTTCTTTGAGGTATGGCTGACCTATACAGGCACAGGCAAGCTCGGCCCAAGCTGACAGAGTTGCAATGCGAAGCATTGCGGAAGCATTTGGGCTGCCTTCAGCGGCATCTCCTAGTGACAGCATTCCAGAAGCTACTAATAATGTAAGAATTCGATCAGCATACAAGACAGGTTGCCTGACCTTTGCATTGCTCGAGAGCGGATGTCAATAGCTTTAGTATGCGGCCCATTCTGCTCACATCTTTAACGATGCCACAGCCAACGAATATAGCACAGGCACCAATTGCAGAAGCCAAAATTTCTGGAGTCGAGTCCGACGTGAATGCGGGAGTCAGAGCTGCGGTAATAGGTGCTTGATATTGCTCTAACAAAAGCGCATCTTCGTAGTCGGGATCTGGTGTCTTCGCAAATATCTAAGTAAAGTGTGGTCAGATGCTAGGGCAAAAAACTAAGTCACCATAGGTACAGCACCTCGATCACGTCGCGCAGAACCACCAAGCCCTCGAGCCGTATTTCCGTCACGTGTGCTGTAGATGCAGTAAATGCCATTTTTATGAGATCGGGCACACGGGAGACGAGCATATTGGAAGCCGGTAATCCAAGTTTACGGGCCAAGACCAGATCTAGTTGCTCTTTACGCCCGGATGTTGCAACGATGGTGCATATATCATGCAAACATTGTAAAGCGAAAAGTTGGGTCCTCCAACGTGAGGTCAGGCGGGTGGGACCAGTTGTACTGCCATCATTAGCTGCATCTATGTTCAGGGATTCGCCCTCGTCATCAAATCCGGAGCCAGACTTGACACTGGCATCTGCAGCTTGCTGTGAAGCATTGGTTCTAGACATGATTTTTTGACAGAGATCAATCCAAGCTGAGGCATTATAGACGACTGTCTGATGGAGCCAGCTCAGGATAACTTTGCGCACGCCTTCGATAGAAGAATCGCCATCTAGCATCGCAAAGAGTTCTTCAACCAGTCTGTCCCCGCCAATCTTGGAAACGAGGAGAGCGTCCTTTTGCACCAGCTGATAGAGAGCGTTGATTGATGCGAGCTTCAGTGGCCTTCGGGAGGAATTGAGATGTGTCCGGAACTGATCGACAAGCTGCGGAATCGGTACATGCTCAGGAGCGAACATCAGGACGTGCTGAATGCATTTGATTGCTTCTACCTGTATGCCCTCATCGTCCTCATTCATGAACTGGTGAACGAGATCAAGTATGAGAGACCGCGTCCTTGTCGATTCTTGGATATCGGGGCCAAGGATAGTTATCACCGAGTCGATGATGCGGCAGGCAACCTGGTAAGCGGGCAAGTCTCCTTTCGCATTCGCATTCGCCTGTGACCCGCCCTCTGGTTCGTGCGACTCTAGCATGTATATATTGGATAACATGCCAAGGGTGGCACCCACGTAAGGCGCGTACGTCAAGCTTGCAGCATTGATAACGCGAGACAAAGAGTGCAATGACCAAAAGTGAACCATCGGATGGGCATCTTTGCTTAGCGACATAAGAATATTGACAGTGGTTTTCAAAAGCGGTCCCGCGGCAAGACTGCCTACATGCTCGAAAATGGCGCCCAAAGCCAGAGCACAGCCAGCACGCCCTGAAGGATCTCGGTTGTTGACAACTTGATCGACAAGGGATTTCATTTGGTTAGCCAGAAACACACTGTCGGCTAAGCCTGCCAAACGGCCTAGCGCCTCACTACTTGCTAAGCGAAGGACTGGGTCTCCATCAACAAGAGCATCCTATGATCTAGCGATCAGTACAATACGGATAACAAATACCTTGCCACTGACCTTCAAGAAACTCGACAAAGTAGTGGTTATTTGAGGGCTTCCAAAGACGTCGCGAACTTGGCGGGAAGACAAAACAGATACGTGACGAAGCGCCAACAAAATTGCCATGGTAGCATTCACGGATGCAGCAGCTTTGCGACCAACATTCTTGTCAAATTTGGTGGATCGGGCGGACTCAAAAAGTTGAGACAGTAGACGAGAGGCAGCTGAAAGCTCCTGGTGAGGCAATAGGGACGAAAATAATTGAAGTGCGGCATCCACCGCGGCTGTCACGGGAGGTGGGCTTTCCTGCCAGTATCCTTCAGGAGCAGATGACTGAACTTGACAGATGGCGAGGGTGTCGTACTCGCATGATTGGAGAACAGGCATACGCAACTGTGATCAATTTCCAGTCAGCAAATTCTACACCTAACGAAGATAGATGAAGAACGTACCATTTCGTCGATGGACGCATCTATAGAATCACGGTTCAAGCGATCTTTTGCGAGTATGGGATCATCGGAATCGGAATTTTCTCCCACAGGGTTAGCCGTAACGCCATACGCGTAGCCATCAAAGGATTGCCAGAGGGATACGAATGACCCTGAAGAAGATGTTATCGCTGCCTGCACAGTCGATCCTGCAAAGCCATCTGGGCTGGCTACCAGTGAGATCACAGATTGAA
The DNA here is from genome assembly GCA_002286715.1 of Dentipellis sp. KUC8613. NCBI lineage: Eukaryota > Fungi > Basidiomycota > Agaricomycetes > Russulales > Hericiaceae > Dentipellis > Dentipellis sp. KUC8613. Next base: position 37,083 of record NSJX01000025.1, on the reverse strand, counting down.
TAAGGGCTACTTGAGTGCTTTCAGGCACGCTGCCGACTCCAAGAATAGTGAAACATTGATAGATGCGACGTCGAAGTAGACTTTCCCTGGTGCGGAGAGATGGTTCATTCGACCCAACGTCGGTGCCTGGTGTAGCTGGTTCTTCCGTATGTTGCGAAGACAGAGCGTTCACGAACAAAAATGCGTTGCTAAGCATAGTCGCAATACGGCGGGCAACATCCAGGGTGACGAGCGTCGGGGAGTTGTGGCGGAGGAAGCATAGGATGGCACCCATGGCACTTTCCCGAAGGTGGGTAAGGAACATCCATTCAGATTTGGTGCGTCCGTTACCATGGGAGGTGTCCTTGCTAGTTGGTTTTGGGAGTGCATTCCGCCATAGTACAAGGAGCTGAGGGAGATGGGCCCGTACGAAGTTGGGACCGAGAGTCATCAGCGAAGCAATGCAAGTCCAGGCTACCTCGACTTCAATCCCTGCAATTTGAACGTCATGGTCTCCTGCGCGCTTGAGGAGTTGTATCGCCATATCTAGGACTTTGGCACTGATGTCATATGAGACATACAGCGGTTTTTCTCGGACAACCGTTATCAGAGCCGCTAGTCCGTATGCGTGACCCAGGGCGCGAGCGCCTGCATCGGTCGAAGTCGTTTGCGTTGTTAGGAGCCCAATGTCACGCTGCAAAAGCTCTAAAACATTGAAGGTCATCTTCGGAAGCCGCAAAGGAGATGAAACACAAAACACGCGCAATGCCCAACAAGCGTGGACCCGAACAGTATGGCTGGGGTGTTCGAGAAGGGTGACAAGTGGCTCCGCAAGAGCATCCTATCTTTTGTGAGTAAACTCGATCTGGTCGGGGTGCTCCCAAACGAAGACATACCTGCACTAGAGGAGGGGCATTACCAAGTTGTTGAAGCAAGCCGGCAACTTCCTTCAGAACAACTGCTAGAACCAGCGGACTTGGCGCAACTTGTCCGTGGAGGAGAGCTGGCCATCGCTTCAGATAAGAGTTAGACAGTTCCTGGATGGCTCCAATCTGAGCTTGTTCACTGAGCATCCGGACACCAATTAATTCTCGGAGAACAATGTTCATAAGTCTTCGAAGAAACAAGATGTCATATCGAGTCGCAGAATTCCTATGATTCGCCACAATTTCAGTCATGAAATGGTTGATGATAGTATTGTAGTTTGCTTCTATGAAAGATGGCCCAAGCATCGTCAGCAGGGCAGTGTAAAAATCGAAAATACCGACGCGAGTTCGGTGAGATGCGTGGGGTTTATTGAAAGCAGAAGATAATTGTGTCAGCATCTCTGCTTGGGAAAGGATGGTCTTCGTTTCCCCAACAGGAGGAATGGTGGGTGCAGGATCATTATCTTCATCTTCGTCTTTCTTTGTCTTCTTGCCACTGTCCGCGGAAGGAGCCGGAAGCTCAACCTGACTTGACGAGAGGACCTTCGCAACGAGCTGCGCAAGGGAGTGGCGCGTGACTTGGTCCGCGCTATCAAGGCTACGGGTGCAAAGGCTAACGACGGACTCTATCTCAGACGAAGTCCAATCTTGGCCGGCCAGCGGGTACAAAGCTACCAGCAGCTGTGAACGCGTCAAAATAGTCACAGACAAAGAAATAGCATATCGAACCTCAGATGCTGCACGTCGAATGGGTAGGCTTCGATCATTGAGAGCAGACTTCATCTGCTTGATAACATCTTTGGCAACGACATCAGTCAATGCTCGTCGGGCACTGCATATCGATTTGCGGAGGGCAACGATGGCATGGTAGCGAACAACAATGGACTATACCGAGGGGTCTGAGAAAACAAAAAAGGAACCAACACAAAAGCCTTACGTACGCTTGAAGATCTGTTTAATTTGACTGTGGCAGTAGCAATTTCAGCCATAAAGGACATAACCTAATATTGGCCAAATTGAGAATGTATCCAATGACATGACAGAAAGACGAACCTGGCCGCCGTAACTTTCCATCAATTGACCCAGACAATACAGCGAAGCGCTAGAATAACAGAAGTTAGAGTTGCTAAGAATACGCGGTGTATAGAAAGATGGCACATTTTCTGACGGTCTTTGTCAGAGCCAGCCTTGAAGTCACCAACCACCTTCATTAACGCGAGGATGGTATCAAATAGCGTCTTCGAATTTCCTCGGCTGTACAGGATCATAAATGCCTGCGCGACTAGATTCCGCAGCGGGCGGCCCGGTGGCGGATACGGACTGCCAGAGGTAAGAATCTTCAGGAAAGTGGTTTCCAATCCATGCTGTATATGTTTGATGTCTTCCTGAAAGCAACGTCAGAGAGGGAAGGACAGCGATACGATTCAACGCACGGGTGGAGCCGAGTGGAGATGGTGTGTCGCTGAGGAGAGCCATTGAAATATGTATACCTCCCCGTCATCCCCAGAGAGCCTCGACTACGGGCGAAAAAGACGTTAGCCTCCAAGACGTTCCAATTGTGATTTCACGCACCTCATCAATTGTTGCATCCGAGACCGAGAACTGTATTGGTTGATCCATGAAGGAAATTTGGTTCGGGACTTGCTAGACGAACACTACGAAGGGCCGTCGAAGGCTGGCACTACTAGTAGAGTTCGGACTCGGGGAAGGTTTGTGGTACTTAGATGATGAAATCCCTGTTACGTAAAATTAATTGCGCCGAGGTGGCACTACCAGAACTTGGTCTCCTTATACCATACCATCTCAAACTCTGTCTGTTATTCGCGTCACATACCGTATTCATGGCAGATCCGTCTACTATGACAATCACCTCCCAAGATCCGGAAGTAGCTCTCAACCCTACCATTCTACATCCGTCGTCGAAGGTTACCATCTCGCCTGGTGCTACGAAATACCCTTCCTTTCGGCACGCGCTTGACTTCAATAAGTTTATTCTGTATGAGAATCGAAACCGTTTCTATGTCGTCGCTTCAAATGCTTCCGATACCCTTCACCGTATCGTCAAAGTCGATCGTACGTCGCAGGAGGAGTTGAATGTGGTAGAGGATGAGGCAACGTATACCGGCAGACAAATGACAGCCATGCTCAAGATGTTAGAGGATGGGAACAAGTCATCGGGCGGGCTGGGAAAAGCGAAAACCTTCTTCGGCATTGTTGGTGAGTGAAAATATGCTTGGCTCGGTCGTAACTACGTTGACTTGTCTTTGTAGGCTTTATCCGGTTCACAGCTGGCTGGTACATGATTCTCGTCACTAAGCGATCCGTTGTTGCTCTATTGGGTGGCCATTATATCTACCACTGCGAGAACACAGAAATAATTCCTGTTTGCCCAACACACAAGATTGATCGGCCGAGCGAAGAGCAGCGACTGATGGGTGTTTTCAAGCAAGTAGATATGTCGAAGAATTTCTACTTCAGGTATGCGGTTCATCGTACGATATGTTCATGTTGTTGACATCCTGTCAGCTACACGTACGACCTGACTTCAACACTTCAGAGTAACATGACGTCCCGGAATCATCTGACGAACGAGCAGTGGCTCTTTAACGACAGATATGCATGGAACTATCATCTGTATCTTGCTGCATTCAAAGACAGGGACATGGCTCCTATCAAAGGGCATTGGATTTTGCCACTTGTACACGGGCATGTTGACCAAGCCAGTATGTCGATAAGAACAATATACTGCGCTTTGCTGAATGATGCATAGAGTTAACTGTTCTCGGTCGTGTTGTTTATGTCACACTAATAGCGAGACGATCGCGCCATTATGCGGGTGCTCGTTATCTCAAACGAGGGGTCAATGATGAGGTATGCCTCGTCGTAATGTCCTGTGCGCCGTACTCATGTTCGACTAGGGCAATGTTGCAAATGAAGTTGAGACAGAGCAAATTGTCTCGGAGGCTTTGACAACCCCGTTCTATTATCCTTCTCAGCAACGGCACGACGGGGAAGGAATGAAGTATAGGCTCAATCCAAATTATACAAGCTATGTTCAGGTGCGATGATTAGGCAGCATAATCGGAGTATGTTGGACTCATTACTTCTATAGTATCGCGGTAGTATACCTATCTATTGGACACAGGAACTCAACAGTATGAGTCCAAAGCCACCCATTGAAAGTAAGCTTTGAGCTGCTGCTGTTAAGGTTTCCACTGATTGTGGCGCAGTCAGTGTCATAGACCCATTTTACACTGCAGCATCAAGACATTTCGATGATCTCTTCAAGCGGTACGGTGCACCCATAATGATTCTGAACTTAATCAAGAGGCGTGAACCACAACCTCGAGAGTCCAAATTGCTGGATGAGTACACCCGGTGTGTGGAATATCTCAACCAGTTCCTTCCACTTGAGAAGAAGATGGTGTACCGGGCGTGGGATATGTCTCGTGCTTACAAGGAGTAGGTTCCTCTAATATCCTCCTGGCCAGTAAACTCACGTATGTATAGGAAAACCCAGGATGTGATTAGCTATCTAGAAGATCTTGCTGAAGAGTCAATTCAGATGACAGGCTTCTTTCACTCTGGGCCTGAGCCATACTCACATTATCTGCACAATGCTGCTGAGTAAGTATTATCATCTTCGTTAAATATACCATAATTAATACTGAAATGATAGTGTCAAATGGCGGGACACCATACTACTGCAAAATGGTGTCTGCCGAACAAATTGTGTTGACTGCCTTGATCGTACAAATGCTGCTCAATTTGTATTCGGAAAGCGTGCCATGGGCCATCAGTTATATGTGCTGGGGGTTGTTGAAAGTCCCAATCTGGCCTTTGATTCTGATGCAGTCAACATGTTGACTGAGATGTATCATGATCATGGTGACAGTAAGCTTTCCCTTTCAATGAAATTTGAGCACTGATTCACTGTTTTCAGCACTTGCTATGCAATACACAGGCAGTGCCTTAGTCAATCGGGTAGAGACATATCGTCGTATGCCTCATTGGAATAGTCATTCTCGAGACATAATTGAGAATTTCCGCCGCTTCTATGCCAACTCTTTGCTGGGCAAGTATATTCATATCATATTCATTATCACTTTATTTGATCACAATTATGTCTCAAGATGCAGACAAGCAGGCAGCAATTGATCTATTTTTGGGCATTCAGAGTGATTATAATACTTCAAAGTCTATCCAGAGAAGAGGATATCAGAACTGGTATCATTCTGAACACCTGCAATCTGCTTATGCACTTGAAATGTGTCATCAGGGCATCGACAAGTTCCTAGAGAGATCAACAAACTTTTGGGTTGAATACTATCGACCTCTGTTATTCACATCATTAGGAAAGCATTTTGCCTATTCAATGAACAGCACACTCAGGCTTCCAGGGTGAGTGAAATTGATTGCACATTGCATTTTTACTGAAATTGAAACAAAGAAAAACTTTGGAGGACCTTGATCAAAGTCCTTTTCATCCTCATGGACACTTATCAATGCAGCCACCAAGGTAATTGCTTCCTGTTTACTAAGTCTCCAACTCACATAGTATTACAGATTACTAGATGGTGTTAGAAGGTGGATGGGTGTACACTCATCACCAAAATTTAGACATGTAACAGCATTGACCTCTTCAATGTCTGTTGAAGATACTTTTGGATGGAATGGTGAAACAGATATGTCTTCAACAGGGGTATTGGCTCAAAAGTTGCTTAACCCTTCTGTGTCTGGAGAAGAAAAGATGGAATACCAGAGGTGGGTTATAACTCTATTGAATGCATTGTAATTGAGCATATTTTACAGATATATTGACCAGTGCCAGGACATGGAGGATGACCTTAATTTTGGTCCTAGCAAAAATGATTTACAAAAATATCATGATATTACTCTTTCTTCTTCTATGTCATGGGATGATACTGATACAATAGAGGAATCAGTGATTAGTTTTGTTCAGAAGGGTGTGGGAGACTCTATTGAGGACAACTTTCAAATAACTTTGTATTATGACAAGTGGATTGGATCAAATGTAACAAAATTCTTATAGAATATTTCCACAATGAGATTCTGATCCATCTATGATCAGTTCTAATAATCATGCAGCCCACCAAAATCTGCATCTGAAAAAAATTACATAGGTTTATGGCCATCTTGTCAAGACTGGCCTAGAACCAGTGAAACAACCACCCAGGTCACCACCAGTGATAAGGTAAGCAAGATGAGAGATAGAGAATCAAGTGAGAGTGCCAATGATGTGCAGAGTGCAGTGCAGCTGGTATTCCAGGTACAGTATAATACAGACAAAATTGACAGTCTAAGGAACTATGGATGAGGGCACAAGGGTATATACACTGTGCAGGATACACTGAAGGAAATCAGATTATTGTAGATAATCAGTGCTGGGATGGAGGAGCTTCAGAGAGTGATACAGTGAGGTCTAGGTGCTTCATCAGGAGAAAGGGTTTTGTTTAAGAGCCAATTACGATTCCTGATAAGTAATCGTTTATTATATGCACATCTACAGCCAAAAAAATACGCGCGCGTCAGATGAAAGGACGCATGGACCAAAAGTTAAGCGTGACCAAAAGCAGTGCTGTCCCATTTCCAGCTTTTCCCATAAGGCCCCAAGTTCGATTCCCCAGCACACCACTTGTTTAACTTGATGTTCCTGAGTTATTATGAACCTCTCAAGCCTTGGCATTGATGTTTTATACAACATGTGGTGACAGTGAACATTTCTTGCTGTCCTTGGCCAAGGACAAGAGAGCAGTGGGAGGACAAGTCTTGTCCTTGGCCAAGGACCACCATGAGGTAAACCAATGAAGATTGTTTGTCCTTGACCCAGGAGAGATGGTGAAGGCACATGAGATTTATAAAGTTTTCAAAAAGGCCTGTCCTTGGCCAAGGACAACCTGCAGTGATTAGTCATTTTGTATAAAAACAACACTGGCCTCTGTCCTTGGCCAAGGACAAGATCAGAGCTGGTGTATTTTTTCCTTGTCCAGTGGTGTTGTGCAAGGGAGGGGGAATGTGATGGCACATGAGATTGGTGACCATCTCCATAGCAACTATAGGCTATGTAACTTTCTCACAGATCCATAGCCTTGTATAGCTACTACATCTATGTTACTAGTGAGGAGTGGGCCCGCAACTTGAAGCAGAAGGGTCTGATTCATCTTGTGTTGTCACTGTCCAAAATCAAATTCATATAACCCAAACAGATAGTTTTATTCCTTATCACAATAAAATAAAAGTTCACTTCATTTGATTTGACATGATTTAACTAAAACAACTCCTATATGACCTTTGCTGAATCTCCTGATTTCACCTGCTTTGATGTGAGTGATACTACAAACGTTATGTACCAAATTCATGCCAAGGTGAAGCATCGCCGCGAAGGTGAACGACAGTGGCGAGGGGAGGGGGTACAACCATGCAGGGCTGATGAGAGGGCAAATGGGGTGGTCAGAGAGCCTGCAGGGTGGTGGAAGCGCGTGTAGCGCGTAGCCTACGCCATTGCTAAGGCACACGCAGCAGCGACGCAGCGCGCAGGCACCAATACGACGACGGGTGGGGCAACGAGAGCGTGCGTCACCTGTGTCATTGCTAGGGCGTGTGTGACACGAAACAGTGCACCAGGCGGCGACATGGTCAGTAGGCTGCCAGACCGCAGGTCGGCTGGTGAGAGGGCGCGTGGGGTAGTGAGCAGGCGCACAGCTGGCGCCGTTGCTAAGGCGTGCGGTGCAGCGACACGACGCGCGGGCGCCGACACAGCGAATGGGGCTGCTAGTCGTCGTAGGGCCGGTGAGCCGGTGAGAGGGCACGCGGGCCGGTGAGAGGGCCTGCAGGAGGACCTGCAGCGCATAGCCTGCGTCATCGCTAAGGCGTGTGGCGCAGCAACACGGCACACAGGCACCAACACGGCGGGCGGGGCGGGGCGCAAAGACAGCACCACAGAGAGTGACATGCGCGACGGCGCCGCCACGCGGAGTAAGATGGGGTGGCGGGGTACACAGAGGGCGCAGCAGGGCACGACAGGATGGGGGAGGGCGAGAGAGCGTGCTGGGACGGCCCACGAGGCGATTATTGGGGTGGAAGAGGGCGGGAGACGCGTGGCAGAGGGTGGGAGATGCGGGAGAGGGCGCGGAACGGGCGTGGTGCGCCGTTGCCAAGGTGCGCGGGGTGCAGCGACGGCCCACGCGGGGGTTACAGGCGTGGCAGAGGGCGAGAGAGGCGCGGGAGAGGGCGGTGGATGCGCGGGAGAGGGCGGTGGATGCGCGGGAGAGGGCGGTGGATGCGCAGGAGAGGGCGGCAGAGGTGTGGCGGCGGGAAACAGCGGTGTACGGGGGCATGGAACGGCGTACAGGCGCGGAACACGCGTTGTGGGCCGTTGCTAAGGCGCGCGGGGCGCAGCGACGGCCAGCCAACGTG
>NSJX01000024.1:393325-412516 GCA_002286715.1 Dentipellis sp. KUC8613 | reverse complement strand
CCAGCCGAGCCTCTACCCGCTCCGCAGCTCAAGCCAAGCTCTGGGACTACGATCCCCGTCGCCGCTTTGGACGCCCTTCTCGGCGACGGCATCCTCGCCGTCCACGTCAAGATCGTTGCCCATTCGAAGGGGGTACAGGTTGTTATGGACGCGAAGGGCATTGTGTGGCCCGTCCATTACGAGCTTGCGCGCGGCGTGACGCTCGGGAGGTGGACCTGGGGCGACATCTCCCCACAGAAGCTCGAGTCGCTCAAGGGCCCCGCTGCGGGGGCTGCGCCGAGAGTTCATGCGGTTATGACGGGGCGTAGCGAGGTGCCTGCGGAGGTCACAGTAAGCTTCAAGATGCCGACATTGAAGGATCAAAATCTCTGGTTCGTATTGTCTATGCTCAGAGCTTCCGGTAGTTGATGTCTATGTGCATACAGGGAAGAGTACGACCGGGAGCAGCAAGCGATTATACGACATGTTCAGAATAAGCTGCATCGACAGCCGGCTCGGCGCTCAGCCGCGCGGGGCCGACGAGGTCGAAAATGAGATGCGCGCGGTCGAGCGCGGCGGGCGCGGGCAGCTTGATCTTGTTCTGCGAGTCGCGGATCCAGATGCGCGGCGGTGCGGTGGAGAGGCGGTCCGTTGGGTGCAGCAACCAGACGCCCTTCGCGCCCGCGATGCGGCCCTGCACGGTCGTGGGCCACGTGGGCAGCTGCAGGTGCTGCGCGATGTGGATGAGCGCGGCGCCGTTCATGAAGCCGCAGCCGTCGGTCATGATCTTCTCTGTGGGTATCTTGCCGCCGTCGTGCGGTGCATCTGGTAACGTGTCAATGTAACACTTGAGAAGGATTGGCCGGAAGACAGACTGGTATCCTCGATAAAGAAGATGTTCGCGGGGTCAAATTGAGGGACCGGGATGGAAGTGGAGAACCCCAAGTCGAATTGCAAACGGCCGTGCCGACCATGCCGACCTTCGTGACTTAGGGTTAGGGTGTCACCCCTGTCACAGCGGGTAATCCCAATTGGGCAGCAGTATGCGCGCGTGGACTCCATCCGCGCAGACCCCGTGGTACCTTCCAAATGTCGTACGTCCCCCATAATAGACGATTACCTTCGCAGGAATCGTAATAAAATTTTGATTTCACGGACTAGGCCACTGCGTATTATTATCACAAAACATTCTGAATACTACGGAAAAGGGTCTTTGGCATGGAGGATGGAAGCGGGGCACTCCAACAGGGATTGTTGCCGACGTGTCTAAGCCTTCAAGGCCATCCATTTTCCCTCGACCTGAACAGACACCGACTTCACCCATTTGAACCCAGCGGGAGGGTCGCAGACAATGGTATGCTTGCACGGCGTCAGGTCGTCGTCGGTATCGTCTCTATCCAGGGCAGCTGCTTGGAGCTGCATCTCCTCCCTCTCGTTGCGCCTAGTTTGCCCTCGGTCACGACCCACAGCCATTTCGACTGCACTAGCAGGCGGCAGAGAAGGAGACCCCTCCGCCTCTGCTTCCTGCCCCCTCTTATTGCCCATGCACCTGACCGTGATGGTCTTGACGACGGTGAGATCTGGCTTGCCAAAGTTCCATCGCCTCAAGCACCCGCACTCGGGACACTGGTCCGGAATTGGATTGCCCCATGGCTGGATCGTCCCAGAGTGCCACAGATACTTCGTCACGGGGACTGAATGCTCCCATCCCTTTCCCTCTTGACCTGTAACGGATACAACGAATAAGTGGAGTCGCTTGGCAGATGCAGTGATAGACGACGGACCCGTGATGTAGCCCAAATGAATGACCCCGGTGTGTCGTCCAAACCGGGGCTCGATCTCAGACAGGATGCGAGGCAAGATCTTGGACAGGAGATACCCACGCACAAACTTCTGCAGCATGAGCTGCAGCAGGAACGGCTTCACGAGATCTGGCTGGAGTTGCGGGGCCGTGAAAGTGATGACGTTTTCCAGCCTCTGCCTGAATGTCGGGGTGGCTGTTAGACCGTGGGTGTTTGACAAATATGAGAAAGGAAGACGAACTCATAAACCACTTTCTTGAGGCTGTCGAGGGACCTGGGAATGGATACAAAGGCACCGCAGACCATAAATAGATACGTGCAGTCGAATGTCGCGACGGCATCCCTCAGGTCCTGGGGGAAAATCGCTGTAAAGAACTGACAGAAGGTGCGTGAGCCAACAGCCACCACCATGGCGGTGCGCACGAAAAGAACTTACGTCCGGGTGATCATACGACCCTTTCGGCTCCACGAATAAGTCCCCCCGGTTTGCGTCGCTGTGGGTGGACACGATGATCAACGCCCGCGGTCGGCCCTTTGGGGAGAGCCTAAAATTCGACACAAGCGTCAGTATGCGTCGACCCCAGCAGAAAGAGGAAGCCCACTTACTTGAGCGCCTTCAGAGCCTTCACCAGACCCTTGATCGCACTGGTATAGGCGCCCTTTCCCTGCGGACTTCCAAGGTTGAATCGCACCTCCTTCACCAAGATGCGCCCCTTTAGCTTGTCACGCTCAAAGTAAGGCGTGATGATGGATGATACGAATTCAGTGGAGGTCGTGAAGCAGGTTGACAACTGCAGATGGATGATGGCAAGCGGGGTTGTCACCACACGCTGCGAAGGAATCGCTGATGGCAACCCAGTAATGCGCAGAAAGGCAGAGCGCAAAGGTTTCCCTCGTGTGACGTTACCATCCACATCCACTGCGCGCTCGTATAAGCCCTGTCCAGGCAGCCGGGGTCAGTTTCCGCATATCGCAATGGAACGTGCCGGGCATACCATGTACGGCCTGGCCGGGCCACCTCGCTCCTCCTCTATATGGCACTGGAAGCAGAGGTAGTAAACCTCGCCTAACTGTTGATCCGAGATTTCGTAGGCCACACAGTTGCGGCAGTGGACACGGTCGCATTTGTCGCACTCCACAACGGTAGTGCCTCCATCGTCACATCTGTTGCAGAACTAGAAGTGAGAATAAGTCAGGACTTTGCAGGTGATCGAAGCCCTGCGAAAAACTTTACGGCGGCATCTGGGTCGTCTTTATCCTCGAGGGCGTCTGATGACTTGGAGGCCTCAACGCAGGCCCCCTCATCGCCGTCGAGGCTGACACGCTTGACCCTTTTTGCCAAAACATCGCCATCGGTAAGCAGCTGGTTGAGGCGCTTGCGGGGAGCCACACCAGATGTCGTTTTCTTTCCTTTGAATCGAGTCTTGGCCATGAGATCTTGAGAGATGGAGTCGCGGCGAGCTGGCCAAGGCTGCTCTGAGTCGAGGGCACGTGCCAACTTACCGCATCAAGCCTTCACGCCATCGCATTGAATCGCAAGGTCCAGTAAAAACGGTTCGTCAACGGATTTGAGGGAATGGATTTGGCGGGGTTTAACTACGACATTAACTCAATTTCATTGTCAAATTCATTCGAGATTGCCGAGGCCTTCGAGCCGAACCTCGAATAAAAAAGTTTACTAGTGAGGAGTGGGCCGGCAAGCGGCAGGTTCTGATTCATCTTTGAGGGCAGGTACATCTTGATCTTGGATTATTACATAATTTCCCATATTTAATTTTTATCCAATTTTTTGTAATATTACATGTGTCAAGACTGGTGCTAGGACAACTAGAGAACCACCCAAGTCACTGACCAGACCAGGTATGAGAATGAGTAGTGAGGTGGATGAGAGTGCCAACGAGGTCAAGGATGCAGTGCAGCTAGTATTGCCAGGTACAGCATGAGTAGACGAAATGGACAATCTAGGGAACTATGGACAGACCAAAGCAGTATATATGTGACAGAGAACAATAGCATAGTGTCCAGAATGGGAACAATAGGGGATCTGAATGGGTACAGTAGTGTGCAGTAATGGGCACAGCCCAGAATAGCAGAGAACAATAAGACAAACCAGAAAGGGAATACAATGGAAAAGGCTGTGTGGTCAAGGCTGTGTTGTCATGGGGTCAAAGGTGCATGTGATCTGTGGTATGGGTCATGTGATAGGCAATGTTGTGTGAAAGGAGGTAAGGAAAGTGACAAGGAATGGAGGGATCCTTGACAACATGTGGTCTTCGGTCTTTTGCATCATGTATATCTCCTAGTTATCCAAAGTACCTTCATCAGAACATTTACCTTTAATGACATTGTCATCATGACCTTCTCGGTAGCTTACAACCCTGAAAGTGAGATGATTATAGATCCAAGAATTTTAATCATTTTATTGAGCCAATAATCCTAATCAATAAATAACAATGATAGTAGATTATATTTCCCCAAACATTACATTCAACTATACAGATAATATCAAATTACCTGCTACAACACAAAGGGCAAAAGACTAATGAACAGAAAGAATATATATCATGCAGAAGCACAATAACAGACATACATGGGTATGTACTAGATGCAAAGGCATGACAAGAGATTGGAGAGCCAAGAGCTCATGAGGGGCGAGACAGACTGCACGGGCGCGCAAGAGGGCTGCGCGGGCTTGCGTGCACAAAACGGCAGTGCACAGGCACGAAATTCCCATGCCGTGGCGATCTGGGGGCGAGAGCAAGAATGGTGAGGGTGTACAAGAAAAGCGCGGCAAGGCAGCACCATGCGTCGAGAGGGCAGCAAAGCGAGGCAACATGACAATGCACAAGAGGGGCATGACACGGTGCCATGGGGCACAAAAGTGCAGCAAGGGGATGCTACATGGCACGAGAGGGCGGCGAGGCGGCGCCACAGGGCATGAGAGGGTGACAAGCAAGGGCGTCGTGAAGACGCGACGGGGCGAAAGGCGAGAGCACCACACGATCGCGAGACCGCGAGATGGTGGCGGGCCGCGCGACCACGAGGCAAAGGCGCTAACGCGAGGCAGCAGAAGGCGGAGGGCCGAGGAAGAGGGCGCGAGGGCCGCGCGAGAGAAAGAAGGCGGAGGTGCAGCACGTGAGGACAACTCGAAGGCGTGACCACGGCGTTGCTGGGGCGCGAGCGCCTCAAACGGGGCGTCGCTAGGGCGGGAGGGCCACGATGCCACGTTGCTAGGGCGGGAGGGCCATGTTGCTAGGGCACAAGAGGTTGTAAGAGCACACGCGAGGCTTTGTGAGCTCGCGCGAGGCGGCGACAACTCTGAACGCATCCCAGGGGTGCGCAAGCACCTCTCGCGCCGTTGCTAGGGCGCACGGCGTGCGAGAAGCACCTCCTGTGCCGTTGCTAGGGCGCGCAGGGCGGCGCGGGCGGTGCGACGGCATACGGGGCATTTATGGGGCACTGTGAAGGTATATGAGGTGCAAAGAGGTCATGGGGCACACGTCCTGCACCGCTGCTAACGCGCGCAGGGCGTGGCGACGGCGCGCAAGGCGCGTCAGTGGGGCGCGAGGCACATTGCTGGGATATGGGGCACGTCGGTGGGACACCAGAGGGCGCAATGTGCCGTCGCGAGGGCGTGAACCACCGTCGTGAAGGCGCAAGGCGTTGTCGCGAGGGCATGACACACGTCAGTGGGGCGCGGGCTGCGTCATAGGCCCGAAGTGCCGTCGGAAGAGTGGCAGAGCGGCGTCGGTGGGGCACCAGAGGGCACGCAGCTCCCTCACGACGGTGCACGACGGCGCCATGGGAGTTGAGATGGCGGCGCGGGGCCCCCCGCTGCGGAATAGCAGTGTTGCGGAACATGACGGTGGCATGGCAGCGCATGGCGGCGGCGCGAGGACTCATGATGGCAAAGGCGGGTCACGGCGGCACGAGGGGACGTAATGGCGGCGGCGTGAGGGGGTGCGATGGTGGCGCGGTGCTCGTGGCGGCAGCGTGACGGCGTGCAACGGCATTGAGGGGGTTGACAGGGCTGGTGCGACGGCCGGTCGTGACGGCACGGTGCAACAGCGGCGTGAGGCAGTTGAGAAGGCGCAAGACCGCGGGACTTGGGCGCATGACGGGACGGCGGCGGCGCGAAAACAGTGACATGGGCACGCAGCAGCACGAGACGGCCCGGCCCAAAGACAGCATGGGGCGGTGTGGCGCCAAGACGGCGCGGCGCGGCGCGAAGACGACACCGCCTGGTGCGACACGGCCCTGCAGGGCGCGAGACGGGGCAGCATGGCGCGAGATGGGGCGGCGACAGGCGAGAACAACGGCGAGGCGACATGCGAGGTGGCGAGGTAGAACCCGTGATAGCGCGCGAAGGCGGATGACGGCGCGAATACGGGTGCATGCGTGCAAGGGCGCGTGATGGCGGCACGGGGCAGGCGATGGTGGCACGGGGCGTATGGCGGTAGCGCGGGACTTGTGGCGGCGGTGCAACGGCGTGTGACAGCACGCGAAGGTGGTGAAGGGGTTGACATGGCGGCACGACGGGTGCGACAGGGTGGCGACAGCGCGACAGTGGGTGGCGGGCGAGCGACGGCGGGTGGAGGCGAGCAAGGGGGCGCGACAGTGGCGCGAGGGAGCCGAGAGGGCGATGCCGGAACACGGGACGGCGTGACAGTGTCACTCACTGAGCGTCCCACAGCGCTGGTGGGGCGAGCGACAGCATCGTGATGGTGCACGATGGCCGAGCGAGTGCAGGTGAGGGCGGCGAGCGAGAAGCGTGAGGGCAGCGCGATGGCGCGAGGCGACAGTGCGAGTGCGGCGAGCTATGGCACGTCACGGTGCGTCACGGTGCTCGAGGGTGGACGCTAGGGCGCGGGAGGGCCCTACGAGGTGCGAAGGGGGCGCAACAGGGCGCGCGGACGCTGGGGCGAGGCGGGGCGGGGCATACAGACGGTGGGGCGGGCTCGGAGCGGCCCACGGGGCGCAAAGAGGGACTCACGGGCCGCGAAGAGGGCGCGAAGAGGGCGCGGCGAGGGTGAAATGGCGCAGCAAGGCGCCAGACGATGCAGTGCGGACCAAAGACGGGCTGGGGGCGCGAGACGACGACCCCACGGGGTGCGAAAACGGCTCGGCGCGGCGCGGACACAAGCGAGGTGGTGCGAGCGGGCGAGACAGCGGTGGAGGGCCCTGGGCGAAGCGGGGGTGATGCGCGAGGCGGCAGGAGATAGCGAGCGAGGGCGGCGAGGCGGCGAGGGCGAATGAGGACGGCAAGGGGGGAAGGAAAATAAGAAAGTAAGAAAGAAAAAAAAGAAGAGATAACAAAGAACTCACCAATTCCCTGCCGATCCGCCTCTCTCATGATCTAAGTATGTTTTTGCGGGCGAGCAGGCGAGTGTGCGGGTGCAGGTGCGGGTGTGTGTGCCGCAGCAAGTCGAGGAGTGTGGCGAGCTGGCACGACAAGGCATCACGACGACCGCCTTCGGCATTTCCCGCGAAGCGCGGGCGTGCTCTCGTCGACAAATCGAAACACTTCCTCAGGCTCTAATAAAATCTCAATATTATGGAATAAATTAGAGTGCGTGTACAGTGCACTTAGTAAGTTCTCCAAAAAATGAGAGGACAATCGTCTTATTATTGGCCTCGGAATCAGCAGATTGCTGCAATAGAGCCCTTTTCCGCAACGCGACTTCGACTTTGCGGACGACTTTGATCTTAAAGAATTACGCAAAATTCAGGATAGATGTATATTATGTTTTCCAATATGCACACAAAGTTTCAGCTATATTGGCTACATATGAGAGCATACAGAAAACGAACATGTTGAAAAGTGAACAGATGGGGCTGAAGCCGTGAGAACTGACTTCCTAACGGGGCGATGCGAGGTCGCGCGGGTTCCTAAGGGCCGCCCCATATTTAGAACTGATTCATAGATGAATCAGAATGCAGGGGAGTCGAACACAGAGCCCCCAAGGAAACCCGCTGCGAGGACGATAGGAATAACCACTAGTCCATATTACTACTAACATTTTGCCAAGCGACTAATATATATGATGAAAATGGACGCTCGGAAAGCCGTAAGTTTTACGTCCAGCAATTCGCATTACGGTGGTTTAGAGATCGATGGACCTCGTCGACAGCCTTTTGCATAGTCGCGTATCATAGGTTTCGTGTCCCGACTGAAGCCGTCAGTTCAGCCATGCGCGCCCGCCATGGCCGGCCGCAAAAATCAAAACACGGAGCATGGGGCTCTTCCGAGCACCTCTCGCACGCGACTGTGCCGAAGAATTTTCGTGCGATCCATCCATCTATAAACAGCTGTAACAGGTGCGCACGCATACCCAATGTCATGTGAATTTGAAAGAAGCACTACACGTATACAGGATTTTATGACTATAGATATTGCCCGCCTCTTTAGTGAGGCCAACCCATGAAACCCGTCGGAATCATCTCAAAAACCATGCCCTGCTCAAGAACAATTGTGCGGAATGCGGTGGGGTAGGTGGCGCCCGCCATGTTGGATGCGCCCCCGCCCTGCTGGTGTCCACCGTAAGCATACAGGGGAGCACTGCCGACGCTGGATGGAGAGGCTCCGGGAGGCGAAGCCGCCGGAGAAGTCCACTCCCAATGGGGGGTCCCCCCCCAGGGCGCGGATGGGGGAGGGGGGAATGGAGGGATGGGAGCATAGGAGGGCCCGCCCGGCCACGCGGGTGGCTGCCACAAAGGGCCGTAGAAGTGCCCGGCAGGTGAGTGAGGCGGCGTAGGATAGCCCTATCAGACGGAGGTCAGCTTGATCTAGGGGGCCAATGCTTTCGGATGGGCGTACCTGGGGAGCGTACTGCCCGTAGTGGGCGCCACCGGGGGGTGCAGGTACAAATGGATACGCGGGAAGCACAACGGTGTTGAGGTCCACGCTCCCCATGATGTGGACCGGGTTAATAACCTCAAACGTCGCTCGCAGGAGCACGTTTTCTGAGCATGGAGGTGAGTATGCATGGCTATGGGATAAGTAAGCATGCTTACCGCCATTTGCTTGTGCCATAGGCGGGAGGGGATGGTTCGAGGCAGGAGGACCCTGTCCATCTCGCCCCACGGGCGGACTTAAAAGAAGGGCGCTAAGGATTGACAGGTGCGCCATATGCACTTACTGCGGCGCTGGCAGGAGCTGGCAAGCCAATTTCCTACCAGAGAGTCATTCCCATGAGGTGGGCAAATCACCGCGCGGTGCGGTCGCCCACGGCTGTACATTGCTTCCCTCTTTTCTACCAGGGCGAAAAACCGGCGTCCTCAGGACACGCACCACGTCCTCCACACTCAGAGAGAGAAAATCCAATGGCAGCGTCTCTGAGCTCTTCAGCAGTTACCATGAACGGGCAGTTACGGGACCCCGCTCAACCAGTAAGCCGTGACTTCACTCCTTTCGGAAGTCGTCGCTAACGATTTGAGCAGTCTGGAGGATTCCTTCGCGAGCTACCCCACGCCGATTCTCTTGCGCGGCTATGCTCGTCTTTCCTGTGGCAAAATTTCCTTGCTGATGCCATGGACGACTCATCTGGCATCCCAACGCACCCTCTGCATCCAGATCGTTTCATTGCACACGCACTCCGCCGGGCACAACTTCCTCCGCGCGCCGTTTTTGCCGCGTTATACTTTTTGCAGTGCATCAAGGAAGCCTGGCCTCCCGCACATGGGACATACGGCCTCCGAGCGTTTATCCCGGCTCTCATGGTGGCTTCCAAGATGATCTGCGAAGAAAGCTACACCATTACGGAGTGGTGCACCATCGCTCAAGACCTGCTCACAAAGCGCGAAATCATCAAGATGGAGTGGCAGCTTTGCTGGGTCCTGGGGCCAGAGGTGGAGGTGGATCTCTCCGCCCTTGCGCAATTCGAGGCTGAGATCACCCTCCGCCTGGCCGCCCCTATCACCCGCACAAGGCTCGGCCTGCCTCCCTTTTCGGTGCTCGAGGCCAGTCTGAGGCGGGAGCCCCTGCGGGATGTCACGCTGGCGTATGGGCCCGCCCGTGCTTCTGTACCGCGCCCCATCCGCAGGAGTGGAGGAGGCAATGGGCTGGAGGGCCAGAGGGACCTCTCGGAGCGCGGTCCTCGTTTTTCTTCTCAGCGTCATCAAGGGACGGCTTCCTGGGAATCTGAAGGGGAACCGGAGAACGACGAGAACGTGGACCCTCTCTACGTCCATGGAAACCAGCTCTAAACGGGTAAGCTCCCTCTGGACCACCTTGTGCGGCGACTCGTGACTGACTTGCCGCACTTGGGCCGTAGTGGTCGGAAACCCCTCGCATCGTCATTCACCGTCTCCAACTCCCTTCACCTTGCCCTTTACTTAATTCCATTCCTTCACACGTTCATCCCTTCAACATATTCATATTTTGTTATATACTGATAATGTGTACCTATCTAACTCGTATCTATCTACGTTGTGCACTTGAGACCAATGTGTAATTGATCGTAACAGAAACAGTGGCGACGCCGTCGCGGAGGCGGGAGCCAAGAAAGGAGGCCTGGCCAATAGGCCTGACTTATAGCGGAGAACAGAGAATATGATCGGGAAAACAGCCTGCGGGGGAGCAGGGCTCTGATGAGCCTGCTACCGTCGCTGTGAACGCTGATGCGTTCGACTGAGTCCGTGTCGATCACAGTGCCAAGCGACAGGTTAAACGACCCACACCGTTGCAGGAACCCTGATGGATTCTGCCACCGGTGCCGAGGGCGCTGATGCGCACGGTCGAGTCCACGTCGGGCACAGGAGGATAGAGAAAGAGGGAGAGGGAGAGAGACAAGAACGCGCATACCAGAACGGGACGAATAAAAGCGCAGCCCGTGTTTGTCCTTGTTTTGACAGGGTTGAAATTGTCACGTGACTACAGGCGCGACAGCTCACCGCGGTCACGTGACCTTGACTACCGATCAACGGACACGTATTGGTACTGACAGTCTTCTTGTACGTGTGTCTCTTACGCTGCGCGCATATGGCGAACCCTTCCGGCGTGGCCACCACGCAGCCCGTTGGCACTAGCGCTGATGCGGATCCCGGCGTTGATGGCAGTCAACAGCCACGTGCGGTGGCAGACGGCCCATCTTCTGCCTTCTTCGCGGCGGAAGTGAAGGGAGAAACGCGAAGTGATGTAAGTGACGTCGCCCACACGTGGACGGGCCTGCGTTTAACATTCCTTCACGTGTAGTTTTGCACCATCTGCCACGACGGAGGCGACGATTTGGTGCTCTGCGACCGCTGTGACGCTGCTGTCTGTGACGACTGCGTCCCTATGAAGCACTTAGGTTTGGATACGACCACCGTGTTTTTCCTGTGCTTCCTCTGTCACACGCGGGACGAGCGCTCTGCGGGCGGTAGCAATTATATGGTGCGTGCATTTGTTTGATGTACTGCCAGTGGCTGAGCTCGTATGTTGTAGGGGCTTTACCATATAGCCGGTTACGTTGAAGGGCGCCCGGTGCAGGGAGCTCCCTATCGTGAGGAGCCCTTGCGAATCGTTGGCATTCCATCCGGCGTGCCCTTCCAGCGCTTTGGGAATACGTCGACGGCCTTCATTCATTTGAGCTTGGCGAGTTTGGCGTCGACAACTACCGAGTTTTGTTCTTCTATTTTGCGGCCATCGTTTACCGGAACTGATGGATCGACGGAGCTTCTTCTGGAGCACGTTTCTTTCGACCTTGACGTTCGTGAGGAGTACGCTCCTGATGAAGGTCACAAGCGCAAGCACGTCAGGAAGGTGCAAGTGGTGAATGGGCAGCAGGAACATCTTCGGGATATCGGGCGCGTTGCGAAGCGGTTGCGCAGTATGTCGTAAGTTTTTGGGCCACGGTCTTGTTCAGTGTGGCCTACTCGTTCCTTTTCATAGACGTCGGCATCAAAAAAAGCGGGCGTTTGTCATCATCACCACGCATAGCGATGATGCAGCAGGGCATCTGTTTGCTTCGCCTGGGCAGTCATGCGATCACGACACAGTTTGTGATTTTGTCTGATTGCCTTTTCCGCTGTTAACGGCAATTGGTTAGTGGTTCGAGCACATATTGCCGGACATCTTCGTGACGGCCTTGAAGCCTTTCGACACCACAGTGCTGTTCTTGGCTTGTGGCGCGCTCGTCAACATCCCTGCATCGCGTCAGAGTTTCACTGATGTTCTTTTACGGTGAGTGTGGCCAGGTTGTTTTCAATCCGTAGCTCACTGGCGCAGATATCGCTTTCCACACGTATTCGCATTTACTGCGCCGGTGTTGCTGCCTGATGGCGTTCAACCGTTTCTGAGCTTGCTTCTCAGGGAGAAGCTGCTTTATGGTAACTTCATCAAAGACGCCATGCACCGCATTCTTCAGGGAGCAGGGGCGCTCGTCGGTCGACATACCGGTGTCGTCCATTTTGAGCATTGTCGCACCAGCGATAGTATTCTCGTGCACGAGTACTTCTGGCACTCGAATTCCATTCAACCATGGGGAAAGCATGTCCCAATTGGGTGCCAGTGCGGTGCGGTTTGGCAATCAACATTCCGTCCTGTTTCGCAAGGTCGTAACGCTGGGGTTCGAGTCGGGTGCGCGCGATGCGACGTCTCTTTCATCATCGATCCTCCTTCCGAGCCCTTTGAGGTCCTACCTTTGCCACCCTTGAGCGCTGTAGGCAGATGGGTTCACGTTACGACGAACCCTTGACTTTACAGTATGTCTTATGTTACTCAATCAAGCTAATATTTTCTTCGGCCCGGCTGGTCATTTGCTATACGCGTATCTACTAGAGCGTCATCACCCGCACGACAATTTACTACGTGGTTGCCGTGTACGCAACGTCTTGCAACAATGTATTGTGTCTGTGCGCGAGGCCATTCTGGTGATTCGCGGGCGTTCGAGCTGGGTGGGCCTGCCGAGACCACAGGGGTGAGCTGCGGCTGCTGCTGTGGCTGTGTGTGTGCGAGCTCCATCGTGCCGCAGCGCTCGACGCGCTTCATCTTCCTGCGGCAAGCATACTCGGGGGAGTGGGCGCGTGGGCGGGGGCGGCGGTAGGGGGACCCGTGGGCGTGAGCATGGGGGCCAGAGGGCAGGCGGGGGGCCCCGGAGGCGGGGCGCTCGTCGGCGGCGACCCGCGTTGTCACTGTAGCTATCTGACGAGAATGCCCCCTGAAGTCGCGAGGCTGTGTGGGGTAGATGTGCAGGTTGTTCGCGGCGGCGGTGGGGTACGCGGGCCGGGCGTGCACGGCGATGGATGGCTGCGTGCGTGGATGAGGGTGAGGGTGGGTTGCACGTGCGGGGGCGAGGTGGCCCACGCCTTCGATGTAGCGGGCGTCACGGCGGAGGCGATTGCGCGCAGCAAAATCGCGATCGCGGGCCACCGTTCTTTGCGTCGGGGTGAGGGCGACATGTTCCTCCATGGCGCATTCACCGGTGGACAGAGTGAGTCCGACGGATGTACGCTGGTCGATTGCATTGCCCGCGGGATCCCGTTGTCATCTCCGTGCCTCTGTATCGCGCTCCAACGTCGATGGGCGGCGGCCATCTGGAACCCATGCCGTCCGCCCTCACTCCCCTTCGCCCTCTGTCTCGAGGCCCCGGCCGCCATCTTCGCGCCCTTCCGTACGCTGTGAATCCCATGCGCGCGCTGTACAAGCCTGCGGCGCCGTGATCCGATGGGGTCGTGTGCCTGCATAGTTGTGTTGAGTGGATCATTCATATGCGACAGCCCTGTAGTGAAGGATACGAATCAGAAAAGGAGGGCGACGACATTGCAATCGCGACGTACGCGAGGGTGGTATAGCGGCCGTCGACGGGGAAGGAGGGGATGTTGGGGTCGTTTGTGCCGTAGCGTATCAACCGGTGTGCGCCACGTCATCGCGGGTGCCATGTGGCAGGAGGAGGGAGTGTAGCTGGCAAGGCCGTGGGGGCTATTGGTGAGTGCAGGCTCCTCCGTGTGCAGAGACGTGGGTGGGCCAGCGTTGGTGGGGGGAATGTGCCATCCGTGCGCCATGCGGCGGGACGAGGGGGCTGCATCGCTGCGAGGGGAGGCAATCACCACGGACACTACTTGTATCCGTACCTGAAGCCCTGACACTACAGTGTCAACCAAGCAGCGAGAGCAGCAGGCACAGCGCCGCGAGGGCGCTTTTCTGGGGATGGGACGAAGGTTGAGCGTCGCGTTCGCCAACAAGCAGACGTGACGTAACGCACCCGTGACGATTACGTGTGATTCGCGTGGCTTGCCGCCCGCGTCCCTGCTGGTTCACGACGGCGATATACGGTGAGACCCTCAGTTCATCTCCCTTGCCAGCAGGTACGAGGCCACGTGCGATCATCGCCGCCTTTGCTCAATACATGCAGTGCTTATGTAGTGCCATAACATTTTGGATGGAAGGGGTCGCACCGTCGCGTTCACGGATCACGTTGGCCGTAGCAACCGCCTCGCGCGTCTGAAAAGTGGCGCGTCTTGGCGCCTCCAAAGAAGAAGAACACGCTCACGTGATTACTCTTCACGCCCACCCACTTCTGTAATATCACGGCTGTGCACCACGATCGACGCGCTACGACAGCATAAAGCGCGATGGTCCCGCTGTGAGCGCGTCCGTCAGGCATCCCGGTACGTTTGAAGGTGAGTGCCGCGTCAAGTCCCCCACCGCCCGCCCCCCCCTTTCGTATCCTTCGCGCCCATGAGTCTCGCCCAGGCACTGACGCGCTTTACCCCCACCCTTTACCACCCCTCCCCCCCTCCCGTCGTCCTTTTATGCACACCATCGGCATCGGCCATTCTTTCCGCGCGCTGATGAGCTTGGTTTGCCCCCGTCGGCCGTAGCCTATGGTGGTGACACGCTCTGGAAAGGAGTACGGCCTACTCCCCCTGCCGAAGATGCTGCGCACGGGGGTTGACTACGACCGACTTGTGCAGGATGCCATAGCGGCAGGCGATGACGTCCCTGGCGCCTCACCAGGTGCGGACGGGCTGGTGCGCGGCTTGACCCCGCCCTGTAGGTCCCCGCTGTGCAGCCCAGTCGCATCGCCCACCCAGTCCCCCGTGCGGCCGGCAACGGTGCCCCTGCCATGCGTCATGGAGGCTGAGAGAGCTGTTGAGGGCCATCCGAACGCTGAGCGGTGTCAGGTGCTGGGCGGAGGCGCGGCATCGCCAGGGAGACCACAGGCAGGCATGGATGAAGAGGGGCGGCGAGCGGAAAGGCCGCCTCGGAAGCGCCGTAAGGTGGAGGCGCAAAAGGTTGGTTCTGCTCGGCGTCGGAACGCGCGTCGACAGGCAGGCAGGGCGCACCCTCTGACGTGGAGGGTGCCGCTCCCGCCGCACTCCGGAGCCTTTGCTGGCCGAGACCTGCCAGACGCCATCTGTTGTGAAGACGTCGATGCCACGGTCAAGTATTTGCTTACTGCTGGCGCTTACACGGCCCGTCGGCTGGATAACCTGTCAGGCAAGGAGCCTTGGACGGCGGCAGAGCTTCTGGACATGGGGTTTGTTCGGTTTCCATGGGATGGACGGTGCGTGCCCCACGTTGCCTTTCTCGTGTACGTCTCTAAACGCACCATAGCACCCCCTATGCAATCCTTGACAATCAAGACCGGGTCATTGCCGTCCTTGTAGGCTGCCCCGTGGAGGACGACAAGCGCCCACCGCAGCAGCGGTGGCATGCCACCACGCAGCGAGTTGCCGAGCTCCTTGAATCCGTGCGAAAGAGGCCAGCCTTTGCTAGGGATGCCCCTCACCGTCGCGGCTCATACGTTGCCGTCAATGCCGGAATCTCCTACGGGGGAGGTCAGAAGGTGCGCCTCGTCTCTTGTCTGACGAGCAGGCAGCCCCTCATCGCTGCAAAGGCGCCTGGTACGCTGAAGCATACCGCAGCAAAGCGCGCTGCAATACTGGATCTCAACAACGATCCGGACGTGAGGCGCATAGCGCATTTCACCAGCGGTAGGGGCGTCCCGTGGCGACCATGCTCCATTGCTGATGGCCACGCAGATGCAATGGCGTCATACTTCCCAAAGGCGTACGCGCATACTCATGAAAGCCTTCAGGCGCTTGCAGGCTCACAGCCCGACGTCAATCGCAACTTTTCCCGCAGCGTGTATCCGACGCTATGCTACAACATGGGCCCCAGCACAGTTGCGCTCGATCATAACGACTGCAACAACTCTCCCGACGTGCCGTGCTCGGTGACTGCGCTTGGCAACTTCGATCCCGACAAGGGGGGCGAGCTTTACCTGTGGGAGCTCCGTCTTATAATTAGGTTCCCCCCCGGCTCCTCCATTCTCATTCCATCTGCGAGCCTACGCCATGGAAACCTGCCCATTCAGGACGGTGAGAGGCGATATTCAATCACGCAATATTGTCCCGGTGGGCTTCTGCGGTGGGTTCAACACGGGTTCCGTCCTGCACACACCCTGTCGACAAAAGACAGGCAGGATCTGGAGGGGGGCATGGAGGAGAGATGTCGTACGGTTCTGGGTCGCCTCTCGACGTACGGTAGCTTGCAGGGCGATCGTGCATGGCTGTTGAGGCAGGAGGCATCGTGGGGGGTTATTACTTAGATCATAATTGTAAGCACTGCAGTCAATGCATACGAGCAAGGCCGTCTACGATGTAGTATGCTGGATGGGCCGGCATGACGGCTAGCCCCGGGACAAGTGGCTGGCCGAGCTACCGCTGCCAGCTGAGTGTTCGGAGTTCGCTGCAGCCTGGCGAGCCGGCACTCCCGCCTAGCCCTGTAGCGGCCCAACGCCGGCTTTACAAAACCCTGACGACCGACGTCACGTTGCCGGTCGAGATGACCAAGAACGGCGGGTTATCGAGGGTGTGAGGTAGAGGCCCGGCCGTCGCATTCTCGCTTTGCCAGCCCTTAGTCAGGCCGAGGCGATCTGAAGCCCATACAGACTCGGCTTCATCGACAACATCCAACGCGGCCCAGCCCAGTCGTCAAAGACAGTGGAAGTGAAGATGGTTATTGGGTACCAACAGCAAACATAAAGCAGCAGCAACAAACCGGAGCAAGGGGGGGGCAATGGGTTCAATATCTGAGTTGTGGGCATAATGAAACAACCATACGGCCAGCCAATCCAACATACAGCAAATCCAAGTCGCAGCAAATTAGAGGGAAGTACGGGGGAGGAACAAAACGCGACGATCAAAAGAAACGGTCAACGCACCCAACGTAACGAATACCCTCAACCCATGAGAAGCGCCAACGCAAGGGCGGTTCCGTGATTGAATCCTAGATCTTGCAGGGCATCCAGTCGAGCAGAGCGACCCACGTGATAATACACGTTCAAAACTGCATCTGCCAGTTCTTGCTGGCGAAGAGACGCCAGCAAATCCATGAGATGCCGCACTGGAGCGCCGTGGCTGTGCTGCCTGGATCCCGACCCAGCAGCACTATGCCCAAGACTTGGCGATGCCGGGTCTCTTTGGCTGTCAGAGCGGGCCCGGGACTCGTTGCCGTGAGAGTGCACGGAGGGCGGGGAGCCGGGCAAATCGCCAAGCGACACGTTGGAAAGGGGGGACAGGAGAGACTCGTACTCTGAAGACGTATATGACCTGTGGGACTGGCCCCGGGACTGAGGGGGAGTGGGGGCGGGGTGGGAGCGATGGGACGTCGAGCGAGGGGGCGTAGGGCGGGGGGAGACGTTGACGTAGGAATGTGGGGGCGATGCAGCGCCCGAAGCGCCAGCAGGCGCAGCAGATGATGCCCCCGGCGATGGCGCACCGTACCCGCCAGGCGGTGCGCTATATGGGTCGGGTGGTGGCTGACTTCCTCCCGGCATGCTTGAATCTGGGGGCTGTTGGGTGGGTATCGGGGGTGAAATGAGTGAAACAGTAGGCTGTATATCCTCGACAAGCTGAGGGTGGCGGACGTTGCTGAAGTATCTGGACGCCTGTGCGCGCCTACGGAAGTCCCGCATGTATGCAGGTCCGAGTTGGTTTGTACAGATGCGTCAAATATCGTCCAGGGAGGCTTGAAAGAATTGAGGGCGAGTCAACACGTCGGAGAATAGGCATCGAGCATTGCGGGAGAGGTCCAACAATGCGGAAGGGACTGATGATGTGGTGGGGCTCATCTCCCCATGAAGGACCATGACAGCGCTAGCGGCGCCACATGACACCTCCAGGGCTGTCATCTTCGAACGAAGCATCATGTAATTAGAAGGCGATTTTAGATGGAAGATACGGTGACAAACCAGGTTTTGCATGAGCTCCACTATTCGCTCCCTGGTCTCCTTCCGCGCTCGCGGTTCTCTGATGAAGCCGCCGTGGAACCCTGCTTCGGCCAACGGGATATTGTGGTTGTACTGGTGGAACAATGACGCTGCGCGAGCCGTCTCGGCAGCGCGCGCATGGGGGGAGTACGGGCTGGCGGCAGGGATGGCGCTGACGGTCTGCGCCAGAACGGGATCGCATATAAGGTTCCAAGGCGAGGGAGGGAAGCTGTTGGGGGACTGGGATTGGTTGGAGGGTTGTCCGGCCATTGTGATTGTCGTGAGCAACTGTACGGATGCCACCCGCCTTTATAACACAAACGGCGCTCACAGGGGCCTTCGTCTGCGGGCATCCATTGGCTGGATAACACAACACGATCCGGCAGTCGACAGACGGACGGCGCACCTGGGTAGGGAAGTTGGACTGGCAAACGAGTCCGCCGGGAAAGACAGTAACGCAAAGCAAGCCTGCGGTCAGGATGGAAGCGCGCGGGCAGCTGACCGCGATTTCGGACCTTCACCGGGTCATGCACCCGGCGTGATTGGGACTCGCTCAACCCATTCGTGAGCTGTTGAAACCCGGCGCCTCAGATGAAACGGTTGACAAAATGGTTATGGCAATCCATCGTGCAGAGTTGCGTGGGATGGCTGTGAATGTCAGCTTGCTGCCCGTGATGCACCTGTTGTGACCAATGTTCAAGTATCTACCAACCCAAGAACAAAGTCATGGCCTGCGGTGGCTTGTGCCGCACATGTCCCGGAGTTCCAAACGGGAGGAAACGTTGATGCAATCGGGGTTGCTGAGCCGTCTGCCTGTCTCCTTCCTGAGGGGGTCGCGCGAAGGTCACATGATCTGACCATCGCTTGTTGCTGGAAGTTCGAATCCAGCCGAAGGCAAGCTGTTGAAATATATAGCGTCGTTCATGTGGGAGTGGCAGGCGACCCTCACAAACACCGGGGAGCCTTTGCACATAGACACTGGTACTAAATACAAAAACTCTGATCTCACCAAATTCGAATGCCTCAGCAGACCATGGATGCGTTCTCGAAACCATTGCCTCCACGCTGGCCCAAACACAAACTACAGGCAGCACGTTCAAGAAATTAAAGGGCTTCAAAGCAAAGGGTGAAGGGAGCAGTGAGACGAAGGGCAAGGGCAAGAGGAATGGATGAGGATGCAGTAAAAGATGGGATAATGTAGCAAGTAATGGTTG
>NSJX01000024.1:351580-390670 GCA_002286715.1 Dentipellis sp. KUC8613 | reverse complement strand
ACTCGATTGCGGCTGACTTCGGAAGTCTTTCGGAAAGATCCGGCAGATCGGCAACTCGGCATTATGATGTCATACTGTGGGCCTGGCGGTCAGTCGATGCGCGGTCTATATATTTCGGCAGTTCCCGAATAAGCGCGCGTCGCCACGTCGACTCTAGAAACTCGCGCGTCTCCTCATCCCTCCTTCAGTACTTTTCTGTCTTTCACTACTCGTCATGTTTATCAAAGCGTCACTCGCTTTCCTCGTCGTGTCGCTTGCGGCGCTGTTCTGCGCGCAGTCGGTCGAGGCGGCGCGCGGTCCCAGGATCACGCACAAGGTCTACTTCGATATCAAGCATGGTGACAAGGATATGGGCCGTGGTACGTGTCTTCGTATAACCTATGGTCCATTTGAGCTGACAAGCTTGTCAACTGTGTAGTCGTCCTTGGTCTCTTTGGTGGAGTCAGTGGAATCTGCAGTAGCATTCGGTCAAGTGCTCGCAATATTGACCTGTGAACCATCCGTTGTAGACTGTCCCCAAGACCGTGGAGAACTTCCGCGCGCTGTCGACCGGCGTGAAGAAGGATGGCACTACCATCGACTACGGCTACAAGGGTTCCAAGTTCCACCGTGTCATCAAGAACTTCATGTAGGGCTGCCCGCTTATTTGATGTTGAGCTTCTCTGACACGCCTGACGGTTCACAGGATCCAGGGTGGTGACTTCAGTAAGTCTTTAACAGTACATGGGGCCTCTTCAGCTGTCTTATGCGGATCGCTCAGCTCGCGGTGACGGTACTGGCGGAAAGGTGCGTTCTGGTCGCCGTGTCTTCTGCTGTGAAGGAGACTGACGTGTCTGTTCACCAGTCCATCTACGGTGACAGGTTTCCCGATGAGAACTTGTAAGATTGCGGCGTCGTCATGAGATGGATACGGTAGCTGACCAGCGTATTTCAGCAAACTCAAGCACACCACCCCCGGTCTTCTCTCTATGGCTAACGCAGGCAAGGATACCAACGGTAAGCTATTCCACTTGTGTTAGTATCTTGCAATCATCTGATATTGAATCCCTAGGCTCTCAGTTCGTGAGTGGAACACACCGGCCTTGACTACAGCGTGTCTTATAACTACCGTTTAGTTCATCACCACGGTCGTGACCAGCTGGTTGGATGGCAAGCACGTAAGTTGCTTCGCTTCAGACACTGTTTCACGCAACTGACGTGTCTTTCCAGGTTGTTTTCGGCAAGGTTCTCTCAGGCATGGACATCGTTAACGCTATCGGTGAGTGAACTTCTCCGTCCAATATAACGGAATCTTATTTTTTTTCCTCAGAGGACGTCGCGAAGGGCAGAGGTGACCGCCCTGAAGAGGATGTCGTCATTCACGATTGCGGAGAGGTTAGTGTCTCGTCCCACCGCTGCGTATCTTTTGTCTGACCATCTCTTCATCTGCAGCTGCCCGTCGAGCCCGAGGTGGACACGGACGGAAAAGAGGTGCCTCTCCACGCTGAGCTCTAGCCAGCTATTATCTATGTATAAGCTATCATACAAATAAAACGGGATTTGTCACTGCAGGACGCTGAACTCACCTCGCTCCCACCCGCTGCCGCCGCGCCGGAATCTGCGCCCGCCGAGCCGGTCTCGCAGGCCGTGTCCTCTCCCTCTGCGGCCAAGGAGACCTCCGCGCAGGAGGCTGAGGCCGAGGCCGAGGCGATCGACCTCGACGAGTACCCGTACCCGCACACCGAAGGCTACAGCACCGGCAAATACCTGTTCTTTGGGCTGCTGCTGCTCGCGGTGCCCACGGGCCTGTTCCTCATCCTCGGAGGCAAGCGCTGGCTGCTTCGCGTCCTTGGGGGCCGTCATGGACAGTACCGCAAGGTGCACAATGACATCGACTTGGAGAAGTAGAGCGTGGGCAACCGGGTTTTGGTAGTGCGTCGTGAGGTAGATGTAGATCGTGTCGCTCATTTGGTTTGGTTGCTATAGATCACGCGAGTGCTAGTGTGCGCTGCGCCATCTTTGTTAGACCGGTAGAACAACATACTGCTCTGGTCGTGTCTAATTTGTAAAATACTCGGTTCTGTCGCTCGTTTGTATTTAAGGATGATAATGTGCTGAAGGGTATAGAAATAGATATCCGCGCGAGAGGTACAACAGATGAAAGCAAGGTATCCAGGGTTCCAGGAAGACTACAGAGATGATAGAGAGAGAATGGCATACACTGAGAGCGAGAGCAACAGTGTACCACACAGTGGCCAGAAGGAATAATGCAATGATGGGCTGCTGGACTCGCCGGAGCCAGCTGTGGTTGAGGTATTTGGACTATAATTTAGAGTTAATATGGGAGCGATGAACAAAGGGAAGCCACTTACGGTATCCCATTGTCGTCTGAGAAAGAAGGACAGGTGTTATTCACATCTCCCTGTGTCGTCAAGTTCAACGAACGTCGCTTGCTCATCAGCTCGTCTTTACTTACCGTTGGATTCACAGGACAGCACACACTGTCCCCGAGATCAGCTACGCTCCCCAGAGCTGCAGCGCTCTTAGAGCCCGCCCAATTAGGCTTGCAGTCGACAGATTGGTAACTAACATTCCAGACACCGAAATCGGTGTAACCTTAGATTCAGGGCGTCAGCTTCACTCAACGGGATGCACCGAGTTGCGCGCACCATATAGAGCCTGATCAGACGGGAAGAAATCATCGGGTATAGAGGATGAAGGGAAGGCTAAGTCAAAATTAAGGTAGTTCCCTGCTCTGTTATGGACAGAGTAATCTTAGCGAATAGTCGCAATTCATGGCAAGATGCATGCGTACGCGTTAGGTCCACTGGTGGTAGCATTACACCACCCGGTCGTGCTTAATGGACATAGGTCTGTGACTTTCACCACGAGACTCTTTTGCTGCGGTGGAAAGAATGGGGGATCCGACAGGAACGTGTTGAGCAGTGTGAGCTTGAAGCATCGGCCGCAGGCCGGACCATACGCGGTGCTGCTGCCGAATGCCATCTGGTTAAGTGCCGCAGTTGGGTAATGCGTGCTGTCCGCGGTGCATCCACAAGACGCGATATAGTTGTTAGGGAGGGTATAGTGGGTCATTGTCGCAACACCCGAGGAAGGATAGTCGATCCATTGCGTTGCTTGCGCTGTGGATACGAGACAAGATAGAATTACGATAAAAATATAGCAGCGAGGAGAGAAAAAAGAGAAACACATAGGGGCGTGCGTTGTAGCCATTTTTGTACGGGGTATCATCGTCTGAGGCAGTCAGCCATAGCCTGCACGATCAAGCAGAGTGCACGAGGATAACACACAAAACGGCCCTGAGAAGGAAAGTCACAGCATGGCAACTGTGGGCGCTTACTCAACTGCACCCGTTGCCGGCGGCTGTATAAGGGCGATTAGATTAGATTTTCCTCCTCGGTCCAGAGCCGCTCGTCCACCTCCGTCGTGCCAGCTTTTCGGCTACTCTCCTGAACGTACTCGCCGGACATGAAGCTTCTGTATCCAGCTTCTAACAATCTGTCCCACCTCAACGATCTTTCAACCTCTATAAAAATCGCCCGGCACTCACCCTGCACGGCGTGTGAGTCATGCCCTGGCCTGCACCCTCCGCCCACGTTCGATCTAGTCCGCGACGACAAATCCTCCAAGAATTCCCTCGTGGACCTCGCGCAGTACGGCTCGGACGACGACGACGGGATGGCGACTTACCTTCTATCCTGTGATTGTGGGCATTCTGTGAAAGACCATGGTGCAGACGAAACTGCAGTGGATCAGGCGGAATATGCGCGGCGAGCGCGCGTCGCGGTAAAGATCGACGAACACCTGGAGGTAAGTTCCCGCTTCTAGAGCCTTTCCCCATAAATTATGGCAATGGACGATGTTGAATGGTACTTGACAGGTGCGGAGTTTGAATGCAGGCATGTATAGCCTTGCTCACATCCACATTTCTTTCTTTCTACAGAACGCTGGCCGATTGCTCGACTTCGAGTACTCAGATGAAGACATGGACTCTCTTCGGCATCAGATGCGCATCCCTGTGTCTTTCGTGACCTCCCTGACCGAAGTCATCACCTCACCGGGTAAGCGGCTCCCACCGTATCACATTCGCCACGCGGCAGACACACTCATCGTGCTCTTCGGTACGGGCCTTATACAACATTCTTTCACCTGCAGAGAAGCCTCCCCCTTCATCTGGTTCCTCGCACGTGAGCGAGAGGATCTCGCAGCCTCCCGCCAAACGACGTCGCGTGTCCCTCTCTTCCCTTAGTGACGCCGAAGACGACGAAGAAGACCGGCCACTCGCCGCCCGCATGGCGTCCCATTCGTCTCACAAGCGTCCTCCAGAAAATGGTGCTCGCCAGCATGATAGGCGCGGTGGCAAGAAGACGTCACGGAAGGAGAATAAGGCACATACAGCGCCCATGTCGTTGGCACCACCAACAGGCGAGCTGCAGGCAGAGATGAATGGAGAGATTTCGCCGATGAATGGACATGCGCAGATTGTCAAGGTTGAAGAAAGAATGGATGAAGGCCAGCTAGATCGGCTGGTCACTGGCGTAACGGTCGATACAGAAGGTGGCCCTGCAAGCGCAGTAAGAGTATATCTCCTGTACTTGCGCATGAGCGCTTAGCTGATGCCCTTATACAGCCTCCAATAAAGCCGGAGAAACCGTCAGCAGTTGAACTCCGGAAAGGTGTCATCCAAATTATACCCGTGGAGAACGATGGCCAGCCGCGTTCCCTTGTCATCCTCACCAACCTCAAGACACTATTCCAGAAGCAACTGCCTGTCATGCCCGCAGATTATATTGCCCGACTAGTTTTCGACTCAAATTCTAAAGCGCTCGCTATCTGCAAACGCGGATACAAGGTAGTAGGAGGAATTTGCTACCGCCCTTTTCCCCACAGAGGATTTGCGGAGATCGTATTCTTTGCAACCGCATCTGTCGATCAGGAAAAGGTAGGTTGCAATTTGACCTATTATGTATTTTGTTTGAATAATGGCCATTTAGGGGTACGGCGGACTTCTCATGGATCACTTCAAGGCCCACATCCGACGCACATACCCTGAGATGATGCACTTCCTAACATACGCAGACAACTACGCCGTCGGGTACTTCAAGAAGCAGGGCTTCACCAAGGACATCAGCCTCGATCGTTCCGTATGGGCCGGCTACATAAAGGACTACGAAGGCGGAACGATCATGCAGTGCACGCTCCTCCGTCGGGTCGACTATCTCGCAATCCGGGACGTTCTGACTGCCCAGCGCGAGGCGATTCTATCTAAGATCCGCCAGATGTCGAAGAGTCATATAGTGTATGAAGGGCTGCCGCAGTTTCAGAACGGGCAGGGAGACGGGGAGGGCGTCTATGTTGACCCGAAGGACGTGCCTGGTCTTAGTACGTGCTGAGGTTCTGCTTTTGTTGACTTGGCATGGTATTAATATGGACACTTCGAAAAGGGGAAAGCGGCTGGACGCCTGCGATGATGACAACGTCAGTCTCTTTGGGCGTGACTCTGGCCCGCGCTTATTTTTACCAACTTTCGTTTTCATTGGCAGGAACGGCGTTCCGAGCAAGAAGAATGCCGAGCGTGCCGCCATGGAGCGCATTCTGTCCGAGCTGCAGAACAACCCGTCTGCGTGGCCCTTCATGCAGCCTGTGAATGCAAGCGAGGTACCAGATTATTACGAAATAATCAAGAGTCCTATGGGTGCGTATCCCTATATGGTCTTCTACGTATGTTCGCTGACCCAGTATGTTCCGTCACAGACTTTAGTACCATGGAACACAAACTTGAGAATGGGCAGTATCCCGACCTGGACGCGTTCCTGGCCGACGCTAGGCTTGTGTTCGACAACTGTCGGCTCTTCAACCAGGAGGATTCCATCTACTGGAAGAACGCCAACAAGATTGAGAAGCACATGGACGAGATTGTTGCTCGGCTCCGGGAATAGCTGGGGAGATGTTTATACCTGTGCCAGTGTTGTAGTCTCTTCCCCTCGGACACTTTCGGATTCCCGGCTATTGTATCCCTAGATGTACAATACTTTATGTTACAACTACTTTATATCAACACTGTATAACGCCATTGCTCCTTGATTGATCTGTCGAACACTCATATTCATGGGTCCGGGGATGCGACGTTATCCAATGTTGCACGTATTTGGTATTTGACTACACAATTGACTTGCGAGCTGACGTGGATTCCGGGAGGCCTCGAGCTCCGGAAGGGTATGTTGTCGAGACAAATCGCTCGTATCATTACAGGTATTGTTACTACGCCAAGCCTACACGAACGTCGATGCACACCATAAATACAAACAACAGTCATCTCCCACAGATCAACGAGCGCCAAAGGTAGCAGTGAAGCCATGGTCGAGACCGCATCAAGGGCTCGCTCAACGCTGGCCGTCTGTAGCGTCGCAATCAGGGTCAGCAAAAAGCCCCTAGCCAGCATCCGAGAGGGAAACACTCACAAGCCTTGGTGGCATATCCGCCGTGACCGACGATGACGTTCTGTGGCTCCTGGGGGTGGTCCTTGAGGTAGTTCTCGACGATGCTCTTGACACCGTTGGCGTACCGCGCCTGGGCGTCGAGCGTCGTGCCAGAGTAGTGGGGAACCATGCCGTTGCCGCCGCCGAGGGGGTTCTTCATCGTGCGCCATGCGTGGTCGCGCGGCGCGGGCTGGACGTTCCAGACATCACCGGCGTAGCCGGCGAGCTGGCCGCTCGCGACTGCCGCGGCGACGGCGTCCTTGTCGCAGATGGCGCCGCGGGCCGTGTTGACGAGCCATGCACCCTGGGTAGAGCAGTCAGACCGGGGTACGTGCGAAAAAAGAAGGGTTGATGAGGTACCTTCTTGAAGTGCTTGAGAAGCTCGGTGTTCACGAGGCCACGGGTGCCGTCGTGCAGCGGGCAATTGACAGTGACGACATCGCACTGGGAAACGAACTCCTTGAGGTCCTCGACGCGGCGAGCTCGGACGGCCTTCGCAGCCTCTGTAAACGACAGTTTATTGGTGAACACCAAGCTAAGAAGCGCGCACGCGTACCAGCCGGGAGAGCTGCGTAGTCGTAGTACAGGAGCTCCTTGCAGTCAAAAGGCAGTAGACGCTGGAGGACACGATACCCGATGCGGCCAGCACCAATCGTGCCGACGACCTTGCCCTCAAGATCAAAGGCGGCCCGCGCAACCTGCGACACTTGCCAATCGCCACGCTCGATCATCTGACCGCCGGCCCGCCAGTCAACATATACTCCAATAGCTCAATCGATAGGAATACGAACCTCGTGGGCAGGAACGAAGTTCCGGACGAGAAGAAGAATGGACATCACGACGTGCTCCGCAACGGAGACCACATTAGAGCCCGAGACCTCGAGAACCTGAATCTTGTGCGTGACCGCGGTGTCGAGATCCACGTGATCAGAACCGACACCGGCGGTAATGCAGATCTTGAGGTTCTTCGCCTGTA
This sequence comes from Dentipellis sp. KUC8613, assembly GCA_002286715.1. NCBI lineage: Eukaryota > Fungi > Basidiomycota > Agaricomycetes > Russulales > Hericiaceae > Dentipellis > Dentipellis sp. KUC8613. Next base: position 383,215 of record NSJX01000024.1, on the reverse strand, counting down.
ACGCGCTGTCGTCAGTGCCAGAATTTCCCTTTCTGCCCGCGGTTTAACGCACCTGCTTAATGAGATCGGCAGTGAGGTAGCCGGGGTGGAAGGGGGTGGTGATCAAGACCTCGGCCTACGTCATAGTCAATACGCGTCAATCGATTCGAACTCTTTGGAACGTACATCGACGATGTGCTTGTGGAAGGCACTATCAGGGCCCTCCTTGTCACTGGTGACCTATTCACGAGTGGATAGGGGTAAGAAGCCGGGTGGTGTCTTAGGAGCAAGACGCGTACAATATATTCGTGTCCGTGAGATTCGACAAATTGACGAATTCCAAGCTGCATGTAGAGTGAACGGGGAGGCCTGGAAGGGATGCCGAGGCAGACATACCTCATTCTCGACAGTTCCAAGCAGACGGGGCTCTTCCCGAGCAGCCTCCCCACCGTCGTACAAAATAGCGAGGATCTAACCAAACAAGACATGAGCGTGAATCCGCTTGGCACGTCTCGTTAACGCCGACCTTCATGGTTGCGGAAAGAGATGAACTGATTAGAGAGCGAGAAACGCGGGGATAGAGGCGAGGGAAAGCGGGAGCTTTTATAGAATGGCTGCGGGAGACTAACGCAGGGAACAAGGATTATCCCACGCGTCTCCTGACACACCCACTGACGGGTTCTGGTCGTGTGGATGGCGGGCTGGCGCAATCGACGTCAGACCCACCAAGCTGCTGCGTGAAGAGGGACAGCCTCTCAGATAGGGCTCATTCCCTTTTCCGGCACCTCCTTGCGCCCGGCCTGGATTGTGCCATCACGTGTGTCGCCCCGTCCGGCGCGCAACGTGCTCCAAAATTCACTGCACGGCACCCCCTGCCGCCAGAGCATCGATTGTTGGATGGGTGGTGATAACCATCGACGAGGGCGGGGCGCCATGGCACAAAATCTCCACGAGGCGACGAGCGCCTTGACATTCGGAGCTTGCTGTCGTTCGACTCCGTGTCTGTCCGCAGAACCACTCTCCCGGGAAGCCGTCCCGCTCCGGGGCGATCCTACGAACGACAGTTCCCGAGAATCGTAGCCTGTGAGATGGAGAGTCAGCATGGCACAGTCAATACATGAGAGTGAACCGTGTCCGAAGACCCACTACACATACATCACCGTGTGACTGCACTATTCAACTTGCGGAACGTCAGTGGACCGAATCGCGCAAAGTGGTTGTCCTTGGAGGATTGGGATACTCACGAGACTGTGAATTCTAGTCAGCTGGGCCCATCGGTGTGAAATGTCTGGTACCATTGCTCAGCCGGTAGTCGCATCCAAGCCCCTCGGAGTAACTGGAATGGAAAGGAACGCCCAATCATAGTGATGAATACGGATCATACGGGATTGCGTCGCCCAAAGTCGGATAGTTGGGCATTGTCAGCAAATGACTGGTACTATTCTGGTGAATGGTAAATACACAAGCGTAGTCTGCTGTTCAGTAAGAAGTGTGAGTGTGATCCACGATGAATAACCAAGGGGTATAATCATTTCCCAGTTCATGGTGGGTCGTATATGATCGGTCCTGCCAAGATGACCGGTGACCTTGAGCATAGTAGTCACAGTATTGAGAAGAAGCCCAAAGGGCTTGCTGAAGGCATCACTGCGATCCCGGATAAATTCAATGCTACACCAACATCGTAATGAAGGAGAGACGTACAGGTGATTGATAATTTTAGTATACTGTAAGGTACATCTCTGATGCGAAGGGGTCAACATTTCCCTGGAATGAACGAAGACTCACCTGCCGTGAACATGACAACGCGGACACCCGTCGTCCAACGGTTGCAACGGTATTGGCGGAGCGGCGACGGCCTTATAAATGTGAACCGAAACACAGCAGCCGCTTGAACTTGAAGACGGCTGTAAGCGGAAGGAGCTGGTGCAGCTTTGGGAGACGCGATGAAGGACAGAGTCGGGAGCCTGGTCGGGGACGAGCACGCCACCACAATATCGGGTGTGTCCTTCCGAAGCTTCCCGCTGGTAGCACGAATACTATTCTAGTGCTCCATGCCTTCCGAATCCAAGCGAGCGCTGGCAGATCGCATCGAGGCAGAGTGCCCGATGCAGGCTGTGTGTTGCTCGTTGTGGGCCCATCGACGGAAATCCGGAAAGAGTTATCGGTAGACATCTGGAGCGACGGCGCTGCGCTAGGCGGCGATAGAACTCCTTTGGTTCTAGAAAAGCAAGAAGCCCATGGCACGCATGGAGGATCGACGAGGGCCGCGTCTATGCAAAAAAATCCGCGGCACCGACGGCGCCCTTCGTGGACGAGTATATGCGGCAAAGTACTCTTGCAAACCGGAAAAAAAGACTTGCAGAAAATGTCAGGGCAGATATCACACACCATCGAGTATGAACTCACCTCAAGACCTAAATATTACTTGTCCTTCTTCCCCTACTCATCCACTGTCTCTTCACCTACTGATGAGCCCAAACATTGGTATAAAGGTATCTCCGCGGCCTGTTCATGATTACGTTCACAGGTCATCATGAAAGGCTTCGAAGCCATAGGCACCTTGCATCCGATGAAGTGGGTCGCAGAAAGCTGATAGGGCTGTAGGTGAACATGCGGAAGGGCAAGGAAAGCAGCCTTCGCGTACGGAGGACGCGGAGATAGCTGACGTAACAGCAGCAAATATTGGTGGACCTCGGCCGCGGGGCAGAAAGCATTGAGTCCGATTCATTATCAGTGGCCCTGCTCTCACACCCGCAATCCTTCTTTCTATCTTTCCAATGCATCCTGCTCCCAGCCAGTCGACAATATATTCAAAAATCAAGCAAAGTGCTCAGAAAATCTGAGCATATTGATGGCATGCACTCGGTGTCGGGACCTCGTGCAACTCACGGCTATATCTTCGGCACCTTATCGCTGTTGACAGTGATATGGATGTGTGTCGGGCTGGCTGATAGCGACTGCGGCGAAACGACGCGCACGACGCGTCGAGACGCGCTCCTGCTGAGGATAACCGCCAGTGTGCCCAGCATTTGGCAGTCGGCTCGGATCATCGTCACGATCGTCGCTACTTGGCCTCCCACCGGACCTTGCTTCAAGACGTCCTTCTCTCTCATCACTGTCCCTTCTTCTCCCAAGACGACGACGACATTGACCTTTTCTTAGTTTCAGCGACGTCCCAATGCCGCTTCTTCGCCGCGCACCATTTACCCTTTCCAGTACTCCATTTACACGAGCAGGATGTGCTCGGTATAGCTCGCATAGCGGCCAGGTCACCATAGGTATTCGGCGAGAAGACCCCGCACGTGTTTGGGAGCGGCGGGCTCCTTTAACCCCCAGCACTGTCGCAGAACTCGTCGAGCGAGATGGAGTCCGCGTGTTAGTACAGGATTGTGAGCGAAGGGTGTTCCCAATCGGCGAATATCAGAGGGTACGGGCGGCCGTCTTCATTGTGATGCAACCAGTGTTCATGCTTGTCTTCCAGGCAGGTGCAGAGGTCCACCCGACACTTGAACCTGCGCATATAGTCCTCGGAATCAAGGAGCCGCCGCTGTCTACCCTTATTACCAGCCCGGTTCCTTCAGCCGACCCTTCTCGAGCAAATGCGTATGTGCCGCGTACGCATATGATGTTTTCGCACACGATCAAAGGGCAGGAATACAACATGCCGCTGCTCTCGCGCTTCCTGAAAGACGGCGATACTTGGGCCGCCCCGGGATTGACAAAGGGGAAAGGCAAAGAAGTAGAAGGGTTGGAGTCGCGTCTCATTGATTACGAACTGCTGACGGGAGAGGATGGCAAGCGGACGGTAGCGTTCGGCTGGTTCGCCGGAGGTATGTAGTCATGCTTAGCCTTTGTGTACCCTGCTGACGTCTGGATGTAATACCTGAACAGTTGCTGGTGCGTTGGAGGCACTGGCTGCTATGGCACACAAGCATTTGGAACGTGGTGTTGCATCTGCATTTTTGGTATGTTTTATAGCCTCTGCTATGCCATTCCGATACATTTAATGTTTATTACCATTACTAGTACACGCCACGGCCGCATACATCCCCATCACTCGACTCCCATCGAGCCACCCTGCGATGGATAGGCAGCCAAATCGCAGAACATGGCTTCCCAAGTGGCCTCGGGCCGTGCGTAATTGGTGTGACAGGGTACGTTGTATCTTTGTATGCGTATAAAAATACGCTTCGAACCTAATTTATCCAGACACGGAAATGTCACGCAAGGGGTCCTGTCAATATTGTCAGAACTTCCCATTGTGGAGGTCAGAGTCGAAGACCTGCCCTCGCTCGTGGCCGACCCTAGTAAGTTCTAGTGTCTCCCTTCCAACAACTCCCCGAATTTAATTTATCTTCAGACACGGACCTGCGCAAGATCTACCTCGTCCATGCCCACCCAAGCTCCTACTTTTCCCGCCCAGATGGCAAGCCATACTCACGGGAGGACTACTACGCCAACCCGAGCTCCTACCAATCCTCCTTCCACACCAACATCGCTCCCTACCTCACGCTCCTCCTGCAAGGCGCCGGCTGGGGCCCGGCGTTCCCGCGTCTGCTCACGACCGAGCAGCTGCCCCTCGCGAAGCGCCTTGCGGCCGTCGGCGACATCGCGTGCGACCTGCACGGCGGGCTCGAGTTCGTCTCGCGCGCGACGACGATCGACAAGCCGTCGTACGATGTGAACGACGTCGCGGTCGTTGCGGTCGACATTCTGCCCGCGAGTCTGCCGCGCGACGCGAGCGAGGCGTTTGCGGAGAAGGTGAAGAGGTATGTGCGGGGTGTGGTCAAGGGGTATCGCGGGATGCGGGAGGGAGAGGGAGATGAAGAGGTTGGGAGGGCTTTGGAGAGGGCGTCGGTGGCGAGAGGAGGGAGGGTGAGGGAAGGGTTTGAGTCGTTGGAGGAGAAAGTTCGCGTGTGGAGGGATTCGCAGGCCGCCGCTGTGTCTGGAGAAGGCAGAGAAGTGCGGGGAGTCAGGCGGAAGAAGGTGCTGGTGCTGGGCAGTGGAATGGTGGCGGGGCCCGCGGTGGATGAGCTGGCTGCGAGGTCGGATGTGGATGTGATTATTGGTGCGAAATTTTCCTGCTTTCCAGCGCGCTCCCGAATTGTCTGAACATGGTAGCTGTGTTCAGCCAGCAATTCTCAGCATGAAATAGACCAGCTGGTGTCGCACCATGCAAATGCGAAGGGCCTTGTAGTGGACCTGACGGACCGTGCTCAGGTGGATCAACTCGTTGGGCAAGCCGACCTAGTAATTAGGTATGTAACATGCCTGCGAATTGACCAGATACTCGCACCTACCTGATTCTTCCTCAGTTTGCTTCCAGCGCCATTCCATCCTTCCGTGGCGGAATTGTGCGTCCACCATCAGAAACACATGGTCACCGCCTCGTATATTTCTGACACCATGAACGCGCTTCACGCTCGGTATGCTGCCGTATCTGATCGCCCTCCTTGCGATCGTCCACTGACCGTTGTCTGCACAGGGCTGTTTCCGCGGATGTTCTGCTGCTGAACGAGATCGGCCTGGACCCCGGCATTGATCATTGTTCCGCGCATGCTCTCTTGTCACGCCTGCGTGCAGAGAAGAAGGATGTCGTGTCCTTCATCTCCTTCTGCGGCGGTCTGCCTGCTCCAGAAGCAGCGGAAGGCATTCCTCTAGGATATAAGTTCAGCTGGAGTCCTCGAGGCGTGCTTCGTGCTGCGGAGAACGGCGCACAGTTCAGGCTTGCTCGGCAGGTAGTTCTTCTGTCCTTCGATCATTTCGGTTTGAACGCTGAAGATCATTTGGTTCTAGACATGGGAAATCCCGCCAGAGAAAATACTCTCGCACCATTTTCCTGACGTCCCGGTCTCTAACGTTCTCAATTTCGAAGGGATCGCCAACCGCGATAGCTTGCCGTATGCCGACACGTACGCTCTGGGGCCGGTCGTCAGCCTGCGGACGATGCTCCGAGGAACCCTGCGCTACCCAGGCTTCACAGCGCTGATGCAATCCTTCAAGACAATCGGCCTCCTCGAGCCAAACCACAAGATCGTCCTCGACAACTGGACCTCCCTCGCCCGCCTAGCGCTCGAGCAGCGCATCCGGAGCCCCATCCCCACAGACCCCGCATCCTTCCTATCCGCACTCACCATCCTCCCCAAGGCGGACATCCCACCCCTCCTGGACGCCCTCACCTGGCTCTCACTCGTCCCGCAATCCACCGCGCCAGACCCGTCCCTCCCACCCATCCCGCGCGCACCCACCGCGCCCGCCGACCTGCTCGCGATCCTGCTCGCGCACAAGCTGCGCTACGCGCCGCACGAGCGCGACCTCGTCCACCTCGCGCACGAGGTCGTCGTGCGGCCCGCGGGCGCGCCGCCGCACGCGGAGGAGGTGCACACGTCCACGCTCAGCGTGTACGGCGACGCGCGTGCGTCGGCGATGGCGCGCACGGTCGGGCTGCCCGTGGCGCTTGCTGCGCTGCGCGTGCTGGACGGGCGCGTGGTGGCGCGCGGCGTGTGTGGGCCGACGGCGGAGGAGAGCGTGTGGCGCGGGGTGCTGGAGGGGCTGGAGGAGCGGGGCGTGAGGGTCGTCGAGGGCCGCAAGCGGGTCGGGATTGAGGGTGTGCTGGAGCGGGGGTTGAAGCGCAGTGCGGGCATTGCATACTAGGTGGGGGACGTTGCGACGCTTGAATGAACTTTGAAGAATGGATGGACACAGGACGGACGGATGGAATGTCTAATCACTGCATAGTGTACCATATGTACAGTAACTACGGTTGCCAATGGAGCCGGTGTGATCTATTGTACGCCGATACCTTTTATTTACACGCCCTGCGACCTCGCGTCGCGGGGTGGTGACAAGAGGGCTCTGTAAGCATTATACGGTCTCCGATTCCAAGTTCAGTTCCGATTCCAAAGCGACTCGACCGCGGCATCAATCGCGCTCCTTCTCCAGCCCCGAGTCGAACATCATCTCGTATCTCTCATCCGCCCCATCTATCCCGTCCATCTCGTCTATGTCCTCCCTCCGCGCGCCCTCCCGCGCGCGCCGCACGACCTCCCACTCGACACGCACGAAGACCCATAGCCAGCGGCGCACAAGCTCCGCGACCTCGACCCAGAAGATAAGTGGTGCGCTCTCGCCGCCGTGGAGGTGGCTGGAGAGCTTCACGCCCCATGTGAGGCGCAGCACGAGGTCGAGGAAGATGACGACCGGGTATACGGGGAGTGGGAAGAGGAGCGGCGTGCGGAGGCCCCAGGGATGCGGCTGCGAGGCGTGCGAATGGTGCAGAAGGGTCGTGTGCGGGGACGCAGACGTGACGGACTCGGCGCGCTCGTGGAGGGCGGGAAGGACGAGGGGGCGCGGGAGGGAGGATGGGCGCGATTTTTCGGGCGCGGAGAAGCGCAGGAGGTCGAATCCCCAATCGTTCGTTACGTCCCACCAAAATGAATAGAGCGAGTTGACTAGCGCGGAGAGAAGCCTGGACGATGTCAATTGGAGGGCTGTCAATCGGGCAAGGGGGATAGCGTACTCACCAGAGACGGAAGAGCGCGTGCTCGCCGTGCCAAGCTTGTGACGTAACTTGCGGGCCCTTCTGTGCGACGAGGTCGGAAACAACGAGGCGTTGCGCCGCTGACAGGTAGATTACGGGGAAGGAGGATGCGTACTTGAGGGCGTTGAAGAAGGGGCGGCTGCTGGTGTTCGATGGGTGCATATAGTCGATAATGCACTGGCGGAAACGGGCAAGATATGGCAGGCTCATGAGAGTCGGAAGAATCCACCGCGACCAGCCGTCTCCCGAGGGTGGAGTTAGGAGACTACCGCCAGGAAGCAGCATAAGGAGGGAGAGGTAGACATCTCCGAGAACCTTGGCGTATGAGGTGAAGATATCGGCAAAAATTATGTCGCAGAAGTATGTTGGCCGGCTGAATGGAGAGAACAGACACCTTCTAACAGATCTGTGACCAAAGGTATAAGAACGTGTTGCGAATGGTCAGACACAAGTCGCGGTAGGGAATCCTTACAGAAGGAATGCATCACGCTCACGTTTCTGAAAGGCGTCATGCGGGAGGAGGAGAATGAGCAGAGATCCGAGGACGCATACTGCGGGTATGAATTTGAATGGGTCGACCAGGGAGGGGTTCCCCTGCGTGGCAGCTCGGTAGAGAGCCCATCCCATGAAGCAGTACGCGGCGTACCACCCCGAGAGCCTGTATATTGGCGAGTAGAGCGAAGAAGGGTCTGGGAATGACTTGAATCCGCGCTGACGACGGTCTATGGGAAGAGGTGCGAATTCATGGGGGTCATGAGCGCGGATGTTGAGTGCGCTGGGCGCGTCGACGCCGAGACGGTGAAGGCCTTGAAGGTTTGCGGCCCAGCCAGCGACACCAAGGCCAGCTAGGAAGAGAACACGGAAAGGAAGGGGAAAGGCGACGACGAAGGGAGCGTCGTCTGGGTCATGGCTCATCGTCGTCCTAAAGCTTTGCTCCTCTTCGCCTGCGACACTCAGTCCTCCTCCCCCACTCGGCATCTTCCGATCTCTCTTTCTCGCCATCCACAACCTCCTCCCCAATTCTTGCGAGGCTCTCTGGGGTGGTCATACACTACTATGTCTTAAATATACGGACGGTGGCTTTGCAGGGCCCTTGAACATGCAAGAGCGTGGCTTTCCGGCTTGACTTCGTGGCCGACAACGAACACACCTCTGGCTCCTGTAAGCTCCTTTTCTGTGCTAAAGTGTGGTGTATAGCTGAGATGAGCCAGATCCAATGTACTCGAATGGACTCTCTGCGACCTTGTCCTGTGAAGAGAATCGTTCACCATGCAGCCCGAGGTTGGGCGCGCATCGTGACACTGAACTACACGCGGAATTCAAGTTTCTGAAAGAATGCACGCGCTTCTCATGCATACCTTGAGTAGTGACGATACGAGGGCATTGCACTCCTACTTGAGAAGACGAGACCACATGGCTACTAGAACACGTTAGGGAAGTCTTTCCAAACAACTCTTAGCTGCGGTATCCCGTCTGCAGATCTGCGAGGACTATGCGAGTAACCATGCGGCTCTACCCCATTATCGGTTGGCCCCTCTCTACTGCACTAGCCATGCATGAAGCTCACATGGCCGCTGTGTCTACCTCTGACGAGCCGAAACGTATAAACCGCAGCTCTCTACGCTCCCGCTTGGGCTTCCCACTGGGTTCACGTACACGTCCTCGACTATCCTTTCACCATGATTCACGTTAACTTCGACTGCCTTCTTCGCTTGTTCAACGCTCTCCGCGCTAATCTCTATCGGCTGCGCCGTCGAAGCTGAGCTCGAATATCCGACTCGTGCGTAAACTTAGTCTTCCTGCCTTCCCCGACTGACGGAAGGATTATCTCCAGTTGACGACGAGTAGTAGCCAGCGATGCGTCGTCAGGGTCTCGTTATAAGATGTGGGTAGGAAGCGGAGTGCTATATATGATTGGAGAGGATAATGGGGTTGATTATAACTGTGCACATCCGTGCCATAGTGAGATGGGATTATCCAACACTTCCACATTCAACAAATTATAGCGGACTTCTCGACCTGAGTGCGGAACACAGGCGACGAGAAAATACCGGAAATTTCGTTGTGGGTATATCGTGGCCCTGGTTGAGTTCCGGATACACTTGTCTTATACAGAAGAAACACTGCTAGCTTTGAACCGCCCTATGGTTTCCTTCAATAGTCAAACCGATCGAGTATGTGAACGACATTCGGATCTTGCATTCCTTCTAACCCGTTTCAACGTTGCGTTAATCCAGTCCATCACCTCGCCGTGCCAGCATGCGACTACACGCAGCCTACTTGCGACCAAGGTCCGTCAAGGACAGGTTCGAGACCAACTGTCCTACTTCGATGGCACGAATAGTTAGTCCTCTTCGTCTCGTTGTCTAGCGCCAGTGATAGTCCAGGAACGCAGTTGTGACATTGTGTCGGTATGCATACCTAAATCAGGACACCCAGTTCTCCGTCGCTGCCTCCTAAATGGCCTTCCGGTTTCGACAGACACGTGTCGCACCGACGGCGTCCTTATGAACTCGGTAGAGGTGGTCACACATGAATGATCGCGAGAGAGGCTGTGACGACGCGCTGCGACGGCACGTAGTGACATTGCGGGTGGTGAAGTCTTCTGGCTCTGCCAGACAATGCAGCTGATGATACATTGGCAGGGCGAACATGCGTTACGACTGCCATCCGAGGCGAAAGTTCCCGGATCCGTAAGGTACAGTCGCACGCAATTCATCTAACGAATTTGGGTCATCCATGCCGTAGTGCACGCTGTCCTCCATGACCATCCGCACGGGGCGGTCAAATTGTACAGGAAAAAGTTAGGGGATAAGCATATCCTCGGTGTGCTATCTAGTACAGGTGAGACGTACTCCGTCCTAAATTATGAAAAAAAATATGTACTCAAAGGCTTGATCTTATCTAGCACCGGCGAAGGTAGGAACTCGACTTCGCGTACGGTGATCATAAGGGAACGCGTAAGGGCGACGGATATGAGGCCAAAACAGTAATGCAAAAGCACAATTGTCCAGCCTCCGCATCATCTTCGAGAAGCGCACGGTGGGAGGGGGAGGATGAAATACGGGCATTGTAGACGGCAGCACACGCTTGGCAGGCCCTAGTAGGTCCTTCGCCTGGGATCGGAAAGACATAACGCATAGCTGAAACAAGACGCTGCGGATCCACATAAGATCTTGGTCAGTTGACCGGCATCTTGCAATTCGGGGTGCTTGCTTATCGTCTGTACATGGAATCCAAGCATACGAAAGAAACATAACGATTTCCCATGATCCTTGCGGGCGAATAATGCACAAGAGGTTAGTGAGACTCCTGCAGATCCTTGAGCTGCATGTGGCTCCCGAGCAGTAGTAGTGACATTGTACGAGGTGAACCGTTTACTTCAGTTGCTTCGTCCAACTGCTAACGTCTGAAGCTACAGAAGTTTGTAGATGCTGCGGACATGGCTACATCTTTGTCTTGACCTCCAGGCGAGTCGAGTATAGACAAGTTCTAACCAACGACTCGTTCACGTTCACCTCCACCAACGGCATATATACATTCTGAGTCTCCCAACATGAACCTCACCTTCCTCATGTTCGTTCTGACCATTTTCTTCACTCTCAGCATCAATTCCCGTCGAGCACGCAAACGTTCCAACGGCCAATTCTCTTCCTCTATTCATCGAAAACCATGCACTGTTGTGTAGATGTGGCCCTGAAGTGCTCTTGGAGCAAATTTAGTTCCTTTTGGACATTAGACCCGGATACGCCGGATTGTCCACCCGATTCACTCATGTACAGATGTAGAAGGAACAGGATTAGAGCACTACATCGGTGAGGCGGCCTAGGCTTAGAGGTGATCGTCTCTTTTGCGCGTATCAAGCTGTCGAATAAAAATTGGCTGATTGTCTGCCGGCTATAAAAAGAGATAATATTCTTATTCCAACATTTGTGAACACACCGCTGGCCCAGATCTAGACAAACATGTCGGCATTTGGAACCAAATTCCAGGGGCAAGGCAACAGCCTCTATTCCGATGGGGTCTTCGTAAGACAGGTCGTTGGAATTTCACCCCGTGGTGATGGTAAATCCACTCTCCCTTTCACTTCGAAGCCCATCCGTTGATAAACAACGGTCTACGCAATGCTCAGTTAAGGCGAGATACGGCCGATACCAAAGTTTGACACGCACGTTGGTTTCATTGCTTGTGCATAGAGCCAGGATCGTCTTATCCGCAATAGCCTTAGTCGAAGATCAGAATTAAGTGTCAAGTCAAAAGTATCATAGACACTCACCCGTTGATACACGACTTCGACGAGTGCAGTGGCGATTCCATGTCTCTGCCAATGGGGATCGGTGGCGATGAGGTTTGCGTACCACGACTCCCGTTTCTAATAACAACAACGTGATCAAGAGGGACAGTCCCCCTTCCAAAGTTAACTTACCTTGTTTCCTATACATCCGCGCAGGAACTCGGCGAGCCTCGGACCATACTGTTCCCGAGGTTTGAACTGCAAGCATGGCGTACGAGGCTGTCAAGGCTTACCACTTCTGTCCACCATTTCTGAGTATCTAGAGATAGCCGTGCGAACAGGTCGTTGAATCCAAGCTCGCGTTGTTCCACACTAAGGAACGATCCATGAGCGATTGGGAGAGAACTGAGGAAGATATGCGTACGTTGACCATAACTCCTGCCCGGGACCAAACCACAGACCAACAGCTAGGACACTGCCGGATTTATTGGTCGCGAGGTAAATTGCACCACAAAGTTCCCCAGCACGGACGATGGAGCGAAACAAGGGATCCACCAGGTCAGAATTATCCCCAGTCAGGATGCGGGTTGTGGGATCTGTACTTCAAGTGATAGGTCCCTCGCGCATGATCCATTTTGTCGTATCACGCACCATCTTTGAACGCTCTGACGGACAGAGCGACAACTTCGTCGACCTGGGCATCTGACGTGCATGATGGATGAGAGCCACAAGAACACTCCGCAGAAGAATATTTACTGACTCGTGAGCTCTCGCACAAGGCGTATAGTATATTCCAGCATAGTCAAGCTAGCACGTCGTCAGGGAGGAGGGCTGTATTGGATCAAGATCGGTGTGGAGAGGATGAGTTAGGAGACTTACCGATTTCTTGTGCGGGCAGCGCAGTGTATGGCAGGAAAAGCAACACAGGAACTGCATGGTTGATTAAGAATCAAATTTCTTGATGGGTTCACCTTGGCGATAAATCAAGCTATCGGAGTCGGGGTAGTGTAGACTGCCGGCCTAATGTCCTATATGACATTACTGCAGTCACCTTAATACAGTATGTGCACGTTCAGTATTAACGCATTGAAGGCCGAAAGCTGAGGGAGAATGTCCGAGAGGCAGAGGGAGAACATGAAGATTCTCACATACCCGCGCTGCCCGCAGCTACCGTTGTCACCTAGCTGTTGCTTAGCAAGCCTATCGGAGGATCCCGACAACCCATGGAGAGTCCCATCCTCAATCTTCCATCGGTTGACATGACCTCCGAGTCCCTAGCATCTGTTACTGCCACGCAGGCATATGTATATCGCATGCAAGGCAGTTCAAGCCTCCCGGGCGCCCTTCCGGCTTTTCTCAGCTGTTCGGTGTCAATGTTCAACGTGCAACCTTCAACTTCCGGTCAGTCCTGCCTCGACGTGATCGACGCTACATTTCGCTGACATATTTATGAGAGAAAACACGGTGGATATGGTGAATGATTGAGGTAAATATCAGGTGCAAGCATCAGGACAGAGGAATATGGGAACACCGACGCCATCTCACAACATTGAACGAAGCCAACTAATCATATTCAAAATAGTATATGACGAAAGACATCCGCTTCCGAATATTCAAACTAGGTTTTGCTTTGAGAAAAATTAAATATGAGTCCATCTTCAGACTGGCCAGCCTGGGCTATGTCGAAGTCACTGCTTACAGAAAATGTCCGCTGAAGCTGTGTCTTATCGTCTTCGCGATCTAGTTGTTCATGCCCACATCGTCTCCGTAATACGCTGGCGGAACGACATAAAGGGTCAGTGCCGTTCACATACTGATTGAACCGCAGACTGACCTGGCATGTTGTGTCTATGGGCGTATTCTAGCCAAGACGCCCAGTTTTCTCTAACCGTTCTGTAGACAACATCCCAGTCTCGGCAGACATGTGTGGCTCCGACTGTGTCCTTGGTAAAATTGCGGCGTGTAAAGTCTCCTGCTTCAAGTGTCAAGTCCGAGCCACATAATATCGCCCGACGCAATGAATCGAAGCAGTGTTGCAAGTGTCTTTTACTAATAGTTTCGTGTATGAGTGCTGAACGGAAGGATTCTACGCAGTGCATTTGATGAAGCATTGCTATTGAGAACGCGCGCCGTCCTGGCCCGAGGCGGATGGGACTAGATCCGTAAGGCCAGGTGGATGTCCATTCTTCAAACGAATCAGGGCCATTTATACGGAAGTGCACACTCTCCTCCATCGCCAGCCGCACTGCGCGGCTGAGATCTATTGAAAGTACGAGAGGGTTATCATCTCCTTGGTATGCTACTTCTGGTGAGACGCAATCCTCAGAGTATATGAGAAGACATACAGTACTGATTCAATGGCGTCAAATTGCTTGGCGACTGCGAGGCTGGACCTTTGACTTTGTTTATACCAAGACAGAACGAGTATGTGAGGATGATAGATGAAATACTAAGCAACGCAATTGTGGTTGCGAATGCAGAGACATTCGACTTCGGTGGATTCATGACCATTGACTAGGAGAGCGTTGGGTTGTGGACGGCGGGTTGAGCCTGGCGATTGGGGAACACGCTTGGACTAGCTGAAGTAAATTACTCCGGCGGGTTCTAAATCGCCCGATATAGGAACGAATCTCGTTAACGTTCGGGGAGGCACGACCTTGTCCTCCGGGCTTCATGCAGAATCAATTCGTCCAGCAGCCTAATTCAGTCTTGGACATACTTGAATGTCTCTACGTCTTATTCAGGCATCTGAAGTACGTGCATTTTCTGGTGACCTTTGCAAATCTCCTTTACATATTGGTCAAGAAAGACTTGAGAAAACACTTCGGGCTCGTGTGGATCCTGGAGCGGCGGCAGCGCAGCTATCTCATGCAAATCGTTTCACCATAGCTGCAATGTTCAATCGCCAACTTCTGCGGGAGATCCACGGAAGAATGCAAGTATACCCACAAAGGCCTCATCGTCACGACTTGTAGGTCGTGTACTCGCTCATTCGGAGTCATTTCCATCAAGCATAGACCGAAATTGTATGCGCGAAGTCTCACATGGCTACATGGCTAATGTGCTACAACGGATTCAGAGTCGAGGGCCCTTTGGTGGATCACCACTGATGTATGATGGGTGATTACGAATCAACGCCGTTTATCCGTCTTCTTCAAGATAAAGACAAGCTTGGAAACCTTGTTGACTCGGAAATGGCCTGTGGGCCTTCATAAAAGGGCAACCGTCCCGGCCATCGTAGATTTCTCACAAGTGACAACAGCTCATACAATCACTCTATCAAACATCTCTCATATATCTTTTCAACATGAAGTCCACCATAGTCCTCTTCATCTTGACCGTCCTTTTCACTGGCTCGACACTCGCCGCATCCATTCCCGACAGACGTGCTCCTGTCGTTGAGCCCGACCTTCCTAATAGTATGCAGACTACTACACTGTCGCCTTGAATGGAACTCTATTGAAATCCCTACAGGGCGCCCGCCGATCCATCGACCACATATCTATCAGCTTGAGCTTGCCGCAGCCGAAGCGGGGCACGAGTCGACGGAGTGAAGAACCCTTGGCAGGCTAGTTGATGAATGTACTGGTAGGTTGTGGAGTGAGTGGGCAAGATTGTGAGGCTAAGCGGTGGATTATGATAGAAGATTTGATGAAGGCTTAAGCAAGATGCAGTATGCCGAGTGTTGCAAATGAATCAGTACCTTAGTTCTTCATCGGCCAATCAATGGAAAGCGAATCAATGTGTGTTATGAATATTTGACTCGAGGCCTTAAGTCACCTAATGTGGCGAAGGACTTCCGGAGAACGCCTCTAGGTCAAGAATTTTCAGAGCGACCATCACCGAGTCAGCGCAGCACGTACTGGCGCAAGCTTGCATAGTGCTGTGAGGAGGGACCGCCGACTCGTAGAGTATAGGCATCACCTGGGTTGAGAGGTTGAAAAATAGTGTTTACACGAGAAGCTGGCGTCACTGTAGTATACTAGATGCGGGTGTAGGGTGAGTGGGCGAATGTTGGAATCGGCACTGAGAGATTTTTGGGGCGCGAGGGCGTGATTGGTAAATTGATGCCCATATAAGTATTGCACTAGCGGGAAGAAGCTACTTGTGTGAAATCTTCAAATCCGCTGAGTGCTCACCAAGTCGTTGGTCGGGCCTCGTGGGCTCCGCCGGACCGACACTAAACTGGGGCAGGATCCAATTTGATTGACCATCTGAAGAGAAACCCTTAGAACGATATAGCAGGAAAGGGGCCATTCTCGAGGGTCCTTCGAATACTCCATTGCTGTATGTGTTACCGAATGCTTCGACCGCATCGATGGACCGGGATGCAGAGATCGAAACCAGTCAATTCCTTGAACTGCCTTCAGCACAGAGAATTCCTTGCCAAATCTGTATGCCATGTGCGGGTAAGGGATCGGCGGCGAATGACGGATAGAAGATGTCCTACTTCTCAAGCTCAAGTTCAAGGTTCGATCCACCATCCCTTCGAGTCTTATCTTCACCGCTAAGATAACGTTCCCTCTGTTGCTGCATATCACCTCTAGAAGTGCGCATTTGAACGCCCTCGCCTTGTTCTCATCTTCCGCTGATACACCGGGCTGGACTGTTCTCAGCATCTCTCCAGAAGGAATAATGGCGAGTCGTCGCGAATACACGTCCCTGCCTCAACACGATGAGCAAGAACCTTTAGTTGACGAGAAAAGTGAACATTACGGTATCATGTCTCCTCGCATGCTGCTCACATGCCTTTGCAGCGAACGTAGATGTCGGAGACCTGGCCGTCGATACCTCTCATACAGCGTATCGCATCATACGTCTTGCTACCCTCATCATCGTCACCTGCACCATTGTCGACACCCTCCTAGTTCTCCAACTGGGCATCCGTTACTTCAAGGCCTCGGCGCCTCTCGATGTAGACTCACTCGAATTCCGAAGCCCCTACATCGGTTTCGACAATCTGTACCGTAATAAGTCCCGGAGTACACAGAGTGGACCAATTTTCAACCTCGGACGTGCTCTGTGGCAAGTCTCTTCGGCCGAGCCCAACAAGGTCTTCCCGCAGTGGCCCGACTCATGGATGTCCCCCGATGGGCTCGTGCCACTGGACGACAGACGTGTCCTGGTGAACGAAAAGGTGATAAGTTCCATGTTTGCTTCTTTCGTCCGAATCTGACCGGGGAGATAGACGTCGACGATCGCGCAGTTCCGCGTTCAGGACTATGGGATGGAGAAATGCAGAATCACGCTTGCGATCCCTGCACGGAGTGAAGTCGATGCTCCTCAAGCGACAATCTCTGGCCTGGCTGAAAGCGTTGAGCTTGACGTCTGGATGCTCTCGACGGAGAAGAGGATCAAAGCTCACAAACTTTCCTGGAAAACCAAGCCGCCTCGCGGAAAGCACCTGGGGACATTGGTCGCTACGCCAGGAACGACTCAAGAGTTGCCTGGATACGCCTGTGCGTCGGGCTCGTTGCAGACGATCGAGGTCACTTGTTCGACTCCCGGCTGTCTTCTGGATATCAACGTGGCGGACAGAAAGTTTTTCGGTGCGTACTCACATATCACAGTTGAGGACACGAGCTCAGTGCGCCGCGGACAGGCCTTTTCTTGAAGCAATATCAGACCATCTAGTGATTTGTTCGGCGAAGAGATTTGTACGATTACGAGTAGTATATCTTGAGAGCTCCGGAGCCAGGTTCAACGGACTGTGAAGTATCGCATAGTTGTTTTTTTCAAATCATTGCGAAGCAGTGAGAGGCGAGGACTGAAAAATGTATTATTCTTGAGAAAGAGTGCGAAGAAATGCCGTGTCATGAGCGATAGCATTGTGAGATAGGCGCATCTTCACGAGGAAGAGAGGGTGGATTTTCGGCCACATACCGATATGTTTTCCTCTTTTCCAGATCCATGCGATGGCAGTGTGTGCACCTTTTGCTTGGGCTAGAAAGACGAGGGCATGCGGAGCAGAGCGAGAAGCGCAGCCATCGCCTGTTGTGCGCTGATCCTGTCAACATCGAGTGAGTGCGCGCGCATGTCTGATTAAGATTCGGATGTTTTTGTTCCCGGTTGCGTCTTCTGTTGGATCATGAGCATCCAGGATTCCCCAGTGGCCATCACATTGGATCATCGCTGGCAGTGGCAAGCGCGGAGTCGTGTTCTAGTTGAAGATCTTCAGCCAAGTTACCGGCTCCATCAAAACTCAGCCGGAATACGCCGGAGCGCTCAACGCTCTCCAAAAAGTTCGGTCTCGTCTCCTCGTTCGTGACATAGTCTAACCTATTCCCTCTGCGACACAGTGATACAGTTCTACCAACGTATGAAGATTCACAGGGGTGGGCGAATCACACGGGACACGGACCTTCTGCCGATGCTGTTACAACTCTACGGTAAAACGGGTCTTTCGGTCACGGACCCTCAAGCTCGACACCCTCTTGTGTTGGCGCTGCTGCACTAGAATGCACTCCCCCAAGTCTCAGTCGTCGAGCATTGTCATCCTGGTCTTCTGCATCATCTTGAAGATTGCTTTTATCTTGTATATCCATGAGACCTTGTCGGAACGTCGCGACAAATCGTACAGTGAAGTTGACTCACTTCTGCCGTCACGTTCTCGCTAACGCGCGTTCATTGTAGGCTACACTGGGGACGACTATCCTTTGACATGGCCCATTCCTGAGCCAGGGCCAGTCATGGTCGCCGTTGAGCCAACCGTTCACTATCAGATGAATGGCACCGAGGCGAGCGACCAGTGGAACGCGATGATCCCGAACAACGGGATGATCTATCTCGGAGAGCATTCGAGGCCATTCAGCATCGCGATGGTCCACCAGCTCCGCTGTGTCGACATTTTACGCACTGCGACTGCGCACGCTCAAGGCTGGGACGATGCCACTCATCCCCCGGAGTTAGTCAGACATTGTCTGAACTATCTCCGGCAGGCCGTGCTCTGCCAGTCCGATGTCACGCTCGATAGTGTATTGGGGAATCCTGCACATGCCTATTCCGACACCGCTCAGTGCAGAGACTGGGATGTGGTGTATCGCGAAATGCTGCGCAATCAAGCTGAGCATCTGGCGTAACTGATTCAAGAGTTGCAGAGGTATGTTGTCGATGAAGGTCTCTTGATATGTTGCTCATATCCTTGTCGCACTCGCAGTGACGAATTGTTGGATCGGATTAAATGCTTATGCTGTATGCTTGGATTTCTTGGATATATGGTCTGCGCCGGATGAATACATATCGCCATTCGATGGAGCGCGTAGCTTTCTTCTGCTGCAGAGAGATGCTTTAACAATGCCTTCGGCTCTTTACCCTCCGAAGCTCGCTATCAGAACAATCCGCATGCGAGCTATCTGAGTCTGAGATGCACATCGCAGATAGGATATCTTATCGTGAACTCGTCATCTGGTGCGTCGACTCTATACTCTTGCCGCCTCAAATTGACATTGAATAACCTAGTGTGTCCTACTCTGCGGATCTCTCGGTATGTTGATCACACGGAGAGCATTTGGTAAGGCTGATCCTATCTACTGGTAATTCCCACTCTCTGATGTGCTTGAATCACCGGTTATACTTCGTTCTTGAAAGGCAATGCGGCGCTCCACGATAAGAGGGGTCGCTGCGGCGGCGATAATGAGAGACGGTTATAGTTTCAAGGTTATCAGGTGAGGAATATAGATCCATACTAGTCATCTTCCAGCGCCTTTTTTCCGTGAACTTCGGTCTGACGGTGTCTTGATAATAGGTATTGCCCTGCTCGTATACGCGCTGAGCTGATCAACCGACGCTTCAGGTCTTCTGGGGTACATCAGAACCCGCCCATCTACTCTCAGTGGCGCCGAAATGATAAATGTCGTGCTATTGGCCACATGCTCTGTCGTAGATCAATGCTCCTGCGTCATCTTGAAACTGATCGCGGTTTCTTCGACACGCTTTTCGACGGATGCAGCACAATGCCTTCCCTTATACACTTCTATGTCAGCCCATTGTGTACTCGTGTCTAGTTCCAAACGGTTTAGCCTCGCCAAGTGTAAGAGTAGGATCGTATTTAAACAGGATAAAACCTCTTCCTCCATGACAGTCGCCTCGACATAATTTTCGCACTCACTGTACACGCCTTAGCTACTCAACTTCATGGAAAATGAAGAGATCACAAGGGAACGCGCCTTGTACTTCGGAAACGTAGTAGGTCTCATTCTTTACGGTGAGAAGGATTGCCCTTGTCTTTCCATTACCAATGTTATTCATAGTGTTTTGTGCAGGCTTTCACCTAATAATGTATTTTCAGTCCGTAACTTTCTTTCTCGCAAAGGAATCGATCCACTCCAAGATACAGCGTTTCTTCGTCATGTATGGGGCTATTTTGCTAGTTTTTCTGACCGTGCTTGTGGCGACGAACCTTTTGTTCGGCGAAGAAGCATGGATTGAGCATAGAGCCGAGATGGACCCCGCCATCTTCATCGCGGAGAACACCACAGTGTGGTGGTACAACGCGCTCGGATTGACAGCTGGGGTAGCCATGAACTTCATGGGAGATGGTCTGCTGGTCAGTAGATATTTCTCACCAGCCAGGATTCGAAGGTCTAATCCCAGCAGCTTTATCGCTGCTACATCATCTGGGGATCTCGGCTCTGGGTCATGGCAGTTCCCTTGCTAGTGTACTTCGCGTCTATAGGTGAGCCGAATTCTTCTTGTGCATGTATGTCGGCCAACGCAGATCATTCTCCAGCGATGGCCGTGGTCTACTTAGTAGATTCCGCACTCCCCGGCCATAATCCACTCGCCAGAACGTACTCGCAGTTTGCTGTCGCCTGGATAGCGCTTTCGGTTACTCTCAATGTCATCTTGACGACACTCATCAGCGTCCGTCTTCTCGTGATGCGCAGCCTCATCCGCTCTATCTTACCAGCGCGAGTCGGAGCGAAATACACAAGCATTGTTTCCATCTTCGTCGAGTCCGCGTTGCCGCTGAGCCTACTCGGAATTGGTGTGATTGTCACTTATGCAGTGAAGAGTCCCGTAGAGCTCGCGATCTCTTTTATTTGGGGGGTTTTATGTGTACGTCGATCACTACCTGCTCTATGTCTGTGCTTGGTGCTGACATCATTGCGAATGACAGGCGACATCCCCGCAACTTATTATTTTCCGCGTAGCGATAGGCTCGGGTTGGTCCAAGGATATCTTTTCGCAGGTCACTCAGGCCGCGGGTAGCGGCGTCCTCTTTGACACCCCTCCGAGCTCGGACGCGGCGGTCACGCAGCCAGGCCCGTTGATGTTCTACCCTTCAGCAAAGGATCGTCCATCGAAAGCGGACCAATCAGTTGACTCGGAACTCCAGGACGTCTAGGCTGTGGTCGACAACATACATACTCGCGGACAGGTTGGACATGCATACGTAGGACAACGCTACGCCCTCAATATACTTCAGTGCGCCTTTTCTCTTGATCAGGCTCATACTCTTTCCTTCGTATTTCTGCTGCGATACATGTCTTTCTCCGGCTGGTGGCATCGTCTCGATGTACTTAATTTTTCTCCTCAGTCTCCCCTCTTAATCTCCCTGCCTGATAACCTATCATTATCATTACTGGTCTACTCATATATTTTCCTCTCTCTATGTCTACCACGTACACGTTCATTAAGTGGTGTCCATACCCTGAAACCCCCGGAATTTTGGATAATGCCTTTTCCCGTGCCCATTACGCATTACCGCCGCTAGGCGCTCGCGATAACTTCATATGACGCGTCAGATTCCAGGATACACACATTCAGACAGGTGGACGAGGTGGACGGCGGCGCCGCGAGCCTGAGAGTCGATTGAAGTGATTTGAGGTGTGGTCGACTAGCGACAAGCGCTCTCCGGTAATTTATTACTCGCCGGTCCGGGCGCCTCAACCAGGACCATAGCGCTAGTAGCAGCCTAGCGCCGCCTTTCCTTCGAGCGCGCGCTCGTTCATAACGCAGTTCAAGTTTTCAACGTTCAACGTTGACGTTCCCTCTGCAACGTAGGAATCGCATTCTCCCGATCTTTGGAGATCCACGAGGACGTGAAAATTACGTTGACTATGGGCCACCTGGCAGTGCAGGCACATCTATCGCCAAGGTATAACATGTCTTTTACTCACTGGCCTTCGAAGCGCTCTTTTGCCCGCGCCGCGCCGCTGCATTGCATTGAATATGCTCCCCTATGCAACACTCTACGATAATCTGACCCAGGACGAGGTGAGAGATATAAATATATATCGCTTCGCTCCCATTGATGAGGCTTTCCGTTCGTGGCCTTCGCCTCTTACAGATAGCCTCGTGCTCGCCCACAGCTAGCTGACAACCACCTCGTATTTACATTGAAGCCTGTCAGGCTGCTCGTGCTCTCAATAGTTCCGAAATGATCGCCACTGGACTATCACTCATTGGTCCATCCCGAGTGAACGAACGTCTCGCCCGCGCGTCATCGTGAAACCCATCATAGTTTATCATCATCCGTCTCAGACGACGAATGGAGTCCTGGATATTCCGTTCTGCGGCTTGGCTCATCACTCAGATCATGAGATCGAAGGCGCATCTAGCTTCGGGCGGATGAGCTCTGCTAAACTTCAGAACAGAGTTCATATGCTCTGGAGCCTTTTCACTTTGACAAGCACTCTCTTGAGCTTTTGGACCCATTTCATCCAGTGCCTCTCTCTGCTCATCTCATGGCGAATGAGGAAATTACAACAGAGCGCGCCTTGTATTTTGGAAATGCGATTGGTCTCATTCTTTATGGTGAGCATCGGCATTCTGTTCTTCCCGCAGTTCAAGAGATTCAGGGTGAATGATCCAGGCTTTCAATTGTTGATGTACTTCCAGTCCATAACATCCTCGCGAGCGAGAGACTCAAGCCACCCCAAGATGCAGCGCTTCATTGCCGTCTATGGAGCCATTTTGTTAGTCTTTTTCACCGTGCTTGTGGCGACCAACATGCTCTTCGGCGAAGAAGCATGGATTGAGCACAGAGCACACGTGGATCCAGCCATATTCATAGCCGAGAATATGACAGCGTGGTGGTATTACATGCTTGGATACATAGCGAGTGTGGTTGTGAGCTTCATGTGCGATGGTCTCTTGGTAAGTCAGATTTTTTCGTCATTTCGCAAACGGAGGCTAATTCTTACTAGCTTTATCGCTGCCACATCATCTGGGGTTCTCGTCTCTGGATCATGGGGGCCCCGTTCCTCATGTACTTTGCTTCTGTGGGTGAGTTATATTCTTTTCTTCAATGGTATCTTGACAAATGAACAGTGCTTTACAGCGATGGCCATAGTCTACACCGTTGACTGCTCTCTCCCTGGTTACAATCCACTCTCGAGAACATCTGCTCAGTTTGCTATTGCATGGATATCGCTGTCGGTTACTTTGAATGTCACCTTGACGACACTTATCAGTGTCCGTCTCCTCATGATGCGTAGCCTCGTCCGCTCCATCTTGCCAGCACACGTCGAGGCAAAGTACACTAGCATTGTGTCCATCTTTGTGGAGTCTGCGCTGCCGATGAGCCTGCTCGGAATTGGTCTGATCGTCACCTACGCGCTAGACAGCCGTGTCCAACTCGCGGCCTCTTTCGTCTGGGGATCATCATGTGTACGTCGGCCATTCCTTCTCCGCGTTTCTTCTCAGAAGACCTGAGATTGCTTTCGAATGACAGGCGACGTCCTCACAACTCATTATCTTTCGAATGGCTATGGGGTCGGGTTGGTCGAAGGATGTCGTGTCGCAGGTTACACAGGCCTTGGGCAGCGGCATTCTCTTTGCCCCACCTTCAAGCTCGGACATGGCAGGCGCACAGTCGGATCCATTGACATTCTTCCCCTCGACGATGAATCACAAGTTGAATAGGGTCCAATCGATTGATTCTGAGCTTCAAGATGTCTAGACTGTGGTCGACGAACGCACCGCCCTCGATATACCCCCAGTACGCCTCGCAGTTATTTTCTAGTGGTGATACGTTTCTCTTTATACCCTTGTTCTAATGAATACGCCTTTCTTCTGTTCTTTTGGTTTAATGGCATTGTTTGGACATACTCAATCCCTCTACATAATCTTGTCTCGTCTATTTGGTTGACTCTTGCTTTATTCTCCGTGCGTCTGTCGCGTCGAGTAAATATTTGTAATTTATAGCCCATTGGACTCTATACGGTATTCCTTGAGCTACCCTTCTCCAATCGGACGATGTGTATGTAACCTTGCGCCCGCGACGCACCCCGGCTTGCGTACTCGTACGCAGCGCGCGGGCGCTACTTAGGTGCAGTACCAATCCGAAAGTATTTAAAGTAATATTGTGGCAGACGGAACAGGCGTCTGCGAGCTCCATACGTTGGTCTTAATGAGCAAAGTGGACGTAATGTACCTCGCCTTCAGGCCTTCAGGCTAGGGAGATATACTTCGAAAGCGCCCGGCGGGCCGGGCTTCCCGGACGAGGAATCTGACCGCGACAACGTCGGGGACGCATTGACTACCCCCACGTAGTCCTCATGCTTTCGCAGATCTACGATGCATCCCTCTTTTCTCTTATGTCGTATAGGCGACGTCGCGAGAGTGACAATAGATCGGTGCGTTAACGATTTTAGTAACAAGCTGTACTTCTTCGCGAGGACGGGGCTCCATGTTGGCGCTCGACTGGCTGTGAACGCCGAACAGGTCACGCTAGGATCAAGAGAAGCTGGAGGAGACATGCTATTTTCGTTTCGCATCGAAGGGAATGTCTTCTCACTATATCAGGATATCACCCATCTACGGCCTTCCCCACCCATTGGGCTCATCCTCGCCTTTCGACTCGTATGGCGAGTGCAGAGATCGCACTGGAACGCGCTTTGTACGTTGGGAATGTAATCGGAATTGTTCTTTATGGTGAGCATTAGCATCTTTACTTCCCTAGTTGCCAGTGTCACTAGTTCTCATAGTCATCTATGCAGGCTTTCAAATCTTGATGTACTCCCAGTCCGTAACTTTCTTGCTCGCAGAGGGATCAGGCCATCGCAAGATGCATCGCTTTTTCGTCGCATACGGGGGCGTTTTGCTCGTTCTTCTCTCTGTGATTGTTGTGAAGAACCTGGTCTTTGGAGAGGAAGCGTGGATCGAGCGCAGAGCGGAGATGGACCCTGCTGTCTTCATATCTGACCACACCTCGACGTGGTGGTATAATACCCTCGGATCAGTAGCTGTTGTGACCATCAACTTCATGGGTGACGGTCTTCTGGTGAGTTGGACCTCCTCGTTCACTCGGAATGGTCACTTACGATCCACAGCTCTATCGCACCTACATCATCTGGGGTTCTCGCACCCGGATCATCTTGCTCCCCGCGATAATATTCCTCGCAGCTCTCAGTGAGTCCTGTCTATCATTTGCACCTAAGTGTAGTGAACCGAAATCGCCTCCAAGCCATGGCCATGGCTTATACAGTCAATAGCTCGTTGCCCGGCTCCACACCGTACACCAGGAGATCTGTACAGTTCGCCATCGCTTGGGTGTCGCTGTCGGCGAGTGTGAATGTCATCCTGACATCACTCATCAGTGTTCGTCTACTTTTGATGCGAAATCTTGTCCGCTCTATCCTGCCAGCACAAGTCGGGGCGAAGTATATCAGCATCGCCGCCATCTTTGTGGAGTCTGCGCTGCCGCTGAGCCTCCTTAGTATTGGGTTGATTGTGGTCTACGCAGTAGGCAGCCCCGCAGAGCTGGCGGTCGCTTTCGTATGGGCGATATTCTGCGTACGCCCAATCTTTAGCTTCTCCATCTGCCTGTCTGTGTTGAACAATATTGAATGTCAGGCGACTTCCCCACAACTTATCATCCTTCGCGTAGCGATGGGGTTGGGTTGGTCTAAGGAGGTCGTGTCGCAGGTCACGCATCCTGTGGGTAGCGGGATCCACTTTGTCGCACCTCCGAACTCGGACACGGCACACGCGCAGTCCCCATCGTCGACGTTATGTCCTTCAGCAAGGGCCTCCAAATCATATGGAAACCGGTTGTCGGTCATGGAGCTTCAGGAAGTTTAAGTCGCAGCTGAAAACTGTTATTCCTCTTCTTAGAGACATGTCAGTGCTTGAAATGCATTTTGTGGACCGATCTCTCCCTGCACGACGATTGCGCTTATGCACGGCATTACCAGCTCCGGATCCACGTGAGGGAGAGCTCTGCAGCTCATCTGCTTCTCAGTACGTGCCTCACATCTTCACGATGTAGTAATACTGACTTCCACTACAGTACGTCAAATGGACAGCAGAAGCAGTTGCCCCGTGTTTCAACCTGAAATCTCGATTCATTTCCCCTCGCAATCATAAACATATAACACTTGGAACATACCTTGATACAGGTGACATCAATCAAAGCCCCTTCGCAGGCAATCACTCCGAAATGGAAGGTACTGGGGACGCTTGCACGTCTGCATTAGTGGTTATCTGCTTTGGCAGACTTCGAGCTCGACTAGTGATCTCCTGCTGCCCATGCTGTGGTTCACCCGACGGGATCGTGGGTCCCGGTCATGCGCCCCAATAACAATGAAACAAGGTGTTTCACATCGAGGCTCAGCGTCAAGCTTTGAGTCCCGGACCATGGTCAGAGAAGTGCTCGGTACGTGTGCTCTGATGTCGCTGACGCGCGACTTTTTTTTGACTGTTGACGCGTACGACTGCAGTAGAGCCAGCCCCGCGGAAGTGGGTCGGCCCGGAGTCACAGCGCAAGCGTCTATACACATTGTCCATATCGTCACTCTCGTCCAACTTGCTTTTCGTCCGGCACCGGCGGCATTGACGAAGAGACGCCCCATCGACAATTAGTCGAACTCCTTCCATTGCAGGCCGTATCATCACATTGGTCATACAGGCGCCCCCTCCTTCGCTGTCGGATCAGCGTCCCCGTGTCATGCCAAAACAGATCATTATCTCGCATACTCAAGATACGCACCGAAAGGCGAATGTCGAATGTCGAATTGAACTCGAGGGGGTACTAGCTCCGAGCCGGCGGTCTTTTTCGGAGGTACGCAGGGAAGAGGCGCTCTCGACCATTTGTTTTTAGGCTGCGCTATCTGCGAAGCCTCGAGTCCAAGCCTACTGCGTAACCCCCAGGCCCTCAAGCCATCATGGTGGATCCAAATATTACGCTGGAACGTGCCTTGTACATCGGAAATGCATTTGGACTCATTCTCTATGGTCAGTATAATGATCTTTCCGGGGCGATCCATTGCTCATAATTATTCATACAGGCTTTCAAGTGTCGATGTACTTTCAGACTGTGTATATCTTGTGCACGAAGAGGTCAACCCGCCTCAAAATGCAGCGATTCTCAATCATATACGGGGGCATCATGCTGGGCCTTCTTACCTTTGTGGTAGTGAAAAATGTGGTGTTCGGCGAAGACGCGTGGATCGAGCATAGAGCGCACATGGATCCTGCGGTCTTCATAGCCAAGCACGCCTCGACGTGGTGGTACAGCACTCTTGGGTCAATAGCTGTTATGGCCATGAGCTTCATGGGTGATGGCCTTCTGGTCAGTCCGATTGCGTCGTCAGTTGACAAGTGGCGACTCATTCTAAACAGCTTTATCGTTGCTACATCATCTGGGGCTGCCGTCTCTGGATCATGGTTTTTCCCTGTGTCTTGTACCTCGCGTCTATCAGTGAGTCCGTTTCATTTTCAACGCGATAAACTCGCAAACAAGAATCACCATTCAGTTGTTTCCATCGTCTACGCCATCAACGGTTCGCTTCCTGGTCATACACCATATACCAGAAGTTCCATGAAACTTGCCATCGCCTGGATATCGCTGTCAGCAAGTGTCAATGTCATCCTGACGACGCTTATCAGCGTTCGTCTGCTCATGATGCGCAATCTCGTCCGCTCCATCTTACCAGCGCAAGTCGGAGCAAAGTATACCAGCATTGCCGCTATCTTTGTGGAGTCTGCGTTGCCTTTGAGTCTGCTTGGAATCGGCTTGATAATCACCTATGTGCTGGACAGCCCGGTCCAAATGACGTTCTCTTTGGTCTGGGGGTCATTCTGTGTACGTTTATTATCGATTTACACTGCAGATGGAAGTTGAAATATTTCGGTAAATCTTCAGGCGGTTTCTCCACAGCTGGTCATCCTTCGTGTGGCGATGGGCGCAGGGTGGTCGAAGGAAATGGTGTCGCAAGTGACGCATCCCGTGGGCAGCAATATACTCTTCGTCACGCCGTGCGAGTCGAGGTCGCACACTGTACACCCACCGTCGGACTCTTCGGGACTATGTCTTTCGACGAGAGATTCCAAGTCGTCTAAAGCACAGGACTTGGAGCTTCAGCAAATTTAAGTCGTGGAAATGACTTCACGTATCGACTACTCCGAAATGACTACCTACAACGGACTTATTGCCCACTAAGCCGCATTAATTATATCTAGCTCAGCGCTGCACCTCTAATACTTTACCAGTAGGTTGTATCTATCCTTCTATTCTTTCCCCTCCCATTTACTGTAAGCCTTCGGCCAAACTTCGTAGTCTTTGGTTGTGCGATCATAGCAGACAATGCAAAAATTTCGATCCAATGCATTAGATAGAGTTTATACAAGTGATACAAGAGATAGATCAGAGAAATAATATATGATGATTGTGACAGATGACGAGAGGATATGAGATGAGGAAAGATGAGAGAAAATCAGACCAGACTAGATGCACGCGACAGATTCAAGAAAAAAAAGGGAATGCCGGGATAAAAACAGAAACAGAAACAGCAATGCTTTATGCTCGAGCGACAGCTAGTAGCTCCCAGCCCTTCGTCGAGACTCCTCCATCCTGAGCTCATTAATGTTTGCCGCGCCGGGTGGCGCGTGACGACGAGCTTGAGCTCGTCTCGCTCCTGCCAATAGCGGGCGAGCGTGCAGAGCGGCGCGGCGTTCCAACCGCGCGCTCCGCGTCCCGATCCTCGTCCTCGGACACCTTGCGCCGCTTGTGGGACTCGTCTGATTCCTCTAGCACGCTCTCCTCGTCCTCCTCGCGATCGCGCTTCTTGCTGGGCGCGCTCTCGCTCGTTGACGCTGCGGACGTATCGTCCCTCTTGACGACGGTGGTGGGAGAGGGCTGGGGACTCCCCGCGGCCTTGACGTCTTCAATCGCCACAACGGAGGTGGACTCAGGCTGCGGCGAGGTGCGCGGGCTCGTCAAGTCAATGACAGTATGAGACTCTTGGGTGGCGGATGTCTGACCAATGGTGGTAGACGACGCAGCAGATGCCGCGGATGTCGGACGCCCGGGGACAACTAGATCAGGGAACAGGAGGGGGCGCAAGTCCAACGATGTGGTGTGGAACCACATCGACGAACTGTTCGCGTCCTCTCGCTTGAGCCTGCGGTCGCCGGGAATGGGAACTGGGGCTGGGCTTGAGGGTGCAGTTGGGGGATATGGGGTGGTACGTTTGGGGGTCGACGGGCGAGGCTGAGGAGTGGCGGTTAGCGCGGAGAAACTTGGGGTAGGCGCAACAATGGCGACCGCCGTCGGTGCAGTAGCAGCAACCGGAGCGGCGTCAACAGTAGCCGTAACTGTTGGAACGGGGGGAGGGGTTGCGGGATTGGCGGCCACAGGATGTTCTGCATCATGCCTAGTACGTTCAAAAAAATCAGTGAGATGCGCAGCTCTTCGGAATCGAGGATAAAAGGACGTACAGCTGCTTGCGTAAAGTCTTGATCGTGTCCTCAGCCGTTAAGGCTGCCTGCATCCAGTACTCCGCACGCTTGGTCTGCTCCTTGAGCCGTCTCATAAGGGGTCTGATGGCGACGGCGACGGCGCCGCTGACGTCGTCCTCGAGGGTGGAGAGACCAAGCCAGTCGATATTTTGGTCAGCTTGCATGTCGGTGCGAGGATAGTGAAGGTAAGATGAGTGCGCGATGGATTGTGGAATTCAGGTGGGAGTTGAGAGTACGATGCTGGATGGGGACAAGGGAAGGCCTTATATGTGTCCAGCCGCAGGTGCTTTGCTGTGGTTGCGGGTCCACTCTTCCTGGCAGGCACGCGCTTTGCGCTGTGGCGAAATGGAACATGGCCAAAGTAGGAAGAAGGGAGCGAAGCACGTGTGCCTTGCAAAAGCCCCTACCTTGATTCGGTGCATTCTATTGTCACTGGGAAAGCCGTGGACTGCGCTGGTGCTCGGAGGTCGCGAAACTGTCTCATATCCACGTTAAAGCACGGCTGTACAACCCAACCGTGGTGGCGAAGATCCACGGCGAGTACGTACGTCGAATCTCGCCACTGGAAGTCCAATTGTTAGCGGAAAACGTTTGACAGAGACGCGCAGAGGACGATCAAGAGCTCGAGCGTATGCCCTATACCAGATGGAGAGATCCATAGAGAACCGACGTAGCACTGTCGCTATACTCCGAGGGGCAAGATGGATCTACTGGCGCAATATCAAATGCGAGTGCATATAGCGTTCGAGACCACCAGGGCCACCAGAGAATACAAAGGAATAACCAACGGTAGCGCAATGTGTTCGGTAACCACTGGGGTACCATTGTTGGCGACGAGAGGTCAAAGCCCGGCTTCCTATTAGAACAGAACTAGCTAGCTAGACAATAGCGAGAGCTGTGATGAGAGATGACCGCCCGAAAAGCACCTCCGTGGACGCACCAGGGAGACCGTCATCCCCATCCCGTCCGACATTGACGCCACCCCGACTCCCGACAATGAGCAAGAGTGCCGCTAGAGACCACATACGTCGGCATACGAGAAGCGGCAGCGGTCAGAGCGATCTCCACCGTGTCTATTACCAGCACATGTCAAGGCGGTTGAGTAGCAGAGCACAGAGTGGTCGACCAGAGAGGAACGCGCGACTGTTGTCAGGTTAGCGTAGGGGCTGCCGTTGTGTATCGGTTCGACATCGCGGTATCTAGCATCAAAAAGATATGAAGTTTCTGGAGAGCAAGAAGGCAGACGGAATAGTGTGCCGAGGGAGTTATGAA
The DNA here is from genome assembly GCA_002286715.1 of Dentipellis sp. KUC8613. Lineage (NCBI taxonomy): Eukaryota > Fungi > Basidiomycota > Agaricomycetes > Russulales > Hericiaceae > Dentipellis > Dentipellis sp. KUC8613. The sequence continues at coordinate 352,505 of NSJX01000024.1, read as the reverse complement.
TGATGAACAGAAGTCAGAAGCAAGACGCGCGCAAGCCGACGCGACGCGGCGATGGTCGAGTCGGACGACAGCGGCGCGCCCATGTCCGCCACGATCCAGTCAAATATTCGCGCTGAACAAATTCCGTCAGAGTTAGAGTGTTTTAGGGCTTTTTATTCCATGTTTTTGTGAAAAGTACATAATGAGATCATCGCAAAGTCCACTGTTACTACAGCTATAAGTCCGCAAGGTAAAGTCCAGATGATATGTATGCATAATGTATGAGACGAGATGAGAGTGAGAGAGATAGAGAAAATTATTCAGATAAATACCGATTCACGAGACCGAGACGGGTGGGATATACTGCCCGGAGCGCACCATGCTCCGAGAAGTTGTGCTCCTCCTCCGACGCGCGCTCACGCGCCGAGGCTAGGGCTGGGGCTGCGCTTGCCCCGGGGGCTCCTAGGGCTGCGCGGCGAGCGGCGCGGCGCACCCTCCTTCTTCTCCACCTTGCGCCTCTTCGGAGACTCCTGCGAGCCCTCCTGCGCATCCTCCTCCTCCTTCACCTCCGCGTCCTCCTCTTCGCGCGGACGCTTCTGGCCCGTCGGGCTCCCGGAGCCCGAGCCCTCGCTGGTCGATGCCTCGGGGGCACCGGCGTCGCCTGAGTCCCTCGCGACGGTGAAGGACCCGAGCGCCGTGCTGTGCGCCCCCCGCAAGGTCAGGGTGGGGAAGGGCGCGCGGGTCTCGGGGGCACAGCCCTGCTGCGCCTGGGACCCGCTGCTCGTCAGATCGAGCAGCGTCTCCTGGCGTGCCAGGCCGCGGGGACAAGTGGACCGGGGGGCGGGGCGTACGCCCATGAGTTCCGACAGGTCCCGGGACGAAGTCCAGGCCTGCAATTCGGGGTCGGTTGGATCCTCGCGCCTGAGAGGGTTCCTGGGGGCGGGAG